>JARHVA010004706.1:237500-577500 GCA_037957365.1 Torreya grandis
TTTTATTTTCTTTATGAGGCTTTTTTTATTTTTATTTTATATTCACTTAATAATAACATGTCTTAATAATAGATAATCAATAATAATCATAATGACCTACTTATTAACATGACTAGTATAGGGTCAATAATATTTTTTAATCCAAAAATGGTAAATCACATTACATAGACTATCGATGTCTTTTCAATAGAAATCAGTATTTTGAAGTATCATAAAGATAACTAGATTATGTTCTAAAACATTACAAAGTCATGAGGGTTTATCTACATACATATTCACACAAATTTACATTTCTAAAAGACATTAATAGTCATGAGCACATTATCATGACATAAACACAATCACACAAGATTAATTCCACATAAGCATTAAATTATGCTAACACACAATTAGTATGCATAAATAATTATCTAAATACAAACAATCATAAAAAAATGTACTAACACTAACCATTCAAACTATGTATTTAATATGTACTATTTAATGTGGTGTGTGTAGGCTTTTAACCATTCATCTATCATCCCTTAACACCTTCATCTACATCACCCTCTCCAATGATGCTCTCCCTCCATCGTATTCTAAGGGATGAATCTCTCTTTCACCCAACTCACAACAAGAAGGTAGTTAGTCCATATCATCATAACATATATATCACAAAATACTAATAAAATAATAAATCATCATGATCACAATATAAGAATACACAATATGGATAACTCATAGAAATATAGTCATGAAATCAAATAAGCATACATTTATCCCATAACAGCATATGACTTATAGCTTAATTAATAATAATAAAATAAAATCACCAACTATAAATATCCATGGATATTCAAGTAAGTTTGCTTAGCAAGGAAATCAGGATGTGACAAAATAAAAAAAGAAAATGAATGTAAAATAATGAATTATAAGAAGATTCAATGTTACAACTTAAAATAAAAAGCCAAGTGCAAGATTCTAAAATTGAAAGAGAATAGAATATAACTAATCCCAATGGGATACTTGAGATATATTTGAATACGTTTCAAATAACTTTTTGGCATGGTTTAGATAATCTTGTTTCACCAATCATGTGTTATATTTATTAAGAAAGTTATATTGGAATATTTTTTTATCAAACATCTAAAGGCCATATATGTAATAGATATCATCAAGAGAAAGTTTAAACATCTATCATTTTGGCTGGCATCCACGATTTAGATATTACATGATGATCATGATCATGAGACATCATGGACAAAATTCATTTGGAATGTTCATGGAAAAAATACTTCAAGATATGTCAATCACCATTATTGAGTCATGTGAGCATATGGTTAATTTAACCCAGTCCCATCTAGTTAATTGTTTGATGCAATTTGAAACCTCATTGAGGGGTGCAAGGTCCTATTGGGAAAATGTTGTGCTGAATTAAAGGACATATTATATCAAATTTGATATCCTACCATTTTCTTCACATTGAGTGTAACTGACATGTATTTTCTTGATCTACATGCACTAATGTTGGGAACACCAACAATAATTCCATGAGAAGCCTAAAATTGGCAAAGATAGAATATTATTGATTATTTTCATATAATGTCACACTATATTAACTTGAGACATTTAATTTCTCTCCATAGCTAATACTTTGAAGAGGGCCTTACATTGATGTAGTTACCCCCTACATTGTGGATTGTGTGTGCACAAGGGTACATTATGTGATAAGTAAAAACATGTAATGTCATAGCTTATAACTTGGCACATATGGTTGAAGCACTACTCTTTGAATGTTTTTTCACTTGAATGTTTGATTAAGTGCTTCTTAGTATATTGCCTTTTGATTTGTATGTGATTTTTTGATAAGGAATGAATGAGGGTTAGTCTTGTATATATACCAAAATCCCTTTTGGGAATCTCTCAAATTAAATAACTTAATCCAACCTTTTGGATGAATTTATTTTACAAATTGGATGAATTTTGGGTACTTGACACTTTGTAAGAAAATGTACACTTGTGTTGACATGTGTCCACATTTGGAGAACTATAAAAAAGGTACATGTCCAAAAAGGATACTAAAGGAAAATAATTAGGTTTAGATCTTTTTTCATAGTATATAAGATTATTCCCCCCTCCATTTAATCTAGTAATAAAATGTATAGTTTAAAATAAAGAAATGAGTACCTGAATGTGTATAACATAGCTTGTCTTTATGTGAGCACAACTTGAGTGCTTTGTCGATGACTAACTATAATGAAGAGAACATTAAAATATATAATAAGTGTATGAAATATGACATTGAAAGAAATTAAGCAAGGTTAGGAGTACATGTGTGTCGATGCAACCATATTTTTTTTTGAAAAAATGATTTTAAAGGATGTCTCATTATGAATCATTGAAATTGAGATTACAATGGTTATGAACATAAACAAGAATATATAGAGAGATATTGGAAGACACATTCCCCTAATATTGGTTTAAGGGTGAGTTTCAACATAACCATTGACTTTATTTCATCTTAATCATTCCATCTATGAATTGAGATCTACATTTTGATATTTTGGAGTAGTTTGTCTTTGACTTTGGACTCACTCAGTGTAGATAGCAGTTCCTTTCCACCTTATATTAGTTCTCATTTTGGCATCTTCCTTTCTTAGGGCCCCTTTCAAAAAAATTCCTAAGTCTAAGACTCTATCCACTTCTTCCACATGGTAGACTAACACTCATCCAGCTTGAAGAGGCTCTCATTCCATTCAGGAGAAGTGTTAGCTTGACATGTGGTGGTCATGCACTCTTAAAAGCCATTTATTTTTGGGTCAGAGCTCCAAGTAGTGATATTGGCCAATTGGTAAATATAGGGGGCCCACTAATCCATTTACTTGGTGAACACAGTTTCAACACATGGCACCATCATGATCATTTTTGTAATGGAATGTATGGATTCCCCTAGGAGGAGCATTTGCTTTACACATGGTGCCCCATGTTTAGCCTTACCAAAGAAGTTCCCATTTCACTTTGATGGAGCACAAACATGACACATGTCATCCCCACACTTATTCAAGAGTAGTTTTAGTCTGTTAGAATTTAGAGCAATGCCATTGGCTAGAGAAGACTAAAAGGGACCAATCAGTTAGTTGTAACAAGAAAGAGATGAGCCTCTCCACATGGTAGCCTCGTGATCTTCAAATTCAAAGTTTCCCCTATCAAATTAAGTATTTATGTTATTGGATAAGGAAAGTGGATCCCCATCCCCAATGGCATAGCAAAGATAGATTCATAGATCTACACGTGGCATCACTACATCACTCTTGATCATCATGGTCTTAACAAGATAGATTGGGTACACAATATATAGATCTATAGGCTAACTACACTCATGATCTTGATTTCATTTTTTAGTTACAATGGCATCATCATGGATGAAAGTTTTAAGATCTCTAAGTGTTGTTACCATGGAAGGTTATCTTGCCTATATATTCTAGGCTCTTTCCTTTTGGAAAGTGTTGGTTACCATTTTACTTGTATTAGATATTTGGTATACCACCATTTGTAATAGAATATAACTAATAGCAGTTAGCATTTTCTCATTATTTGTCCTTTAAAGGATCCCCTCACAAGTGTGGTTGGATGTTTTGTATGTACCCTTGAGGCCTTCTATATTTTCTTCTCCATCTAACAATGAAGAGGATGTGATATTATGTGTCATTTTATATGGGAAATTATCTCTATTTGTTATCTCTTTTCTTCTAATTTTATATTATTGATCTTTGCTTTAATTATAGATCTTAATTCATGTTGTATGATCCTTTATGGTCTATAATGTTTAAGGGTTTGATCTATTTTATGTAATTATAGTCTAAGTGTTTTAAATATCTCAACACATTGCCTTAGTTTTATTTGCATTTCTCTCTCCCCTTTTCACCCCCAACTTTGAATGAAGAGCCAGCTTCTAAAATTCTAAGATTTTTTTTATAGACTGCACTTAGTCCCACACTTTTAAATCTTCCCACAGGAGGTTATTTAACATAGAATGAGAGTTTTAAGCATCAATAGTTTTTCTATTCTAGCATGCTCGATGGGATGGGATTTACTAGTATGATCGAATAAGAACCAAAGTTTATGAGATAAAGGCCTATAACAAGGTCATATAGAATAAATAATTTGAGCCTACTAATACCTCCTCCAGGAGCCCTAACTCACCAAAGTACCATAGGGTCTAGTACTGCTCAACAACAACAAATGGCTATTCAAGGCTTGCCGAGGAAATTTATATCATGGAATAGTGGCATCCCACTTATCCCACCAACACCCATAAATGCATGGGACCCCATTCCTATGAATGCCTTGAAGAAACTTCCCAAGATCTTAGGAGAGTATTTTAAAACTATAACACAACATCTCTAAGATTTTGTAAACATGTGCACTATGCACTATGTCACTATGCAGAATGTATCTTTAAGGTTACTAATAGTATTTTTCAAAGTACGATCTCTCCATTCATACTAATCTTTGCTATCCAACTCCATCAACACCTAGGATGACTTGGTTGTTAAATTTTTTAAGTTGTTTAATGAGAAATTAGATAGGTAATCCCTCCTATAGTAACTAATAATCATCAAAAGAGGCCTACAAGAAGCCATTATCAATTTCAACACCTAGTTCAAAAAAACTTAGCAAAGGATCCCAATAGCAGCTTGAGGCTATTAAGTTCTATCTCAAGGCATTAAATTCAAACATTGTGGTTATGATTCAATCACTTAGAGGCTAGACATTGTTGAATGATTTTTATTTGGTAGTAAGGGTGAGAATAATTTGATAGATGCAAGAAAACTACCTCCTTGTCCATTGATGTTGATGTTCCTAGAGATATCAATGCCCCCACAAGAAGAATCCCCAAGTACCTTAGGAACCCCACCTTCTATGTGTGTGTATCCACCCACTCATGAAAACACATCTACTCAATCCTCCCTAGATGTACAGATGAATGATATGAAGATTATCTTATGAAACTTATCTAATGAGATAACCAACATCAAAAGGTAGGAGGTTATGCCTTTGAAGCCCCCTTTTAATAAATACCAAGAAATGAGATCACCATACCAATAAAAATAGTAATAGGAGAGACAAATGCCAAACCATCAAGCTCTGAATCATCAATTTCTAAACCACCAATCATGGACTGTGAACCAAATGGTCATAGTACCAGATCCCTTAAATATAATACCACCTAGCACAAATAAAGAGCTAGTTTCCATCCAAAATAGCTAGGTGGGTGACTTTAATTAATGGTGTTTTCCCTATAATGATTCTCACAGACCATGAAACTACCCAAGGTGTAACCTACAATAGAAGGTTACCAAAAAATGATGGCTCGGGAATGCCCCTAATTCAACCTAAACATATCAATCTCTAGGGATTGAAAACATTGTCTTGATAGTGTAAATGTATGGGAAAGAACAAGAAGAATAAATATCCTAAGAACACACACTATTCTCTTGGGTTTAATATGAATATATAGTCTACATGAGTTAAGTTATCATGTACATAGCCCCATAAGTTTAGTTACACTACTACACTTTCTCAAAGAAAAGATTTTTTGAAAGCCCTGGAGCCTTAGCAAGGCCCAACACCTCATCCCTCACCTCTAAGATACCAAAATTAGAGTGAGGAAGTGAAAAGCAAAGAAAAATATCATGGGGTCTCACCTCAAGGGTCATACAATGTGGTGGAATAATGGAAGAAGGTTCCAACCAACGTCTCCCTTTGGGATGTCTTATCAATTCCTAATTATAAATATATATTGAGAGAAGCCTTAGAGAAGCAATAAAATCATGTGTAAGGAAAGCTGACTATGGAAATCATAAAGACAAAGGGGAAGGAAGCTAGCACAAGTGCATAACTCTAGATGCCCTTTGCATTTGTCAATACCAAAGAGGTGGTAAGCAAAGAAAGACCTACTCCATTTTATCTGATATTTAGTTTGGGGAAGAATTTATTGTATAACTCCATGATTGATTCATGTGTGAGTATGATGGTGATGCCTAAACAAATAGTATATGCACTTCAATTGAAGAATGAGATGTTAAATAAAGGAGTGATATAACTAGATGGGAATAAGGTTCAAACCTTAAGGATCATCAAGGCTCTTACCCTCATGTTATATTCTTGTCCTATCATTACTATATCATAGGACATTATAGTGATAGACATCCTACCTATCTTTGTGTTTGTTAAGGGAATTCACTACCAAGATAGGTAGGTACTTATCATTGGACTGGTCCCATCTAATCCTAAGGACCAAGCATGGTTCAAAATTGAAATTATTGTCTAAACCACTTCACCAAAAACACATAGTGGATGAATTTATGATAAACTTCAGAACAACGCACACCTCCTTCTTGAGAATAAAGATGAAATGTGTGGAAATGCTTGAAGGAGAAAAGGTTATAGATACCAAAAGTCTAGAGGAAAAATCCCTTGTCAATGATTTCATTAAAATGACCCATTCATAAACTTCAACACCACCAACCTTGGAACCTACATGATCCATGATGAAGACTAGGCCATTCCTAAGGTTGTAAAGAAGAAAGGAGATCAGAGTAGAGGGTTTGAAAATGAGTCCATTTTTTGGACTGATCCAAAACTTGAAAGCTTTGGTTGAAATATAATTTAAAAATAAGAACAACACAATTTAAATAATGTTATCTCTGAAAAGAGATGTTTTATTTATCAAAATTGCAGACCCAAACATATGCTTATCTCTGAGAAGAGATGTCTGATTTCCCTTTCAGGTTACATCTTCATTTATACATGTTTTTAAGGTGTGGGGAGGATGTGGAAGGTCACCAATCTCAAGGGATATGAATTGGTTCAACTTCCATGATTTACAACAATACAGAATTCGAGGAATTACTATTTTTAGAAACTTACTATTTTTAGACTAGACTAATAAAATTGAAATTTGGGACACTTCCATTGGGTTTTAGGGGATCAAACTTCATTTATCAAAGATAAATGTCATCTCATGATTTTATCCTCATTATTAGCTTTCCAACGGTTCAAACAGTGAGTCAATTGGAGCTACGGTGCAAAAGTTATGGCTCCCGGAAGTTCCACCATCAAATGGGGTGGACCCATCACCCGAATTGTCATCTGAATTGTTGTCCAGATCATTCCTCCCTCCTTGAGAATCAATGGTCCCTATTGCATCAATATTTTTCATCAAGTGTGGTAGTTTTACTTTGATTTGATTCCTATTACATACCTGATTGTTCACCATTTCTGTCTGACCATCAGTCTATGGATGGAAGGTTGTGAACTTCTTCAACTCAATATCTATTTGCTTACATTGTTGTGTTGTTTGTGTATTCAGGGCTGTAACATCAGCCCTTTTGGATTCCTATGGATTGACCACCATGAGAACAAATTTCTTGGCACTAATCAGAGAGACAGATGTAAAAGGTGGTACTTCTGGTACCCTATGGCGTCATGTTCCAAGAGTGAGAGTGATCCTTCTAGTTCTTGATTCATATATACCATGTAGATCATACATGAATGGCTAACCAAGGAGTACATCACAAACATATATATTTACCACATCACATAATACCTCATCTTGGAAAGGTTGTATTGCATATGAGAGAAGACATTGGTGGGTGACACGGAGGTTTCTCCCTAGACTCAACCATCCAATATTGTATGGTTTTGGGTGAGGCTTCATGGGCAAATTTAGGATTTTCACAACATTAGCAGAGAGTAAATTCTTTTGACTTCCACTATCAAGAATGAAATGTAGAGGCTTACCTTTCACCCATAACTTAGAGTGAAACAACCTTTCCTTGTCATCTAGCATCTTGTCGTGTGTTTGTGATGAAGCAACAATGGCTTCAGGATCAGCATCTATAATTTCTTCTTTAACCTCTTCAGCTATAGGGTCTATATGAGGTAGATCAGAGGAATGTGACTTAGAAATCAGTGATTTGATAGCTTGAAATTCTTCTTTGGAGTGAGTTCTAGATTTGTAATAATCACACCACTTCCCAGCCTTTCCTTCCTTTTGCTTCCAATTTTGGCCTCGTGTTTAACCTTTTTTGTCACCAATAGAAGACTGGCCATCACACCAAAAGCTCTAGAGTGATTTGGGTCCTCTTCCAGACCCCTATATGGCTAGCTGCTAAAGCACTCGATATGATTCTCAGTTGGACACGTGGTGAGCGCTAACCGCCTCTAGAGGCGTATCCTTGGGAAGGGATGTGGATCATGCCCACCAACTTCTCCAAGTCTCAACCTCGAGACCTAGCTCTGATACCACTAATCCAAAACTTGAAATCTTTGGTTGAAATATAATTCAAAAACAAGAACAACACAATTCAAATAATGCTATCTCTGAAAAGAGATGTTTTATTTATCAAAATTGCAGACCCAAACATATGCTTATCTCTGAGAAGAGATGTCTGATTTCCCTTTCAAGTTACATATTCATTTACACATGTTTTGAAGGTTTGGGGAGGATGTGGAAGGTCACCAATCTCAAGGGATATGAATTGGTTCAACTTCCACGATTTACAACAATATAGAATTCGAGGAATTACTATTTCTAGAAACTTACTATTTTTAGACTGGACTAATAAAAATGAAATTTGGGACACTTCCATTGGGTTTTATGGGGTCAAAATTCATTGAGCAGATCTCCATGTCATCTCACGATGTTCCCCTCATTATTATCTTTCCAACAGTTCAAACGGTGAGTCAATTGGAGCTATGGTGCAAAATTTATGGCTCCTGGAAGTTCCGACATCAAATGGGGTGGACCCATCACCCGAATTGTCATCTGAATTGTTGTCCAGATCATGGAATCTATATTTTTATAGTGTAAAATGCAAGCCCAACTCCATAGCTAACATCCAACTAACATCTCCATCCAAAGAAGAGACCCTCTAATCCTTCTAATTTTAGTTTGTTGGTACAAACAATGAAGTTAAATATAAGTCACTAGTCTATAGCCTCATCTTTGCTGAGCTGATGGGCATCAAATAAATGAAGGTATTTGATGGATTTAAATTATTATTAAGGAAATCAAGTGGGTATTTATCACAAATAATGTATGCATGAGATCCTACCACCACTTTTTATGGGATCTAATTGAAGCCTTGTAATCCTTCAACATTTAAATCATCCTAAGGACCATGAATGTGGAGGCTAACAAAATGGCAATGATTGGTTCCCAATTTGACCTAGTGATAGACTTGTTCAAAAACAATCAAGAAATATGGGTATTCATCAAGCTGGCTATCTTAGACAATAACCAAAACTGGTAGGTGTTTGAAAATGATGCTCAAATTTCCATGTTCCTCTGGCATTCATATATATCATGGATTAACTACAATGAAAGGTTTAAAGAATCCTATGGGGACCAAATCATGCAGTTAAAAACCAACAAGTTTCTAAAGGGCCTCATCACCCTAGATAATCTTTTTGACTCTAATTATGTAAATAATGATAATAGAAAGTTTATCACAAATAAGGTTGATTACTTTGATCTCAATGTTAGAGGTGGAAGGAAGTTGAAGGTTATAAAATAAGTCCCCCAGAGAAATACAAAGTGATTAATTTCTTTCTACAACAAATATAAAGGATTCATCATGTGGAATTATGATAAATTGAAGGGATATGATCACGATGTCATTCAACACACTATTAACTTAGTGGAAGGATCCAAACTAGTTTGATAGAAGTAAAGATTGGTAAACTTAAAGATCGAATCCTTGATGGCCCAAGAGCTCAGGAAACTAATTGACTCCACGATCATATACCCAATTAATAATTTGACTTAGGTGTCCAATATATTTCCTATGTGGAATAAGAGGGGAGAGATTGATTGTGCGTGGACTTTTAGGACCTTAATAAGGCATCTTTGAAGGACCATTACCCACACCCCTCTATGGATCAAATCCTTTAGACAGTAGCTGATGCAGAGATGTTTTCTCTACTATATGGATTCTCTAGGTAAAATCAAGTATAGGTGAATGAATAAGATCAACACAAGACCACCTTCACCATGATGTGGGTAACCTTCATATATGCAAATATGCCTTTTGGCCTATCTAATTCCAAGGCAAAATTCTAATAGGAAATGTACATAGATTTCAAATGGATAATCAATAATATCATCCTCATCTACCTAGATGATCTCACTATGTTTTCTAAGGATGGCCAATTTGACCATCTGGAGAAAGTTTTTCAAAAATGTTAGGAATTTTGGGTATCCATCAACCCCAATAAATGTGTCTTCAGAGTCCTACAAGGTAAGTTGCTTGGGTACATAATATCCAAATAAGGGATCACATCGATCTAGAGAGAATAAATGCCATCAGAGACTTAGCCTTGCCTATAAATAATAAATGAGTATAATCTTTCCTTGGAAAGATTAATTTCATCAACAGGTTTATATCTTACTTTGTAGGATTGGTAAGACCAATCACCCTGATGCTAAATAAATACCAGGCATTCAAATGGACTCCCAAAGGAAGAGTAGTATTTGATGAAATCAAAAATGTGATATCTAATACACTTGTACTAGTTAACCCTAAATTTTCCAAGGACTTCATTATGTACGTCTATAAGAGTGAACACTACCTGGTGGTCATGTTAACTCAAAAGGAAGAGGAAGGAAGGAATGACCACCTGATCAAATTCTACTCAAGAACATTGCATGAATATAAAGTTAAATACAATTTCATAGAAAGACAATCTTTCACCATAATTAAGGGCCTCAAGAAGTTTAGGTACCTTATCATATGTAGTAAGATTATGTTGTATATGACACACTCCAACATCTATGAATACATCATGAAAGGAGATATGATGAAAAAATGAGCCAACTAAATTACTCAGATCCTAGAGTACAACATTGAGGTCATGCCAATAAAAGTGATCATAGGAAGAGGAATCTATGAGTACCTAGTCCAATGTGCAAATGTCTTGCTAAAGGAACAAAACACACTAAAAGTAGTCTTGTTCAACCAATTTGAGATCAATAGATCTTGGGTGACTAATTAGATCCACTTCATGCAAATTGGTCAATATTCAAATAGCCTTACCAGACATAAAAGATGTTTTTATAGACTCCAAGGGTTTATCTACATGCTATTTCAAGGGGCCTTATTCAAAAGGAAATTTGATGAAGACCTATTCTGATGTGTAGAAAGACACCAAGCTAAGATGATTCTCCAAGACATACACTTCACTCCCACATGTCATCACTTATCAATAAAAACTACCATGATAAATACCATACGCATGGGGTATTACTAGCTGACCATGTTTGTAGATTGTCATAAAGCAGTCAAAAAATGCTAAAAATGCCAATTCTTTGTGGGGAAAAGGAAGAATTTAGCCATGTCATTGAACCCAATTGTGACTAATGAACCCTTTATACATTGGGGCTTAAAAATCATTGAGATGATAAATCTTGTCTCCATCACAAGTCACAAGTGGATATTGACAACCACTGACTACTTTACATGGTAGACCAAAGCACTCCCACTAAAAGATGCAACAGAGAATGTGATCCTTGGATTTTTGGAAGAGCTCATGGCTAGGTTCAAACTACCTAAGATAGTCATCTTTGAAAACATGAAAGCCTTCCTTGGGTTTAGAATTTTTGAGTTCACACTCTATAATAGTATCTTCTTAAAGGCTTCATCTAATTACTACCCATAAGGGAACATGATGGCGAAGTTAATAAATAAGAATCTGATAAGACTGGACAAAATGATTGGTTCTGAATGGCAAAGATAGTGACACATGTACATGAGAATGTCCCTATGGGTAGACATTTTCACTCCCAAATAGATCCTGAAAACCTCCCTATATAAAATTTTATATGAGAAAGATGTAATCATGTCGATGTCATCAAAAATTCTTGTGTTACAACTTTTGAACACTATCAAGATTTTAGAAATTGAAGTAATGGAGGTTAGGCTTGTAGATATATTTAGCCTCTAAGAAGCAATGGAGAAGGAAAGCGATGAAAAAATCACCCAAAAACAAGTGGTTAAGTGGTGGATTGACAAGAAGTCATCAGACCTAGGATTCAAACCCAAGGATTTAGTTCTCAAATATGATCAAAGGGTCACAAAGCTGGGCTAGCACACAAAGTTTGATTCTCTTTACAAAGGACCATTTCACATCATCAAAAGTAGGTATGGGAGTGATTTTGATTTAGAAGATGAAGAGGTTAATGCATTGGAGATCTTGACTAATGGGATCAATTTTAAACATTTTAAATAACTTTCATATCCCCCTTTGTACATAATTAGCTAATTTCCCTTTTTATTTGTGTATTTCCTTTCCTTTACTATTGTTTCCCTTTTCATTTCTTTTTCCTTTGAATAAATGTCATTGGCATGAGTAGCTTATGTAGACTCCATGCATCCTCACCCTAGTTCCCCAAATCTTTAAAAAATATATCTAAAATATGGTTATCTACCCACCTCACTTGCTATTAATGTCAAAAGCTCCATTTTACGTGACTCCCCACAATGATCACCATAAATATCTTACAAATAGATCTTCAAGCATATGTGCCACTCTTATCATTTCTGGGGTGCCCAATTTCAAATTTTCCATAATGAACCCACCCAGTAATGTTGGTGTATAAATACCCTCACCTCATTTAAGCCAAACATTCAAAGTATTGAGATCCTTAAGAGAATTGAGCATTTGGAAAGGGTAAATAAAAGTCAATCCTATAGTTGACAGAAGAAGTGAGTAGATAACCATTATCTAGAAGCATCCTACAAGATAGAAAGTAGTTTTGGAGTAAAATTATTGAGATGGATCCTTATACATCTTATAGGGGAGAGAAACATCAGGGATATGCTCTAATTCCCAAGCAAAATTAGTGTAGGCAGTATCAAGGAGATGCTCCAACTCTTGAGCAACCTTAGGGCTAATATCTATAGCATTGAGATCCTTCAAAGTGTCTTGGAATCCCAAGTCTAAGATAAGGTGCACTTCCTCAGCTTCTAGTGGTAAAGAAGAGGGGTCTATATGATGTCCCTTTCATAAGAGATAGAATCCTAGTGGTAAAGAGATATAAGGGATACCTATTCATAGCTAAGATGGTTGAGATTGGCCTTGATTTAATAGATGAAATATGGAACTATGACCCAAATAATTTCATAACATCTTTGAAGACTGTCAATGCTCCCAATTATTAGAACTAACCATATCTAGAATAATAGAGGTCATATGCAGAGGACATCCTTCAAAATTATGTGGAACTATCTCAGATCTAATTAGATGCCCTCAAACAATGGGATTGTTTTTATGATGTGGTCTAGACATATGACCCATCTAAAATATTATCAAAGGGGATGAAGAAGTAGCTTGCCCAATTAGACTGGAGCAAAGAGAAAATAGTTGCCTTCACAAAATATAGGTATGAAATCACTAATCCATACTCTAACTATGATGTCAAAGACATATATGAGACCTTAAAAATTATTTGGAATGAGAATCATATGGAGGAAGGCTTAGTGGAATCAAAATCCTCCCCTAAGATAGTAATATTAGGAGGAGAAAAAGAAGAAGAAGAAAAATATGCCTTCAAGCAGGGAGTGGGGATTGCACCACAGTTGAAGGAAGCCAAGTTCTTAGAGACTCACAATATTTCAACTTGGCCACCTCTCTTGTTCCCATATCCCACATCCTAGAAATATAAACAAACCCCCTCTCAGTATTTTATGATTGGTTCACTCTAGTACAACCATCTCAAGGCACCTAAATCTAGCCCTCCAAAAGAGCCTACACAAAAGAAGATTCACTTAACATGTCCCTTTCTTTCCATCTTCGCCTCCCTCATTGCCTCCATGTCTCCATCCACCATCTTGCCTCAAGTTGTGTCATCCTTTACTACTAAACCAATTACTTCCCTAGCCCCATTCTCCTCTTTGTCCACTCAATCCACCATTGAGCTCTCGCTGCTTTATTTTATAATCCCAATCTCATCTCATATACATTTTTAACCATTTTTCCTTGATCATCCACCACCTCCTCCATTCTAGTTTAATCATCATTAAACCCACCCCATAGGCTCTCACCTTTTTCTCCTTCCACACTTACCCTCCATTCACTCACCTCCATAGGGACTGGGTCTACTGCTTCATAGTAGAAAGTGACCGTTCTTTTTACACTACCATAGAGAATCCCCTTCACAGGGGAGATAATTCAAGCACCAAAGTAGTACCATTAGTAGATGGAATTGGAATGGAGATCCTATGAGGCCTAGATGGAAAAGGAAAGGGGAAAGAAGGCTAAGTCCTCTACACAAACTCATATGCAATCATTCTACAACCCTACACAAAAATATCTCATGATTGCTCATATGGACTCTCGATTAGTCAAGATCCAAGAACAGATGTAGTTGGGGGACTACACCATATAATTTATTGTCCTAGACCTTAGATAAAGCTAAACCCACTGATAGGGTCAAGATGATGAAAGAAATGTAGAAGTCTGTAATCATAGACTACATTAAGATGACTCAACATCTAAGCTAGAACTCACTAAAGTGAATTCTAAAATTGACCACCTCATTACTAAGGCTAAGGCCAAAGAAATAGAGCTTAAAAAAGTAAGGTTTGACCTTAAAATTCATGTCTCCATTAAGATATTCCATGCAGAAGCCAATATAGAGTGGTCATCAAGACCAAGCTATAGGAAAAAGAAATTGAACTGGCATAAACATGCCCAAAGCTCTCTTATTCTAATTAGGATTTTCAATTATTGTAGTGGTTGGTGCAGCAACAATCCTTGGTTAAGGATTAGGAGATTGAGAAACTAAAGAATAACCTTGTCACTCATTTTTAGGCCATGAAAATCCTCCCTATGGTCTAGTAACTATATAAATCTTACTAGGAGGATCAAGGGTGTGACTGCCAACTTGAAGTCAACCCTCCCTTTCATTAAAGACTCAAAATCTAAGTTCATAGGTGAGTACATTCATTGATTAGGTCATCACCTTCATGGATCCCAAGCTCTCATATTCTTAACTCCTCATCTAAAATATTTATAGTGCTTCAAATGAAACACTTCAAGTAGCAGGGGTGACTGACTAAAGGCTAGAAATGGAAAAAAACAATGATTTTATAGGTTGCAACAAGGTATCCAACAAGTGTAAGGCATTTATTAATGCCTTAGATTATGTGGTTAAATATAGGTTGGGGCACATTGAACAATAAGTCCAACTAGGACTCCCCTCTCCTTTCTTGGAAGATAAAAACATCCTCCCCAAAGACTAGATCAAAGCACTGTTAGAATAAAATTAGAATGACCAGACCATTTTTGTGTCTCTCAATCAGTCACCTAGTGTCTCCAATGTGGAGAAGATATTAAAAACACTCACCTAACTTAAATATTAAACACTAGTAGTTGCTTAAGATTTTTAAATCATCTCCTTCAAGGATATTATTGATCTAGATAGGGCTTTCAAGGCTCTTAAGAAGAAGACCCAACCCAAGGAGGAAGAGTGGTTACCTTTATAGGCATCTCTTCAAAAATTATAGGTTCTCGAGCCTTCCTCATATTTTTTGTAATTTTGCCTTAACTAGTTTGTGCACTTGATTTTTTAGTTCTCATCTACAGGTGGATGCCCCTGTGAGTCACCAAGAACTATGGATCAAGATCCACATTTTGATATTTTAGAGTAGTTCATCATTGGCTTTGGACTCACTCATTATAGCTAGCATTTCCTTTCCACTTTCAATAGTTCTCCTTTTGGCCTCTTCCTTTCTTAGGGCCCTTTCAAAATTTTGCATAAGTTTTAGCCTCCATCTACTTCTTCTATGTGATAGCCTAATGCTCATTCAACTTGAAGAGGCTCTCATTTCATTCAAGAGAAGCACCAACTTGACATGTGGTAGCCTCATGCTCTTCAAATCCATTTCTTTTTATGTTAGACCTCTAAGCAGTGCTATTGGATAGTCCGTAAATAAATGAGGCCTGTTGAGATATTTACTTGGTGAACGTAGTTCTAACACATAGTGCAATCACTCTCATTTTTTCAAGGGAATACCCAACTTCCCCCAAGAGGAGTGTCTACTTTACACATGGTTCCTCATGCTCAACCTTGCCAAAGAAGTGCCCATTTCACTTCGATGGATCACAATCTTGACACATATCATCCCCATACTTGTCCAGGAGCATTTTTTGGTTTGTCAGAGTTTGAAATAGTTTCATTGGCCAGAGAAGACTAAAATGGAACCACCAGTTAGTTATAATAATAAAGAGATGATCCTTTCCATGTGTTAGCCTCATGTTCTTCAAAGGCAAGTATTCCCCTGTCAAAGCAAGGATTTGCACCATTAGCTAAGGTAAGTGGATCCGTCTGGCATCATAACATCACTCCTGAGCATCATTATCTTAATGAGATAGAGTGGATATGAAATATCTGAGATCTAGAGGCTAATTTCACTCATGAGCTCAAGTTCCTCTTTCAATTATAATGGTATCATCATCAGATCAAGTGTTGGTATCTCTAGGTGTCATTCTAATGAAAGTGCATCTCACCTATATATTCTAGGCTCTTTCCTTTTGGAAGGGGTTGTTTACCATTTTTTTTGTATTATCTATCTTTTATATCATCATTTTTAATAGAATAGAAGTAATAGCAGTTAGTATTTTCTCATTCTTTGACCTTAATAGGCTCCCCTCACAGGGGTGATTGGATGTTTTGTATGTACCCTTAAGGCCTTGTATATTTGATTTTCCATCTAACAATGAAGAAGATGTGATATTCTATCCAAATTTTCATGGGAAATTGTCTCTATTTATTATCTCTTTTCTTTTTATTCTATAATATCGATCTTGTCTTTCATTATAGATCTTAATTCATGTTGTATGCTCTGTTATGGTCTGTAGTGTTTAAGGGTTTGATATATTTTATGCAATTATAGTCTAAGTGCTTTAAATATCTTAGCACATCACCTTAGTTTTATTTGCACTTCTCTCCCCTTTTCACCCCCAAATTTGAATGAAGATCTAACTTTTAAAATTTTGGAGGTTGCTTTACAGACCGCACTTAGTCCCACACTTGTAAAGCTTCCCATAGGAGACTATTTAACCTAGAATGAGATTTTTAGGTGTCAACATAACCCAAATTTTTGCATAATTTAGTGAGTGTGAGTGATTTAAATAACACATACCATATATTTTGTGAGGATGGATGGTTTAAGGAAATCCAACCTATAAGTCCGATAAAGTTAGATGATTTAATCAAATCTAACTTATAAGTTTGGTAAGATTGAGTGATTTAATCAACTCAATAATCCAAAGGTAAACCAACTACTATAGTAGATTGGATCGATAGTAATCCATAATAATTAATCATGGGTATGGTAATATTCCATAATAGTATTTTAAATCTAGAGGGTGGATGTATGATAATGGGGGACAAAAGGGGAGGGGGGTATAATGTGACACTTTTTTAAAATAACAGTAGTTGATCTTGGAGAGAATGTTAGAGACACTTTAAAAAATAATTTAACAATGACATAAATGAATTGTAGAATTTGGAATGTAATTTCTAAATATATAATTCTTTTCAATACCTAGATAATAAAAATGTGCAAAATAGATGCATTTATGACAATAGGTTGGTCATTTTTTTGAAAAGATAAGGAGATTATATGTGTACGAACACACTTTTTTTAGTAAAAAAATGATTTTTTGTATGAAAATTCATATGTGAATAGGTGAAATGTTGAAGGTTGTTGAGAATATTTTTTATTAATTTTTTTATTATATATATATATATAATTTTTAAATATTTTTACAAGTCAAGATAGTATAAAAATTAAAACTGAAAGTGTACGAACATAAATTTTTTACCTTTACTTCATAAAAATCATTTTCTAAAGCATAGTTTAGAATGTATAAATTATTGAGATATAAGTTTTATAAATGTTCAATTAATATTAAAAAAGTCATAAGATATTTTGTGATGATATGTATATATTCCATAATGAGGTATGTTATGTAGAAATTAAGTAATAATTATAAATAATATTCTAACATTAAAAAATTATATATTCTAAAACTCTGATTTACCCTATATAAACCCATATAATTTTTTAAGTAATAAAATATACCTGATCATATGTATCGATTAATATGAAAAAGACTCTTTAAATTTCTTAGAAACCAAGTGGGTTGCTCCATGGATGGTTTTAAGCTAGGTTTGAGCCTTCCCAAGCCTATACCCAAGGTAAATTTGGAGGGAAAACACAAAATTAAAAGACTAAAATATTGAAAAGGTATATACCATTTCCAAAGGGCATACACCCTTTTAAATACATCTAATTTTTTTTTTTTGGGTAATTTTTATTGGTCATTTTTGAGTTTAAAGATGCCTTTTTTTTTTTTTTTGTGTGTGTGTGTGTGTTTTGTTTCTGTGTACAGTCTGAGCTAGTTTTTTTTGTGTCTTTATTTTTTTGTTTATGTGTACAAGTATAAGTTTATATTTAATTTATATTACATTCTATATTCTTCTACTTTAAATTTATTTTACTAAATATAAAAAATTAGGAACACTCTGCATCTTATAAAATCAATTCCAAATCTATATGAGTTACCATTTAGAAGTTAGTTTTTTAAAATCCAATTTGGTCAACACTTAGTTTTTAAAATTTTAGGATTGGTAGATAGAATGAGAAATGAGGTTTCAAATCATGTTACGTATGTGATAGATCTATACCATTGATTATGCCCCTATTTTACCTAATTGAGTATAACCTACCTACTTTACATGCTTGAGTATGCCCTACTCGATTGAATACTTGAGCTTGAAGGTGGATTCCTAAATAATTTGTGGGTGTTTCAATAAATGGTTCTATCAATATGCATAAATAACTGCCCTATACCTTGTAAATTTTAATATACCTATAGTCATGAAACAATCACTCATACATGGCTTCTACCGCATACCTATTACAACATATAAGTATGAAATCACTCATACATGACATCTACTTGTAGTAATGATATAACTTATATCAGAAATGAATGTATCTAGTCACCCTAATAGACTCCATTTAGAATAGAATGAATTGAAACACCATTCAAAATTCATTCTAAAAAGATACCATTCACTCAAAAATAATTTTTAGATAGATGGTCAATCTAACCCTTTTTTAATTCCAATCTCATGAATTATTTCAAAGTCACATAGAATAAAGTCATATTTTATCACTCCAAATTCACATAGGGCACTCCCTCATTAAACCTTATCATCCCTAATCACTCCATTGATAGGGTTTATTTTAGTGGGTCATATAAAAAACTCCATGGAGGTTTTGAGATGAATCAAATTCATAATGATTTTGAATTAGTTTGTAAGGTGTATCATTACATAGGCAAATCATGTGATGCCACATGGTAAATCATACAAGTCCTACTGAGTTTCTTTAAATATCATGTAAAGGTAGATAAATTCCCAAGAAATGCAGATGAACAATCGCATAACACTAATAAACAATGACAAGGTGAAGATGAATGATGGCAGATTATATGTTGATACCAATAAGTAGTGGTCAGATGTCATCAGGTAGTAGGTAGATGTCAGTAGCCTATGGGTGGGCATTGAAATCCTATGGGTAGGCACTAGTAGCCTATGGTCAAGCACTAGTAGCCTATGGGCAAGCACTGATATCCTATGAGTAGATGTTGGTATCCTACTTGCAGGCTACTGACATCTACCCATTGTTTACCATTGTTCATATGTAGCCTAGCATCATCCACTTATAGGGTATACCATTTTATACCCATAACTTGTTATCATCTATTCACATGCTACCATTAGACATCGATAGACTATAGTCAGGCACCAATAGGTTTTCATTGGGCACTTGTACTCGTAGGATGTTGTTGAACACTCAGAGGTTAACATCGGATGCCCTCATGTTTAATTGCCATGATGACACCTAAAGATTAGTAAATGGAATTAGATTTAAAAAATACTAAAAATATATATTGGAAAAAAATGTCACATACCTTGCTGGGAACTATTGATTCTTGAATCCCTTTTGGGACTTGAAATACAAACCACCAAAAAAATTACTAAAGTCACCCAATTATATGTGGTGAATTCCTCCGAATTGGATTTTGAATTACCAAAAAAATACATTTATATATGAGGAAATTTATATTTAAATATAGGCTAAACCATCCTCAAAATTAACTTTGACCCCAAAAATTTAAGTGATCCTGGCTTGTCAGCCACTTCACAAAAATCACCAAATGTTGATTTCAAAAAATGGAATATTCATAGATTTATAAATATTCACCACTAAAAAAATACCTACTCATCAACCATCATATTCAATTATAATCCCTAGTCACTCCCTCATAGGTTATCAATGTCCCTTATTATCCCTCATCACTCCCTCACTGGCTATCATCATCCCTCATTATTGCTAATCACTCCTTCATCAACCCTCATCATCCTTAGTCACTCCATCATCCCTAATCATCACTCATTATCCTTGTTCATCCCTAAACACTCTCTCATCAACGCTCATCATCCTTAATCATACTTAATTACTCTCTCACCATCCCTCATCATCCTTAGTGGCACTCTCATCATCATTCACCATCCCTAATAACTCCCTCATAAACAATTATCATTTTTTATCATCCCTAGTCTATATTTCATCATCTTTCACTATCCCTAATCATCCCTAATCACTCCCTCATCAACCCTCATCATTTTTACTCATCCCTCATTATCCCTAACCATTACCTCATTGGACCTCATCGTACCTAATCACTCCCTCATCATCCCTAGTCACTCCCTCATCTAGTAGAGTGTGTTCCAATTTAGTAGTCAATAGAAATTTGTTTTAGATATAATAATATCTTTTTTAAATTAGTCTTGAATGGTGTTTCAATCCATTTTGTTTTTATTGGAGTGTACTGGGGTCATTATTCTCATTTATGTCTTGTATATTATTGTCATTCATGATGAGGAGGTGAAATCCTTCTTTTGGACATAGTAATTTTTTTTATTTGGGTTGAAAACATTGAGCAAAAGGGTTGGAGAATTTTGGTTCCTTTCATGTTTTCAAGTTATTCTCAAATAATGATGTGGGTCATGTGTATAAATTATTATAATTTGTGCCACTAAATTTTCTATGGAAGATTTTCTCCTTGCATTTAAATATTTTCACTTGTGTAGGAATTATGCTAAAAAAGTGGAGAGGGGGATGATTAGAACTATCAATGCTTGCATCATTCCAATATGGTGTGGTCTCCATAATGTATGTTTAGTTTTTATTGTTTAGGTTTAGTGTTTTTCATTTAGGTTTCATTTGTAGGGTTGTAGATCAAGGGCTCAGGTTCAAATTTTATACTTCAGTTTTTAGGGTAGATTATTTGGGTTTTGACATTTAGGTTATAAGGTTTAGGGTTTATTAAATTTTATGATTTAGGGTGTATGGTTTTAGGTTTGAGGTTCTATGGTTATAGGTTTATGTATTAGGGTTCAACTTTAAAGGTTTAGTGATTAGTTCTTAGGGTTTTAGGATTAGGGTTTAATGTTGAGAGTTTAGGGGTCAAGGTTTGGGGTTTGGGGTTTAGGGTTTAGTGTTTAGGGTTTAAGCTTCATGATTTTGAGTTTTATGTTTAGGGTTTAGTGTTTAATATTGAGGGTATAGGGTTAAATTTTAATGGTTTAGTGTTTAGGATTTAGGATTTTAGGCTTATGGTTTGGGCTTTAAGTTTAAGGCCTTAAAGTTTAGGTTTTAGGGCTTAGGGTTTAGGGTTTAAGGTTTAAAGGTTATATGTTTAGGGTATAGGTTTTAGGGTTTAGGTATTATGTTTTTAGGTATAGGGTTAATCGTTCAAGGTTTATGTAATTTAGGGTTTAGGCATATGATTTAGTGTTCATGGTTTAGGGTATGGGGTTTAGGGTTTAGGGTTCAATGTTTAGGGTTTAAGGCTTAGTGCTTAGGGTTTATGATTTAGGGTTAATAGTTTAGGTGGAAAAGGAGTGTACTAGGGTTATTAGATACATTTTTTTCTAGTATGAGTGATTGTATCATGACTATATGAATATGTCATTTATAAATTACAACATACCTACATGTAGTACTAGGTATGGGGGAGATGTAATGTATGCATGGATATGTCATTACTATATGTATGCTATAGGTTTAATGATACAAGATATTAATTTATGAATATTGATAGACTCATTGATTAAAAACCCACAAATTATTTAGGAACTCATCATGAATACACCTTCAAGCCTTTTACACAAAAGTCCCTAGTCACTCCTTTCTCTATATAGGTGAGAATGACCCTATCGTTTCAAGATATGGCTTAGTAAATTCCCCTTCTCCTTTCTCTATATAGATGATAACTCAATATTATGGTTTATGGTTAGAGGTTTAGGATTTATAAATTTAGGGTTTAAGTTTGATGGTTCAAGATTCATAGTTTAGGGTTTAGGGTGTAGGGATTAGCATTTAGGGTTAAATTTTTAGTGTTATGTCCTAGGCATTACAATTCAGGGCTTATAATTTATATTTTATGCTTAAAATTTTAGGATTTATGGTTTGTGGCTTAAGGGACCAACTATTCAGATTTTAGGGTTTGGGGTTTGGTGTTTGGGGTTAAGGTTTTGGGTTTCTAGTATCACACTTAAGGTTTAGGTTGTAAGGTTCAGGGTTTTGGTCTTGGTATTGGGGGTTTGGTTGAGGATTTTTGGTTTGGAACTTAGTGTTTATTATGTAGGGTTTGGGATTTATTATTTAGGGATTATGGCTTAGGGTTTCAGATTTGGAGTTTAGTATTTATGGTTTAGATTTTACGGTTTGGGGTTTATGTTTTTAGGTTAAGGTTTTAGGGTCTAGGGATTTAGGTTTAAGGTTTTGGGTTTGGGTTTAGAATTTTTAGTTTAGGATTTAATTTTTTGGGTTTATGACACATGGTTTATGGTTGTAGGCTTAGGTTAAGAGTTAGGGATTAAGTGTAAGGGTTTAGGGTTTAGCTTTAGAGTTTAGGATTTAGAGTTTAGGGCTTGTGTTATGGCATTTAGTGTTATGGGCTAAAGGTTTAAGGCTTATTTTTTGAGTTTTGGGGATTTTAGATTTAAGGTTTTGGGTTGAGGGCTTATGGTCTAGAGATTAGGGTTTGGGGTGTAGGTCCTAGGTTTTTAATTTGGGGTTTATTATTTAGGATTTGGGGTTTACATCTTGTGATTTAGGGTTTTTAGTTTTATGTCAAGTTTTAGTGTTTAGGGTTTAATGGATTAGGGCTTAGAGTTTATGATTTGGGATTTAGGTTTTAATGTTTAAGATTTAGTGTTTAGTGTTTAGGTTTAGTGCTCATGGTTTAGGGTTCACTTTTTAGGGTTTGGGATGAAGGGTTTAAAGTTCAAGGTTTATATTTTAGTGTTTGGGGTTGGTTGTTTAGATTTTAAGTTTTATGGTTTAGGATTTTAGGATTTAGGGTTTATGGTTTTGAGTTTGAAATTTAATGGTTATGGGTTTGTAGTTTAGGATTCAACTTTCAATTTTTATGGTTTAGTGCTTATATTTTTAGGATTAGAGTTTAGGGTTAAGAGTTTAGGGTAATGGTTTAGGATTTAGGGTTTTGGATTTAGGGTTCAATGTGTAGGGTTTAACATTCTTGATTTTGAATTTTTTAAGGGTTTAATGTTTAAAATTAAGGGTTTATGCTTTAGTTTTTTGGATTTAATATTTTAGGCTTATGGTTTGGGGTTTAGGGTTAGGGGATTACATTTAGGTTTTAGGGTCTAGGGTCTAGGGTATAAAGTATAGGGTTTAATGTTTTAAGTTTCAATGCTTAGGGTTCAATTTAAGGTTCATGGATTATTGTTTTAGGTTTAGGGATAATGTATTAGGGTTAAGGGTTCAAGGTTTAGGGCTTAGGGTCTAGGGTTTAAGTTTTAGGTATATTAGTTAGTGTTCATGGTTTAGAGTTTATGGCTTAGGGTTTTGGTTCAATGTTTAGGATTTAAGTTTTAGTGTTTAGGGTTTAGGGTTTGGGGTTAATGGTTTAGGTTAAAATGAGTATACTAGGATGATTAACTACATTCATGTCAAATATGAGTGATCGTATCATGACGACAGGAAGATGTCATGTATGAATGACTGAATACATACATGTAGTACTATGTATGTGGTAGATGTAATGTATGAATTATTGTATCATTACTATATATATCTTATAGGTTACATGTTACAAACTCTTCATTTATGCATATCGATAGGCCTAAGGATAGACCCATTAATTAAAGTTCATTTTCTAAGGTGAGAACAAAGTTGTTGAGAAGATTCCAAGGCAAATATAACAAAATACAAGTCTATAACAACTTGATCAACTTAAAACCTAAAAAAAGAAGTAATTACAAGTCAAAAAAATCTTAAAAAGTGAAAAAACTCATGACTACAAGTAGAGTTGATAGTTTGCCAAGATATAATAGGGGTATATGTAGTCAAAAGAATCATTTTCTTGTGAATAAAAGGTGTATTGTTACTTAATTTTTTTTATTCAAAAATTTATTACATTTTTGAATGCCATATAGCTTAATTTTAAGATAATTTATACTTGATCCAACGTTCATGTCATTGAAACATTCTAAAACATGTTTCCTGTGTATCTATAGTCACTTGCAGTCTCTTGTATCACATAGAAAAAGTTGAATGAGTTTTTTCAAAGATTGGAGAAGTTGAGGGAGGTATTCAATAATTTATTCCATGTGTTATTTTTTTTAAATAGTCTTTAATTTTTATGAATAATCAGTTTGAAGGTATTAAGCTCTGTGTGCATAGTTAAACCTTAAAATAGGGTTTTTGATATATAAAGAACCATAATTTGCATCTAAACTAGTGCAATCTCCTCAAAATAATAGGGATGTTGTTATATAAGGTTTATATGGTATTCCAATATGTAACATGTTCAAACTCACCTTGTGCTTATAAATATAGAGGACTATTTTTTGATATGCATGTAGATAGTCATAAGAAATCTCAGTTAAGAGAAACTTCTAGTGTTTTTCTTTGTTGATTGTGTCTAAACCTATTATGAATGTCAAATGTTGTTGTGTAAACAATATAGAATACCTAGTTAAAGTGATTCAAAGAATTTGGCAGTTAATCTAAGTCAATATCCTTCCAAGTAGGTAGATTAGGCCATCCAGACCTAAAGAGCAGAGTTGCCATTGAAGTCTAATTCTTAAGAAATCAATATAGGAAATTGGTTTCTCATCCATAGAGATAGTCTCCATAAATATTAATAAATATTTATAATAATAATTTGAAAATATTATATTAATAACACCTTTTCAAGACCAAACACTCTTATACATAGTACTATAATAGTTTTTAAGACTTAGTCAATGTTTTGGGCACTTCAGTGATCTAGTTGGTATTTTGAGATTGTGTAAAGACACCTATGAGTCTTGTATCATTGTATTTATATTTTCATTGATTTTTTTAAGTGAATGAGTCCATAAAATAAGTTATTTTTAGACCTCTTTGTATCAAATCCTTAAGAGCTAAAATTTGGCATAATAGACCTATAAAGGGTAGAGTTACTGTCATCTAAGTTTTGAGTTGAATTTATTCATGTACTAAGAATATTGAGTCTTAAAATAATTTTTGAAACCCTCATATTATTTTTAAAATAAGTGAGGATGTACAATTGAGTGCTTTATGAGTCAAAGAAAGGTTTTGCTTGAAGGTAGATTACTATCTTGGAACTGAGTACCCTATATTAATTCATTGAAAGTGTATTTCAATCTAAATATATAGACTAAAAAGTAAAGAGACAATATTAAATATGAATTTAATTATTCGTTCAATACCAATACTTAGAAGACCTTTTGTCATAGAACAAGAGATAGTTTATGGTTAGGAAGAGACCTAATTACAAGTAAGTTTCTAGAATACCTTGAACTAGACCAAGTTGAATAAGTTGAGCACTTACTTTGACAAAAGTAGGGAATAATAAAAATCAATATATTGATTGTGTATTTATGTAGGGAATACTCATTGAGATCAAGATATGGCTCACTTATTCAATCAGGTAGGGTATACTCAATTAGATAAAGTAGGTAGGGAATACTCAAGTAGGTAAATTAGGCATGTGACCCTCAATGGTATAGTTCTATTATGTATGTAACATGATTTGAAACCTCATTTTTAATTCTATCTTATGATCCTAAAATTATGAAAACTAAGTATTGACTAGAATAGATTTTGAAAAACTAACTTCTAAATGGTAATTCCTATAGCTCTATAATCAATTTTAAAAGATGTAGAGTGGCCCTAATTTGTTATATTTGGTAACATAAATTTAAAATATAAGAATATAAAATGTAATATAAAATTAAATGTAAACATATTACAATTATTTTAATAAATATATCCTTGCACACACCATAAAATATATAAAAACACAACAAAAAAAACTAGCTTAGACTGCACACAAAAACAAAAACACAAAAAAAAAAAAAACATACATATATTTAAACATAGAAATAACCATAAAAAACTACACAAAAAAAAAATTACATGTCTTTAAAAATGTGTATGCCCTTTGTAAAGGGCGTACACCCTTTCAACATTTAAAATGGCATATGTCCTTTGTAACAGGTGTACGTCCTTTTCTCAAAAGGGTGTATACCTTTTAGGGTCGAGATCAAACCTTAAGAGATTTGCATTAGTTTTTTTTTAAGGCATACACCCTTAAAAAAAGATTTTATTTTTCATTTTGTCACCTTTTTTGTCCCCTAACTTTATGCATCCACCCTAGAAAATTATTTTATTTTACAATTTTAGGTGTCTTTTGCATTGCATATATACCTCATGTATGTCTCAAACTAAAATATGGGTATAATAAAAATACCAATGTATAAATTTTTTTCATAAATATGTATTTGAATCATATATATATGAAATATAATGAATTTAAAATTGGTGAAAGTGTGAAGAACATGTTTCAATAAAATGTCTCATTGTAATCTGGATAACCAAAGAACTGATGTAAATGTGGAGAATATTTTCCCTAACATGACCCCACTATAATCTAAAGCTACTAAGCACTGAATAAGTGTGGAGGTCATGCATTTTTGACATACCACCACAATAATCTTAAACTGTGACAAATGTGGAAGTCATGCCTTTATGACATGCCTGCATTGATATTCCTGCCATGTTCCCTCCCCCTTTAAGGTGAGGCAAAATGGTTACCTTTAAAGGATAAGATAACTATATGAGATATGTATGGATAATGTAATATATAGGAGTAACATGTCTAGGTAGATATAGAATTGACATATGCAATATGTGATTATATCAAGTACTAAGATGCATGATATAAATCATGGCAACATCTAGAGTGAAACAATACTCAAGCTTACACGTACAATAGAAATCAAAAGTAAATAAAATGGAAATGAAAGGTCCAAGGATACCTAATACAAGAGGCATGTTCAAATTTCATCTAATCGAAAGGACACAACTTAGTCAAATGTCTAAATAATACAAAATGACATATTAAAATGTACATACAAAAAATAATGAAATATTCAAATGTTTAAATACAAAAATAAAGGAATGGGAGAAATAATATGTTAGGGTGTGGAGCTAAAAGCTACAGCTTAAGGCAAATAGGAGGGTTTCTAGTGTATGCAGTCGCCGGCGTCGGCAGGCCAAACCGACGATGGTCAGGGGACGCAGAAGGGAAATCGGCATCGGCAGAAGATCGGCCGATGTTGGTCACCTCTAGGAGGGTAGGGACCGATGTCGGTCGCCTGTGGCAGTCTGAACTGCTGTTGACGAATAGTCAGTTAAGTGAATGTAGAGTTTGCATGTTAAATGCTTGTTCGAAGTCTTGAGCCGCAAGTCTAATCAGTGTATGCATGAGATCTATATAATAGACTCATGGGCTGTATTATTAAGTGGAGAATTTGGAGAAGAGCTATGTGAAGCTTGGAGAGTTCTTCCCATGGTGGAATCAAGTAGGATTCCCCATGTGTGTATAAGTAAGATCAGGTTTGATTTGCAGGGATGTGTGTATGCAAGGGTCAGAAAGGAGATCGGCAGGGGAGTTAGATCCAAGGTGACAGAAATACATCAGTAGGATCATGGAGAGATCTACTTGGAGTACGGTTGTGTACTCGATTGTACAGATGTGCAATGAGGTGAACAACAACTTGTGTTAGCTGTGTGTTGTGACCTATGAGAGAAGATTACTCAGGTGGGAAGATTACTTGGAGCCCTTGAGGAGGAAGCCTCACAGAGGTGGAAGAAGAGTGTGATCTCTTTATTGTAATTTCCTTTGTAATGAGTTGAATACAATTGTGTGTTGCCTCTCATATTCTGTGTGTTTTCTCATTGATAGTTATTTGTTCTTCTGGTTATTCCACATGTTTAATTGCTTATATAATGGTAATCATGTGTGCTCTTAAATATAACAAGTTGTGTCAGAGCTTTGGGGGGTTTCGGTCTTATCAATTGGTATCAGAGCGAGGTTGGACGTTCTCAGAGTGAGTTTGACTAACAGATGTCCCAAATCTGTTAAGTGTTGTTGATTACAGGTTACTCACAGGGGTTGCTATTTGAGTGGGAGTATAGCGAGGTAGAAGAATGGAGAAATTCAGGCACAGGTTTAACACCACAAGGAGTGTGGTGGATTGTCTTCAGGTGGGAGCTTGAAGAGGAATACAAGCCAGGATGCAGATTGGACAGAGTACTGGTTTTGGGTACAGGTGCAGCTCTTTATCTCCAAGTGGGAGATTGTTAGGGTGTGGAGCTAAAAGCTACACCTTAAGGCAAACAGGAGGGTTTCTAGCGTATGCAGTCGCCGGCATCGGCAGGCCAAACTGATGATGGTCAGGGGATGCAGAAGGGAAACCGGCATTGACAGAAGATTGGCTGACGTCGGTCACCTCCAGGAGGGCAAGGACCGACGTCGGTCGCCTGTGGCGGTCTGAACTGCTGTTGACGAATAGTTAGTTAAGTGAATGCGGAGTTTGCATGTTAAAGGCTTGTTCGAAGTCTTGAGCCGCAAGTCTAATCAGTGTATGCATGAGATCTATATAATAGACTCATGGGCTGTATTGTTAAGTGGAGAATTTGGAGAAGAGCTATTTGAAGCTTGGAGATTTCTTCCCATGGTGGAATCAAGTAGGATTCCCCATGTGTGTATAAGTAAGATCAGGTTTGATTTGCAGGGATGTGTGTATGCAAGGGTCAGAAAGGAGATCGGCGAGGGAGCTAGATCCAAGGTGACATCAATACATTAGTAGGATCGTGGAGAGATCTACTTGGAGTACGGTTGTGTACTCGATTGTACAGATGTGCAATGAGGTGAACAATAGCTTGTGTTAGCTGTGTGTTGTGACCTATGAGAGAAGATTACTCAGGTGGGAAGATTACTTGGAGCCCTTGAGGAGGAAGCCTCACAGAGGTGGAAGAAGAGTGTGATCTCTTTATTGTAATTTCCTTTGTAATGAGTTGAATACAATTGTGTGTTGCCTCTCATATTCTGTGTGTTTTCTCATTGACAGTTATTTGTTCTTCTGGTTATTCTGCATGTTTAATTGCTTATACAATGGTAATCATGTGTGCTCTTAAATCTGACAAGTTGTGTCAGAGCTTTGGGAGGTTTCGGTCCTATCATAATAAATGGGTCATATTCAAATAATCAAATAGGAAATATAATTTAAAATAATAACAAATAAAGAACACACTCTTGATTAAGTGCATAAATGAAGGCATAGTATATAGGCAACCAACATGAACATAGCATACTAGTTCCTACACATATGTGTTTGCAAAAAATGTTAAGTACATAACATAGCAAGTAGACTATGAAAGGTATAAGCATGGATATAGATATGTGTAAGTATGTAAGCTCAAACATGATAATGTAAAATGATCATATAATAATATGCCTTGGGTTTATCATAATCAAATAAGCAAATGCCCTCAATGTACTTATGACATAAGTGGAGGGAAGGCCCAACATATGTATATTACGTCGAAGATATTTACATTGACAAAATAAGGGCATAGATTCACCTCATGGTATTATAGATTCCATTTTGATTTTGTATTTATTTTGAGAGGGCCAATTTTTGGCAAAAGTAGTTTTATGATTGTGACCATGCACGTTGTCATCCAGCTTTTGGGATTGTGTTGTTGGAGATTATGAAAAATCAAAGGGCATTGGGGTCGGTGAACAATAATGTGAATGTGGAGCATATTCTGATCTGAGGATGGACATGCAAATTCATGTGGAAGGGCATGTCTAAGGATGTGATCAACAAGGAGATAAAGTATGGGGGAAGACATTTTGTTGGGGTTATAATGTGTGTAACCTCACATCATATGTAGGCTATCAAATTCATAGGGCCAAGTGATTATGGAAAGGATTGATCATCCACTGGCCCAAATAATCCTATGCAAAACATGTGACAAGAATAATAATTATAATATTTTAGTCATATAAAATGTCCAAATTGGTAGTTTGAGTGTGGCTTGTGACACCCTATCCATAGGACCTTCTTGCATGCTCTCATGATCCTCCTAGATACCTTTTTGCTCATTATCAATCATTTGTAGACTTCAAAACCCCAATTCAAGTTCAGCTAGACTCTATTTCCTAGGCCAATTCTATCCCCCTAGGTCCTGAGCATATAGGATAGGAGTACCATACCTATACTATAGCATCAAACCCTAGGGTGTCCCATTTTTTGTGCTCTTATTCAATCATAATTTAAGCCCAAATGGTCAATTTCAGTTAATTCCTATCTTTCATCATGTCGTCCTAGCATGAATACATTTAACCCATGACCAATAGTTCCCTATAAAAGCCCATTCAAAGTTCATTTATAAAGGGAGGTGACAAATCTTACAAAGCAAGTAAGAATAAAAACAAACCACTAAGGCAAATTTCCCTATTCTTTGCATACAATCACCCAACATAACTACAAACATATTCAAACACTCACACCAGTCCTTAACCACCTCAAGCACTCTCAATTTGGAATTTTTACATCCATATCATACTATTGCATAAAACACATCAAGTGGGAGAACTACATATGACTTGATCCCTCTTCAGAGTACTAGCATGTAGGCAGCATGCCCACACAAGGGGTGTGGATCACATGTTTAGTGCATCTTACACACACTAATCCCCTTTTTTAAATGATTCAAATCCCATTTATCAAGCATGATGAAAGGTTAGAATTTGAAGATTAAAATGACTCTATAGTGAGCTCCATCGACATTTATCACTTGAAATTTCATAAGCAGGCTCACACATGAACAACATAAATAACCCAAAAAAATCAAATCTCTATGAGAATTTTAGACAATAGCATCAAAAGAAGACAATAGCATCGGACCCTAGGGTGTCCTATTTTCATTGATCCTATCTTTTCATTGAATGAAAGCTAGATTTTAATTTGCAACACTATCCCAGACTTTCACAGCTAATTTTAGACCTTGTAATAGCCATTTCATCCTATTTTAAGATAAGTTATATTTATCATAATTTATTACTATTTTTAGAAAGGTAAACAAAGATAGATAAATCATACAAATCAAGACTATAATTTTTGCAATATTATTTATTGATTTATTAATCTATACATTTAACTAAAATAGGAATAAAACTCCATTATTCCCAAAAAATAGCTAAATCATTTGGTGAACCCGACTTACTTTGTTTGCACTTAAAAACCCTATAAATCCTAAGGAAAATTCCTTACTAATTTTTCCAATATTTTTTTTATTTTTTTTGCATATTTAAATCATAATTTCACATTTAATTTTTAAATTTTAACTTAGTAATTTTTTTAAATCATTTCTTTCAATCCCTAGTTATCTATACTAGGTCCCTTTGATTTTGAGGTATCACCTTACATCCAAATCAGATTTCACATAAAAATCAAAAATGGATTTCACTCATTTCAAAACATTTCTTGCAAATAATAAGAAGTTCATACTTGGTCATATCATGTACATGAATGATGAAGTTTACTATATGTTAATGCAAATATTCATTCTTTTCCTTTCATGCTTACTTTTTATAATATGGGATGATAGTAAGAAATTCATTTCTAAACATGTTAAGATACCTCTTGCCTCACCTCCCTTGGAGCCTTTCTCCCATACCGAGTCATGTTACGTGGCCTATTTTACTCTTCCCCAAGTCACTACCCATCGCTAGAGAACCTATTTGACACCATTTATCCCTCCACCACCTCATCTTATCAATTATATTTGCTCTCCTCCTATAGGTACTACTAGTCCTATATGACTAGTAGATAATGTGGTTAGAGTTTTTACTCAGCATGCCACCATGCCTCCCCCACCTAGTAAGAAACCCCACAACCCTCCTATGTCTTCCCTTCCCAAGCCTAACCCACCTACACAAGTAGATCCACATAGGGTATATGATAATGTTGATCAGTTGAAAAACACACTAGCTAAGATTTCCATGTTAGAACTATTCTAGAAAGCAAATGTGTTCAAGGACATTCTTAATCAAGCACTCACACAGACTTCTATGCCTATCAATTCAAAGCCTTCTTATTTTGCATAAGTGGTTAACATATTAAAAACTATAGAAGATGTTATTTCTTTTGATTGTGAGGACATGACTTCTTAGATAATTATTAATAAAAATTTACCACTATTCATACAAGCTAAAGTCAAAACCAATGTAGTTAAGAGAGTTCTAGTTGATGGTGGTTCCAGACTTAATATATGTAATATTTCATTCTTACATACCATGGTCATAGATATGGCATCCATGAAAAAGTCATATAAAAAAATAAGAGGGTTTGATGATATACCATGATAGACATTAGGCACCATTGCTTTGGATATCATAGTAGGGCCCAAAACCCTCTCTACAGAGTTTTAGGTCATGCCAAGTCCTCTTCATTAAAACATTTTACTTGGATGACCTTGGATACACAATATGGGGGAAATTCTTTTCACTCTTCATTGACGTGTTAATTTTGTCCATGAAGGATACCTATACACATGCCCAGTAGATAACCAACCATTGAGATATTCTAGAATTACATAGTCATCTTCAACTATTTCACCAAATGGGACACCTCATATCAGAGTTTAGTCACCACCTCATCACATTTCTCTTGACTAGATACATACATATGAGGTAGGAGAGACTAACACATCTTGCACTCCTCCACTTATAGTTGTTTCCTCAGCTCCAAATACTCAGCCAGTTATATCAGCTTCACCTATTCTAGCTACTCCATTATTCACAATTCCTAAACCTATTACAATTACACAATCACAAACAGTAGTTCCAATAGTACCAATTGATTATATAGATATAGATCCTCTAATAGTCATAGTTACTCCATCATTTATAGATACTCTCATAGCACCACCATCTTCTACTACTATAGTTGGTGAGACTCCCATATCATAGTTACCCCATGATATAAATTTTGAGTTACCATATGTGCATAATGTTTATACAAATTCCTAGGCTACTTCAGATCATGATATGATACCTATACTCACATATGACTATTTTTTTGGATTGAGCTTTACACAAATTGGCCCAAGAGAGTACCAAGATGACTCTAGATATCTCATGACACATCTTGCATCACTCTTATCATCTCGCACTACACTCTTAGGACATATCACACATTCATATCCATAGAAAGATTATTTAGCACATACAGTTCATATAGTTACCTCTATAGATATAGAGCCAGTCATTCAAATTCAAGTAGACAACACACAACATCAACCATAGATTATGCTATAGATGTTACTTAATCATGGATTGATCACATTACCTATAGTATGACATAGATTTATTAGCAGGTTATCACGGTAGGATGGTCACCCATTTTGTCATTCATAGAATCATAAGCCATGATATAAACTCATCTACAACTTTACAACATAGATTGGATAAACTATAGGTTCAAGGTACTATTTATATTACATCATCACTAACACCAGTTTCACCACTTCCACCAAAGCCATCTACTACTAGAGCTAAACATCCCAAAGGAGAATCAACATCTTCACCACTAGAGTAACCTTCAATTCACCTTCGACAGTATGACACCACTATGAGTGACAGATCTTTGACTACATAAAAATCACATATCTTACTGACACTTAAGGAGATAGCCACCATGTACATAGAATCTATAGCATATGATGATGATCTTGAGGCATTTGGATGATGGTTTTGATCCCTTCCTCCATATCCATCCCCAGCAGGCTCCATCCTTAAACCCTTAACACCCTCTAGCCTAGTTTTTTACATCATTGTGTATATATTGCTTTAGTCATATGCTTGTACATTACTTCTTTATGTTCTCTTGTACATAGTCTCCTTATGATTGATTGTACATAGATTCTTTTTAATTTCTTGTACATAGTATTCTTATGATTGATTGTACATAGCTTATTTCCAAAATACTAAAAATGTTCAAATATATCAAAAATCAAAAACACCAAAAACATTTCAATTGTATGCATTATCCATGCTTTACATTTCTACTACCATGCTAGACTTACTACCATGCTATACTTACATTTTTTTCTTCTATTCTATTGTATGTCAATTTTTGTACATTACCATGCTTCACTTGATCTTCTTTCAGTTTGTGCAATGACACCCAAATCCTTGATTGCTTCATGCTACCCATTGAGGGGGCATCCTAATCTACATTCGAGACATACATTGACATATCTACCCATCAATGGCATCTTCTACATAACTACACCATCCAAGTTATATCATTCCTACACCACACACTCTAGTTATCATGTTAAAGTACATTACTTACTAGCTTACATAGATTATTCTATCAACACTCACTAGTATATAACACTTTTATATTTCTTGGCACCTAAGTAGTCTTGTACTACATGTTTTGCATACTATCACTCCTTGTTTTGATTAGTTAGATGCGATTATATTTCTATCATTTACATGCCTTCCTTTCTTGCTTTGTGTAGTTACATGTGATTGCATTTCTTAGTTCCTAATTTATCTCTTGTGTGTGTCTTAGGACATTTTCCAATGTCTTTTGCTTCCATTCTTGTGTGTGCCTTAGGACAATTGCAAATTTCCTTTGCTTTTACTCTCCTATGTGCTTGTGGCCTTTGTGCTAACCTTACTTGTTTGTAATATTATGTGCATGTGGGAATTTGAACATGCCTTATATGTTTAATTTCTAGTTTGAATGACATGTGCCCATGTCCCTTGTTTGCTTGGACCCTAGGCCACTTTTGTATATTTCTTGCTTTTTTCCTTCCATGTTTATTTGCTTCCCATCTATTTGCAATGCCATGATCCATGCCATTTATTATTTTACTTTCTTAGATGCCATGATGGACATCATGTTCCATCCTTCCTTGACAACTAACAACTAAAAACTAACATATCTAGTTTTAATTCAATATACTGCACATTTTATTACATTAGTACATCTATCTAGGCATACTCCTATTGATCTAATAATATCCAATACAAACTATGCTATATCTTGATACATTTTTTTGATTATCATTGCTATATCATGTATTCCACAACATAACACACTTGTAGGGCTCTTTATTTTGAGGCAAGTCATTGCAAGGTCTTCATTCCTACCCTCAGAAGAGGAAGAAACAAATAAGGATTTTTTCATAGAGATCAAAGCCTCTACCAATAAAAAAATTAGTTTTAGAACACTCAAAATAGCAAATAGAACCTAAACCAAGCAGAATAGACTAGGAAAATAGTGATGAATATAAAATAGTCATTAGAAATAGCAAAATAAAAGAGTGATAGAATTGGACTACATCGCTAGACACTAAGGTTCCCTATTTTCAATGCTCCTATCTAGATAGAAAAAACCCCAAATTTTCCAAAAATAGACAAAAAGGTAAGTTCAGTTACAATTTTGTCAGCTATAGTTTAGTTTAGATTCAATAGTTTTAGTATAGTTTTTCTTAGATAATCTAGATATAGAAGGCATCATGCATGGCATGATGGCTCTTTCTTTCAATTTTAGATTGGATAGTTGGTATAACTTCCAAATTAGAATCCATGTTACAAACACCAGTGATTGGAGGGAATGTGCATAGCACATTTGCCATCTTTTCTTTCCAAGTTCATTGCATTACCTAGGTATTCTCAATATTTGTGTGCCTTATTCCATCTACATGTGGTTAGCATCTTTCCCGAGTGGCTTCCATATAAGACTAGTTCCCAATTTTGGAGTGGCTTTCATACAATCCTATTCTCCACCTTTTGAAGTGGCTTTCTATTACACATTCAGCTACCCATGCCACATTGTTAGATTTTAGAGCAGTCATGGGCTTTAGGAGCCATCTCATATGACACACATTTATACCAATATCAGTTCATAGCTTCACTTAGTGGGTAATAATTGAGCCAAATGACTAGCCAGCCTTTGTATTCTTGAGCCACCTACTTAAAGGGATTGGACACATAATCCAAACATCGATTAACATATACATGATCACATAGCTTATCTTAGTGTGCGATGATGGAGCCAAAGGGCCAGCCTTTTTATTCTTGAACCACCCTCAAGGAATTGAGCACTCAGCTCCATTCATGATATTACTTTTAGTTCAGCACATACCCAAAATTACCTAGCATCACTCAATAGCACAATAATTTTTGTATTGGTCCACGTACCTGGTTAGGTCTATTTGTTCCTTTCTCTTCCTCTCTCTTACCCAGCTTTTGTATGTTCTTGTTTTAAACATAACATGTCTTGTAAGAACTGATCTACTCTTTATTTTCTCTTTCAGATGTATGTTTCACAATGTGATCTCTTTCTACGCACACTCAACATCACACATCTTCATGGGCTTCACCCTTATAGGTAAGTTCAGGGACATTTTCTATTTTTCCTTTATCTTAGTATTTCACTATGTTGCATCACTAGAATAAAGGAGGGGAAAATGTAGTCATCTAAAATGTCCAAACTGGTAATTTGAGTGTGGCTTGTGACACCCTATTCATATGTCCTTGCATACTCTTGTGACCCTCCTAAACACCTTTTTACTCATTATTGATCATCCATAGACTTTTGAACCCTGATTCCAGTTCAGCTAGACTCTATTTCCCATGACAATTCTATCCGCTTAGGTGTTGAGCCTATAAGATTGGAGTGCCATACTTGGACTATAGCACTGGACCCTAGGTTGTCCTATTTTTGGTGCTCTTGTCTAATCACAATCTGAGAATAAATGGTTAATTTCATCTGATTCCTATCTTTCATCATGTCAGCCTAGCACCAATACATTTAACCCATGACCAATAGTTCCTTATAAAATCTCATTCAAAGTTTATTTACAAAGGTAGGTGACAAATATTACAAAGCCAACAAGAATACAAATAAACCACTAAGGAAAATTTCCCTATTCTCTATATACAATCACCCAACATAGGCTCAAACATATTCAAATTCTTACACTAGTCCCTAGCCACCTTAAGCACTCTTGATTTGGCATTTTTGCATCCACATCACACTATTACAAAAAGCACATCAAGTGGAATAACTAAATATATCTTTATCCCTCTTCAGAGTATTGGTATGTAGGTAGTGTTCCCATACAAGGGGTGTGGATTTCATGTTTAGTGCATCTTACACACACTAACTCCCCCTTTTCAAATGATTCAAATCCCATTTATCAAGCATGATGAAAGGTTAGGGTTTGAAGATTAAAACATATCTATAGTGAGCTCTATTGACATTCAACACTTGAAATTTCATAAGAAGGCTCACATAAGAACATAACAAAGAACCCAGAAAAATTAGGTCTCTATGAGTAGTTTGGACAATAGCGGCACAAGAGGACAACAACATCAGATCCCAGGGTATCCTATTTTTGGTGGTCATATCCTTTCATTGAATAAAATACAAATTATAATTTACAACACTGTCCCAATCCTATATAGCCAATTTTAGACCCTACAAAAGCCATTTTAGCCTATTTTAAGATAAGTTATATTTCTCCTAATTTAATACTATTTTTAGAAAGGTAAAAAAAGATAGATAAAACATACAAATTAAGACTGTAATTATTGAAATATTATTTACTGATTTATTAATCTAGACCCTTAACTAAAATAGGAATAAAACTCCATTATTCCCAAAAATAGTTAAATCAAATATAGTGGAAGAGGACTTGAAATGGTTGGTGTCTTCTAAGGTTGAAGAGAGAATATCTTATGAAAGCACCATGCTAAGTAATATATCCATGGATTCTTAATGGGAGGGAAGATGAAGATGGGGATTTTTATTTGTTGTATCTAACTTATGGATTGTGGAAGAACCTCATTTCCTTTGGGCATCCTATCATTAAGTAAATATTAATAATAAAAAACACATTTCATTGTAAACATAATTATTCATTTAAAAAATAATGCTAACATTCATTATTATTTTAGTTTTTATTATAATAAGTGTTATATATTGTATTATTTAATTAATATATTATAATATTATAATTTTTTAAATACAAAAATTATATATATAATCCATGGTAACACTGTAACATTAGTAGAAAGTGAAAAACTTGGTGGGGATTTGAAGTCAACTCCACCAGAAAACTTAAAATTGGAAGTCCTTGCTCATTATCGTCTATACCAATATTATATTTGCTTGTTGGAATATCATGGTTTATGGAACGATGCATCTTCTTGTGATGAAAAACATCCTAGTGGTGTAGCAGTGTAATTCTTGAATTGAACGCCTCAAAGAACACTACTAAACTCTTTCTGCGGTGAAATGACATACTGGCTGGGATTATCATAAAATTATGCAAAACAATGTTGGGAGGATAATGGGTAATGTTGAGGAGTTTGGCTTCATACCTGATAATTGCATTTACACTAGTGCCTCTAATGTCTTTTTAGAGAACCTATTTTTTGCATACCCTACAACCTTGGCACCCCAAGTGATGACATCTATTTGACACATTTCATTTAAAAGCCTTTAAAAATATATACACAAATATCATAATAGATATTATATAATATAAAAAAAACAATGCAATGATGTTGATGTGGAGGAAATACATTGAGGTTATCGAGTTTATCTTTTTTAAATTAAAAAAATGTATCTTTATTGCTAGAAAAAAATTATAGTATAATGCTAGTCATATAAAATAAATATGGGTGGAAAATTCACACCCGAAAAGTCATGCAAGAAAATAAAATGTCGACTAGAAAAAACCTATAGATGATTGAATCCCAAATCCACCATATGGCCTTTTTTGCCCTTTTTCTTTTGAACCTTGGTCCAACACTCTAGACAACCAATACCCATTAGTCTAGAAATAACCATCGAAAGGACAAAATTATGTTGAGTTTCAAATAATGGCTGATCCATATTAGATTTAGAAGTTTCAAAATTATGAGCTCTTTTAATACCTCCACTTAAGGAAAAATTTACAACTATCATTTGACAAGAAGAATCTACCATTGACAATTCTCTAATAAACTCTAAACCTTTTTTCTTCCCTATGTAATCTTTGGATTTTTTTGTGTCCTTGCTTGGAGAAGGGTACTCATACAATTTCCAACCTTTAAGATGAGTAGACTGGTCCTTTTTTCTTTTTTGGCCTACTTGCCTGAGGACAAACTCCTTGGAAATGACTAATTTGGTGGCAAAAATGACATATAAAGGTAGTGTTTTCATAATCAAGATTTGAATCCAAAGAATGTTTTCATGCTTCAGTTGGACTCTATCAAGGAGAGATTTGTTAAGGTCCACCTCCACATAAAATATGATCATATGTATACAACCCTCGCCTAGCTTGTTCAAAATCTATCTTGATGAATCTTCTAAGCATGTTACCAATAGTTTCACATGTTGCATGGTGTCATAAGAGAAGAGGGAGGTTTGGAAGTCGAACCCAAACTGGCATTTTGGATACCACCATTGTTGAGGGATCAAAATAAAAAGACTGAGTAATAAAGAGCCTAAATCTTTCACAAAACCAAGGACCCTCTTAAGAAACTCTTTGATAATCCTTAAGCTCAAAACATTGAATTATGAAAAATCATTTAGAGCATAAATGAATCGTACAACTATTGGTCCAAGTAGCATAGACCCATTTAAGCAAATCTTCTAACCTAAGCCAAAATCCATTTAAACCTACAAATAATTACATAATCTTCAAATGAAGAGATTATCCCATTCACCTCAGTAAGGGAGATCTCAACTACAACCACTTCATCTGATTTCTCCACAATGTATGGCCTGAGAGAAATTGAAGGTGAAACCGACAGAGCCTTGGAGTGAAAGACATATTTTTAGGTGAAATCAAAGTTATGTTTCATTGGTTCATGTTTCATTAAACCATTGACTGCAAAAAAAACCAAGCACCATACAATCACAAGTAGGAAGAGGGAGGAATGATTGTAGCTACAAACCATTGTAGACCCCAGCCACCACAGGGTTTGAGCCGTAGGGTTATATCCATTTGCTAGGTGGATAAATTTGATGCATTCAATAACCTCATCACAAGTAGTGCTTTGAAAACACCCTCACAAAAAAAACTAATTCTAAGATTGGAGTTTATCTATTTGTTTATGATAACAAAGCAATGACATTGATGTGGGGGAAATACAATTAGGTTATGAAGTTTATCTTTTTTTTTTTCATTTTGGTTGAAGTGAGTATTGAATATTTTTCAAAGTGCATGCCACATGGATGCATAAGGGGGCATTGCTCGGAATACAATGTGAATGTCACAATAGAAGAATTATCGGTTGAGAGAAAAAGTGGTTGATGAATTATCGATTGAGATAAAAAGTGATCGATGAATTATTGGTTAAGAGAAAAAGTGGCCGATTGGCGATCATTCCCAAGCGGTAAAAAGAATTGGTAGGTTTAATTTTAATGCAGTGGGGGTGCCTACATCATACATTTAAAAGAGAAATATACTAAATGTAAAAAGACCACTTGCCAAAAAAATTACAAAAATGAAATATACATATACATTTCTCCCGATGTACGTCGTAACTTGCACCTTCAAGATAAATATTAGTATTGTAAAAAAATGTAAAAATACAATCATAAGAATATACACTTCTCCTGGCATACATCATAACTTGCACCTTTGAGACAAATGCTAGTATTGTAAAAAACCGTAAAAAAAAAAATCACCAAGAAAAGTAATGAAGTTGTTTTTATGTCATGTACCCATATCTTGCAATGATATTTCTTTGTACTATCTGAGACTTTTGATTACACAAACGGTGAAATGGTTGACTTGGCACGTCAGTTTTCCTAATGTGGTCACTACAACATTTAGAGCTGGGAAAACAAAAGACCCAAAACAAGAATTTGAAAGGGGAATATTTGTATCCCTTAAAGCAATTTCATTTATTTAGAGGTAATTAATAATTAATAAGCCAAAAATATTGTTAGTCCCTCCACTACAAAATACTATAGGAATCGATTAAACTAATAATTTTTTTATTTTAACCAATAAAAAGCTTTGAAATAAAAAATACTATCTTCATTCCAAAAATGTACAGCAAATATTAAAGAATATTCCACTACCAAATATTAAAAAATATCCCACTACATATTATCATAAAATATTTCATTCATATCAAAATTATAATTAAAACCAACTTCGAATATATAAACACGTGCCTTAATCGACAGACTCAGAACCATAACTGAATTTCTATATACTTCTTCGATTGAATTTCACTACCTGCTAGTATGCCTCCCATGCATATTTCTATGTGGATGTCTCTGAATGGCAAGCACTATTATTCACATTTAATCTAAAATTAACATGTCTCTAAAAAGTAAAAAAATAGACCAAATCGAAACATTCGACGGCATACAGTGTACATCTGTGCAGGATTGTGGCATGAATTGACGGGCATGAGTTGTTACTGCTTTAATAAAAACCAATATATTAGGTGTGGTCCCATCTACTTTTTTATTTATTTGTTTGTTTATTTTAATTACTTATTGTTTTTGCTTTTTTAAACTTATTCTTTCGAGGTGAATTCCACCTCTTCTTTTTTAATTTTTAATTGTAATAATTGTCATTAATATTTTTTTCTTGAGTCATTTAGTTATGAATTCATATAATATTTTAATATGTTAAAATATCTTCTCAAATTTATCATCTTTTGTTTATTTTATATATAAAATAACTAATTCTTGTCATAGCATGAAACTATAAAAATCATTAAAAACAATAAATTATAATCAGCAATACAATAAAATATACGAATTTTTATTTAATATTAAACTTCCTAAAAAATTTATTTAATTTCTAAAATTTTTAAATCTAGAAAAAACTCTTAAATTTATTTGTTTATCATTTTATTAGTTGACATGACAATTATTCATATTTTCCTTATATAAAATTATTCTAATATTTAAAACAAAAATTTCAATGATAATATATGTACAATATCCACAATTATTAGCACTAAACAAGTCATTTTTAGTTCCCATACATAAATCATCAAATAATTTTTTTTAAACAAAATTCTTTATGATAATATGTGTCCAATAACATTAATTATTAGCATTAAATTAGAAAGAATTCACAAAATTTTTAATTAAAGGAAATAATTTACACTGTAAATTTTTGTAAGTGGCATCCTCTCCAAAATTAGAGATTTGATATTTTAATAGAATATAATCTAAAAATTTAACTAGTAATAATAAACAATAATTTTGTATGTTAATAAATCTATCAGCTCTTAAAATATTTAGCATGCATAATTGCAAAGATCTAATTTTTTTTCTAATTATTCCACCACTTATAATCTATATTCCCCACCATCTCCTCTTTAGCTTATTTTGTTTGCCAAGAAATAAGTGCATCTAGGTATGGATTCAATGCTTGTAAAGGAACATTTGCTTTTTTTTAAGGACATTTGTGGACACTGATATAAAACCGATATTAATTTGATTCTTGAATGGAGTCATTGGAGCATCACCAATTTGATCATATATGTCCAACTTCCTTAATATCAGTGTTCTTCTTTTCTTCTAATAACTACAACAATTATATCATGTTCCTCCATCCCAAGGCTATTTCCAATACTCTTTAATTGTAGGCACAATGTGGAGGCATTGACAATTCAGTTGACTAAAATGTATTGTCAAATACAGCTTGACATACAATTCTGTTTATGGTGAGATTTAGAGACTATATATAACCATTATCAAGGGTATATTTTATGGTGTTTATACTTACATCTTGACACTATTTATACTGAGATTCAAATATGTGGAGCTGTATATAACCACTATCAAGGGTATATTTTACAGTGTTTATACTTGACATACAACTCTATTTATACTGAAATTCAAATATGTCAAGTTATATATAACCACTATTAAAAATATATTTTACAGTGTAATACTTCAAAGATTGAATAATCATGACCCAATATCAATGTTATTTTTTAATAGGGAGCGATATATATATACACACAAACACCCTTACTTGCTCAAATGATTGCATAATTATTTTACAATATTAAATTTTGATCTTAAACTTCAAATTATCAATAAATGTTTATATTGCAAGATACACATGCAAACTCAAATACAAACTATTCATAATATTATTATATAATATTAAATTTTTATCCTCAAATTTAAATTATCAAAAAATATTTATATTGTAAAATACACATATAATTTCAAACAGACTATTCATCGAAACTAACAGCTACACAACCCTTATTCAAAATAGAAATATATTAAATTCATAGTAAGTTAATGGGGTTTATATTATGCCTTCTATGCTAATAAAAGAGAGGATGTACTCCTAAGGGTTTCCTTCTGTTACCATATACTAAATTCTCGCCGCCTTCATTTGCCCACTTCTTATGTAGCTGATGCATGTACTGCACAAAACCCTGCAAGTTTGTGTCAGAAGATCCTCCTTTCTCCAAAGCCATTTTGGCCTTGTTCCGTAATTCCTCAGCTCTGCCTCTCATAATGTTCCCTTCTTCCTCCGCCAAAAGCTTTATCACCGCTGCCTTTACCACTTCTTCGTCCGCCACACCGTCCATATTGGAGCATATTTGTTCCGCAATACGCAAGTGATTTACCAGGAGCTTATTATTAAAAGGCTGCTCTGCAAACATGGGCCATGTGATCATGGGGACTCCCATGCTTATGCTCTCCAGCGTCGAATTCCATCCGCAGTGGCTCAGAAAAGCTCCTACCGAAGGATGGGAGAGAATGAGGAGCTGCGGCGCCCACCCCCATATGACCAGGCCCCTGTCCTTTGTCCGCTCTTCGAACCCCTCCGGCAGCCCTGTTTCAGTAGCGGTTTGGACGCGTTTGATGACCCATATGAACGCCTGCTGGCTGGCCTCTAGTCCCCTCGCCAGCGCCCCCGTCTGTTTTGTGTTGAGAGACGACTGGCTCCCAAAACATACAAACACAACCGAATTGGGGCTTCTGCAATCCAACCACTGCAAACACTCCGCCTCGTTGATATCCGCCGCCTTGCCACGGCTATCTCCGGTCACGCGTTCGATCCCTTCTGCGTCGAAAATCTTCTTGGGAAGTATAGGACCAATACTCCAAACAGGCCTCCCTGTAAGGCTCTTAATGTGATTAATCCCGAGCGGATCCATCTCATAAAAAGTGTTAAAAATCAGCCCCTGGCCTTCCATGCTGCTATTGATCTCTTCGGCGACAAAACTTTGCATTGGATTGGTCTCCGGGTCGCGAAAAATTACAGGCAAGTCCGATTTCCGCAGCTTAAAATCGAAGGAAAGGTTGGGAACATCGAAATACTCGTCGTCCCCTTCCACATTCTTCTGTGGCGTGTACTTCGTGAAAGAATGCATCACAGACATCGCAAACGCTCCAGACGTCTGGAAAACCACGGTTTGAATCCCAAACTTTGCGGCGGATTGGTGAACCCAGCTCGTAAACATGTCACTTATTATACACACAGGAGGAGACGGAAAATAATAATTTTCTGTATTTCTCATCTGCAGCTCCAGCCATTGTTCCAACTGTGGAGCCAGCTTGTGGGACGACTTCATGAGAATTCCGCTCATATGCAGCGGAATACTGTCGGAGCTTTCTATACCAGAGGGCAAGCCTTCGATGGGAGGCATGGGGAACGACACCAGGCGAAGGTCCAGATGAGGATTCGAACTCTTGAGCAGCTTGTCCACCTGAGGCTGGAGACGCGCAACATTGGCGGGTGTAGTTATGTAGGAAACTGTTAAACCCTGAGAGGCGAGAAGCTTGGCGAGTTCGAGGAAAGGAATAAGATGGCCCTGTCCAACGTAGGGAACGGCCACCACATGAGGCTTACTGTTATTGATCCCCATAAGAATATTCAACTTTCCCGTGATCTGCAACGCACCGAATATCCCTGCACTAAAAAAATAAAAAGGTTGAAATGCTGAATTTATCGTCCAATTGCATTGCATGGCATTACATTTCAATTAATTTAAATTAAATTTTAACGATACTGAAAGTCAAAATAACCAATGAACTGAAGAAATAATATCAAACGCATGCAAACCACCTGACAGAATAATATCAAATGCATGTAAAATTTTGGATTCCCAAATTACGTTTGTTTTTATTTATAATGGGATGCCAAAGTACACATTAATTGCATGCTAATCCAGTTCCCCTATATATAAAACTTTATCACTTGCATGAACAGACTAGCCGCTGTAGTTCGAGGAATGGTTTATTAGGGATTACCTATTTTTATTCAAATTTTCATAATAAATTATGTTTAAAAATTATCTATCAGCTTTTAAATTTTCTCCACAAAATCATGTGCATTTATAAATCTTAATTAATAAATTTTATGTTACGTGAAAAGAAATTTCGATTCATATTTTTTAATTTTATATTAAAATATTATTTGAAATTTTAATTTTAAAAAATATAAAAAATATTTTTTTTTTATAAATTTAAATATAAATTTTACTTATTTCAAAATTTAATTTTTATAAAATTTAAAATAAAAAATAAAGTTTAATTATTTTAAAATAAAATTTGTAAATTTTAAATCTATTTATATTAGAATCTTAATAGATTTGGGAAAAGATTTGCTAAATTAAAAATAGTTATTAGGATGAACAATTTTTTGTAACTTTTAGATTTGGGAAAAGATTTGTTAAATTAAAAATCGTTAATAAGATAAACAATTTTTTTGTAACCTTTTAAATTAATTTTTTTATTAGTATTATTATTTAGATCATATATATTTTTATATTATTATCCACTAAGTGATGAAATGTTTGGTAAGGCAGTAAGGTTATATGAGGTAAGATAGAAGAAGGGGGATGATCAATTACAATCGAAAATTCTTCAATCAGTTTCAACATAATTTCTATGGATTGTATTATATTTCAATAAAAGGCTTGAGGTAAAACTTAACGAAAGCCTTAGAGTTTAAAGTTTTGAACCTACTCATGGAGTTCTTTGAGAAGACAAGGATTTCATATTAATGCTAGAATTTGGATTCCCAAATTGTATTTGCATTTAATTATAATAGTAATGTCAATGTAGCCCTGCATTGCATTGAGTTTCTAGTATATCAATGCACTACATAAAATGCAATTTGTATGACCCTTTGTCATTAATATCAAAGGGGGAGAAATTTCAGAAAGGGAGATTGACCATATTGAGGGAGATGAGAGTGATCAAACTAAAGATTGTTTTGTCATCAATGACAAAGGGGGAGTTTGTTGAGAAGTGTTATCATTGATGTCAAGGTTGATGTCATTGATGTCAAGGTGCATCTGGTGAAGATGCATGGTGAGTGGTCTTTGAGGTATGAGCTTGTGTGCTTGATGTGACAAGAAAGCCATGTGACAAGAGAGAATTTGAAGGCAAGAGAGAATTTAAAGAAAACTAATGTTTCTTTTGTTAATTAATGTCAAGTTTAATGTCAAGGTTGTTGTCAAGCTTCAGCGCAGCTTGAAGTTGTCAGTGTTCTCACAAAGAGGTATGATGGTCAAGTGAGCATTAAAGCATAATTATGAAGCTCTAAGTCTACGTGAGGTCATGAGAGCATGTTGGTTAGAAAGATATTGTTGTAGTAGTGTGAGAGTGTTGTTTGAAGAGTGTTATTGTTTAATATCATTGAGGTAAGCATGTTTGAGTACTAGTTCTTGAGTACAAGTTGTCTTGAGAAGCCTATCATAGCAAGCATAATCATATCATGAGCATGTGCATGGTGAGCATGAAGATGTATGTCCAAAGTTATGGCATTGTTTGAGGAGCATGTAAGGTATGTGAGCAAGGTGTAGAAGCATCAAGGAGAGTTTCAAGGTGAGCCTATAGGGGTAAGACCTTCAGTCTAAGTCTGCAACTAGACTAAACCTAGACCTTACTTAGCCTAATGAGATATCATAATCTATTATCAAGGCATATAAAGGATATATGATAGTGTTTAAGCATGTATGAGTTTTCTTGAGTTTTTTAGAGTGGTGGAGAGTGCATGGAAAGAGGCATGAAGGTTAGTTTTAAGGCCTAATGTTGTTTGCAGGTCAAGGTCTAAGTAAGCAAAGAGAGAGTGTGTGGCCTAATGAGGGGTCATGATCATATTTTAGAGTGATTGAGCTTATGTAATCATTTTCAGATATGTGATAGGTTATCTCAGGTGTATTCATGAAGTTTCAGGTCAAATATTGAAGGTTAAGGCAAGAAAAAGTGATTTAAGGTCTCGAGTGCATGAAATGAATGATTCTCAAACCAAGAAGGATTTTCTTGTGATCATTAGCTCATCAAACCTTTGCATGGGAATTTAAGCTATTCATAATATTTGGGGAAGGGTCATAGCTCAAAATTCTAGACATTAGTTTTTGGATTGAGGGGCTATGCTTTATGAAAAATCGTTAATAGTGGAAGTAGGTTTAAACCCTCTTAGAACCCTAATAGTGACCTAATATTGAAGATATGATTCAAAATTACTATAATGCATTGGTATGATCAGGTAAGCTATTGAAGGTCGTAGTCAAATATCCTGGGCACCTCTAGGTGGGATTGAATTTTAATGTGTGTGAGTTGACCGTACAAAAAAGTGTTAATTTCTTAGAGATTTGCTATAGCAATCAGAGTTGACCAAGTTAGAATATATAAATAGATGGAGGATGAATATTGAGATTTATATTTTATGTTCATGAAGGATTTTGGATAAGTTATAGCCTTTAATTGCGTCAAACTGGTCATCCAAGTTAGCCAATCGCTAATAAACCTAATGGTTTAAATAGTGAAAACTAAGGTAATAGTGAAAAGATTATTAGGAATGTGTTATCATGATATAATGATGAAAACAAGCGCATAGATTTTTTTTAAGTACTTGTAAGATCTATTCATGTTTGGTATAAGTTTTGAAGGTAAGTAAATGCAATGAAAAAGTTGCTCACAAGTTGATCTGTCTAGTTCAGATGAGATAAAGAGATATAAGGTCATGAGATTGGTCTAAAAGACCAATATTGCCATTTGACCATATTATATTTCTATCTAAAAATGGTATAATGATCTCATAGGATCATCTACATGCATCATAAGTCATTAAATATGTTTATACAGGTGTTGGAAGTCTAAGTCACCATGATTGGTCTTTTAGGAAAACTGGTAGTTCTTAGTGAGTGAGTTGCATAGGTGTTTTTGAGGCTCTATGCCCCGAGTTAAAGTATCTAATGCATATGGTGTTGTTGTTTGTAATTTTTATGTCATATCCATTATTTGTATAAAGTTTGATAATTAGTGAAAGTTGTTGAAATGTTGAAGATAAAATGGCCTGTCTGGTTCTAGTTTGACTATATGTTGTGAAGTCAAAAGATTGGTCTGCAAGACCAATATTTGACATTAGACCTATTTTTAATTTTAAAGTGTTTTATAAATGTCAAAAGATATTTTGAAAGTGTTAGTGGTCATTCAGAGTATTTTTTTAGGTGTTTAAAATCAAGTTGTTCATGAGTGATTTTTGGAGTGTTATTGTAGTTTCGAGTGGGCTATTTATAGAGAAGTGTTTGAGTCCTTTTACCCTAACTTGTGAAGTTTAAATAACATGGTGATGTTGTTGAGGTCTTATAGGTTATGCGTATGTGATTTATTGTCATGATTGTGTGGCTAAATAATATGCTATCTTCATTTTTTCAAGACAGACTTTTCTGTGTGTGTGAAGACCTAATGTGAATAGTACTAAAGGTGTGCTTCAAGTGGTGGTTGGAGCTAGGAATTGTCATGGACCTAAGATGAGCTTATTGGAGGTATATTTGAGTGGTATATGAAGTAATATTTTCATCTATAAATTTTGAAATTGTTTCAAGGAGATCAAAGGATAACATGTACTAATGAAAGCCTAATTGAATTAGGTCTCCTTAAGACCTAAAAGAGGTTTTCGTCTTTTAAGTTGAGGATGACCTATTGTAATGATTGATTTATGTATGTAATATGTTATAAGACTTATATTAAGGGAAATATAAGTGTTTAAGTAGTGTATGTTGGACCAAGAGGTGTGTGAACTAGAGGATTGTATAATAACAAGGTCTAATAGGCCTAATTTGTAAGTTAGAGAAGCAAAGAGTGCAAGAAAATGAAATAACACATTATTAAGTATAAATAAGTCTTGTAGACCATATAAATAGTTTATGAAAACTATGATGAATATTTAACAAAGGTTGTGTATGAAAATCAAGGTCATATTATCTAATCAAGTCTTGAAGAGACCTAATCGAGTGAAGAGACCTAAAAGGCAGTTTGAGAGGATAAGAATGTGAAGAGCTGAAGAGGTGGTCATCATCAGTTGGTTGAGAAACAAGGTATTCTAAAATTGATCAAAGCAATCAGGTGGTTGCATTGGTGTTGAGTCATTTAAGGGGTTGGTACCTCCTTGTAAGTTGGTGCTTACTAAATCTTAGCTAGGTTGGTGCTTAGCTAGTTGGGCTTGGTGCTCCATGAAGAGTTGGTTCTTCACTAAATTATGATCTTTGAACTTATAGTACTATATTCCATTTGTAGGGATGAATGGGTTTTCTTTCCCTTGCAATTTTTTTGCATATATGATGTGTTGTCTTGTGTAATCTTGTTTCATGCTTGTATGGTTGATTATTTATGCATTACTTGATCTATATGTTGATGTGATGGTTCATGTATGCTAAGGAGGAATTGAAAGAAAGTTTTTAAGAGATTGATTCACCCCCCCTCGTAATCATTTTACTTCCAATAGTTTCAAAGGCTTGGAAATATGACCCATCTCATTGTAGGCATTTCCTCTCAACTTCTCCCCTTGAAGTTATGAAAAACTAATTCTAGATTTTGAGGCTCTTTTACACACAAGGAATTCCCTAGATAAAATGGTAGTGGTTAAATTCTTAATTTGTGTGACTGGCAAAGCAGTAATGTTCTACCCTAGTTAGGTGAAGACTTCGTGGGTCATGCCTTTGGGATTCTTATGGTCCTATATGAGATCGTATGGATTTGATTAGATGTATCACGAGTTTGGGAGGTGATTTCATTCACATTAGGAAGCATTTTGGTGGTGGTGAGTCTTAAACATCTCGATAGGGCTTGGTTATCAATGTAGGTTTAGATTCTGAGATAGTAAGTGTGCTAGGAATGGGTGACGTTTGTAATGCATGGTTGGGTTACTAGGTGTCATCTATGTGGATATCAATTTTAACTCCCCTTCATGTTCTTGATGTTCAACTCCTATGCAAGTTTCAGTATGTGATGCTTTTAATCTTTTTATATGTTTTCCCTATTATCTTCGTATGTAATGGTTTTTATGTGAGGTGTCACTTCCCTATTGGTTATTTGTAGTTATGTTTTTCCACTTTTTGTTGTAACAACCATGCTTGCCTTGGGTGTATAACCTTATGGCCTCTAGTATGCCTTTAACTAAGTACTTTTTCGTCTATAATATACGAGTGAGGAACCCCTTTAACACTCTGTCACCAAACTAAAAATAATAATATAATATATATTATATACATCACTTTATCAAAAACATAAAGTTATATCCCTCGCGACATAATCACACACACCCTACACAAAAATGATTTAAAATGACTTTCTCAAACTCCTTCCCCTAAGTAAACACTCTTGAACATATATTTGCCATGATAATTTGGTTGACAAAATACCTCAAAGAGACACATGCTTTCATATATATGACTCTTGTTTGAATCATATAAGAGGGAACTGAAATAGTTACATGGAAGCTACATATTGCATTGACATATGTGACATGTCACTGAACTTTTCATGGGTACATGATCCAACTTCTTAGAGTCCATCCCCTAAAATAACCTATCATTACCCTTCACCATCACTACCCAACTCATCTTTAAATTTTTCATCACTTTCATGATTTGTGTGTCTTTACCCTTCCCCACCACTTTGCCATTGCTCAAGGTCATTATGAAATAGAATATCTCCTCCTGGCATAACTCAATGTCACATCATATCAAGGAACACACCTACTCATTTTCCACCATTGCTTCAACAAGAAATATCTAAGTATTGTTGCTTAATGTTGCATGAACAAAAGATGAAAATGGGGTCAGTGATCATGGGTTTTGAGTGAAGTATAAATACTAATTTACACTCTTTTACTTTATAAATCCCACTTCAACTAGCCATCAAGTCACATCCCTCATGATTGGGGCAAGTGCTAGTCATTATTATCGTTAGAGGTAGATTGAACTTCTAAAAAGAACTAGTTTTAGATCTTGAATTTTTGTGAGATAATTGGTTTGGAAGAATTCATATAGTGAGAAGGACCAAATTTGAAAGTGCCAATTAATTTAAAAGATTGATAAGGTAAAGAGAAGAGACTCGGTCCATTGCTGATAACAAAAGTAATTAAAGGATTGGGTTGTTGAATAAATAGGACTTGAATCAAGGTCAAAGATGTAATCTAAGAATTTGACTCAATAGATGATGGTTAGTTTAGTGTTAGTTATAAAATGAAAATAAAATAAAATAAGCACACTAATAACATAACATCTCTAGGCCTAGACATTAGGAAGAGCTTAGTTAACAAAAGCAAATGACAAACATAACTAAAAAGCAAGGAATGAAAACACAAAAATTCCTTCACCTTCCTTGGATGTTCCAAATGTCTTTGCAATAGTGGCTTGCACGGTTTGTGCTCATGAAGTCTTCATCAAAGGAGGCTTAGCTATCTCCTCTTCTCCTTGGCACTTTTGGCTTGTGTCTTGGCTTGGCTTCAATTTAGCATCAATTTGGCATGGTAACACTAGTAGCAATGGTTTCTTAAAGATATTTGTGCATTATAACTTTTCACCAAAAATAGATTAGAAATGATTTTCATGGCCTCTCTATTTATAGATTTTTGCAAATGTCTAAAATCAACCTGAACTATCAATCTTGAGATTGAGATGTGTGGTTGAGGACTAATTCAATTTTTGAAATTAAGTTTGTAATTAGCCTCATCATGACATTGGAAGAAGGGCCAATTAAGAGGCATGGAGGGCATCATAGAAGGCATTGATGAGGCATGGACGGCATGAATCCTAATATTTGTGACATTTATGGCCTAGGGATGTCTTTCCAAGAAATGAGGTCACTTGATGATGCAGATATTCAATATTCATTTACAAAACAAAGTTTTCAAAAAAATTTCATGGAATTATTAATTAGGCCCTAACTTGGATTAATTAGTTCTTAAACATGTTTAAGCACTTTGTGCACAAATTACTCAAATTGATTAGAATGTTTTGTTATTAGTCCAAAATTTGACTGGATTGAAATTGGAAGGCGACGTCAGATGCGTTGAGTGTGTATTCCCATTTAGGATGTTATCAACAACAAATAACAAAGGCACGTGTCTTGTGTAGAATATTTGATGGGAAAGAGCAATCCAGAGCACCCAAGTGTAAATTTGGTATGTTGACTCGAAGTGAACTGATCAAAGTTAACTAACCCATAAATTACATTACCCCATTTAGGGATACCATGGCTAAAATCAGCACTTGAATATATTAGTTTCACATTATTTAGCATATTTTAGTGTTTTTAAGCCAAATTATGCGTTTTAAGTGGAAATTGGTCAAAACCTTGATTGGAGGTTATCGGTGGCCAGATTTAGATGTCTATAAAAAATATTGTTTATTAAATATATAAAATGAATAATTCAAACAAAAGCTCTCAATAATGAATTTTAATGATTAAAAACATATGCTCTAAAAAAAAAAAAAATCATAGATTTAAATCCTATAGAGAGTAAGATACGCTTCCCTTATATATAAAATATAATAAGAATCTCCTACACATCAAAAATATGAAATGGTCTTATATACTAAAAACGGAATGAAGAAAAGGCAGCGTGTTGTCTCAAGTCGATTTGCTAAAATTAATATTAGATATACAAATGTGTGTTGGAGTGGCCCACGACTGAAGAAACTTGCTTGAAATCTCGTCCATAGGATCCAAGGCGATTGAAAAGGAAGATAACGTTGTCACGCTGGTACAATCAGGGGCAATAAACTCAGAAGTGCAGTGATTAGTTGAAATGTGTCGGAGCTGGTGGAACAGAGTGCAGTGGTTAGCTTTTTTTTCAAATCGTTAAAAAGCTTGAACGGGTGTTTGAGCAAATTGGGATCTGACTTTATACAAGCAAGTGGAGGGACCACTGACACGCTTTACAAGAACAGAACCCCTGTACACTGCGCATTACCCAGATCTTCAGAGGTTTCTGCCTCAATTCTGACTGTTCTTTTAAACCTGCTTCTCTTGAAAAGGACGAGACATCCCAGTTGTAACAATGACATTTATATCGTCTCATTAATATTTGAGAGAGAGATATAGTGAGACGCCCATTGTACACAACGTCGAGTGTTAGGGTTTGCATATGGAGGGCGACCTTCCATAGTTCATTCTTACAAGTTTTACCAACAGCTTTCGCTGTGGTCTGGATCGTCTAAAGCCATGTCATTTTCAAGGGTATTAATATAGATATGGTATATTGATAAGATATTTGTATCTTTAATATGTACGTATTTTATTATATAAAAGTATAAGACTTATTAAAGTTTCAATGTTATGTATGTAAACAACAAAAATTGTTCAATCTCATTATCAGAGTATTGATTTATTCGAGGTGTTGAACTATGTATTTGATTTTAAATTTTATGTGTACATGCAAAGGTAAAATGTATGCTCACCAGGGTTATTTCAAGCGTACTCACCTCGAACACGCTCACCTCAATACTTCGTTTTCATGTGTGAAGGATATAATAAAAAAAAATTTGGAGGTAAAACAACATTACAAAAAAAGACACATTGGCATGGACATGATTTATAGGCTTATTCCATAAGCCCAATTACTTTAGATATTATTTTAATTGATTTGTGACATTACTTAGTGTTATGCATCTCATTATAGAATTCACTCTTAAATATTAGTTATTGTGGATTTCTTTACTGTTTAATGTTGTAATCATATTTTAAAATTAATGTATCTTCTCGATCAAACACGCATGTTTTTTAAGAATCATATTCTAGAAGTTTTCTCAAATCATATTTGCTTAATATCATGCACAATAGTGAAGATTAGATTTTTTTACGGTACGTATTGATATCATCAAGCCTCAAATGTATGAGTGATTGCTTATTACATTATTTAAAGGACATCAAATTCTAAACAAAGATTTTATCGCATTCTAGTAGCTTTAAACATATAGGAATGAAAATCCTTATTAATGAATTCCCAACATTATAATTGAAAAAATACTTCATTAACAACACAACTTTAGTCTCTACATTCATAAGCTTAAGTGGAATAATATAAATGGACATTTGTTCTAGAGGCTTTCTTTCTCTTCTAGATTAACTGGCTTTCTTTCTCTTCTAGATTAACTTGAACATTTTGTCTATGTGGCATGAGCCTTAACATTATCATAATTTATTTTTAAATAATCATATGTATATCCTTTAGTGTAAGGGAGGTTAGGGGTATCACTTTGATATAAAACTTAGGGTAATCTGAGATGATGTAAAAAATTTATACATCTCCATATTTTATTATGGGTTGATTTTATTAATTACACATAATATTCCTCAAAAACCATTACAATTTAAAATAACTAATTAGTTTACTTAATTTAATATCAAGTCACTACAATAAATTTTAATAAACTATTTCATTTTTACAATATCTTTAATTTCTATTTATATATGGTACTACACAACATAACCATATTATATGCATCATTAATATATATTTTCATTCAATTCTTGACATACGCATACATTTTATTTATGCTCCCTACACAAAATTTCTCACACAATACTATAATTACATCCACTAAAAAATCCCAATTTCAAAAGTTTTCATTCCATGCATCAATGACGAACCATTCCCTTTATTTTTCTATCGGCATGTCTATAGACTAAATTTGACATTTGACTTAATATGTAATGATAAAATTATTTATAATTCTTATTTATTCAAGCTTTTAGTACCTTTTTAAAAATGGATTTCGTTTGTTTATTTCAGAATGTTGTAAAAAAATTTAGATTATTTCATATTTATGAACTCACACCAACAATGATAAGAATGAAGATCTTTGGATGAAATTTGGATGCATCATTGTAACTAAGGAATAACATGTCATTACCTTTAACCACACTGAAGCGAAACAAGAAATTGTTATCCTAACCAAAATGAGATTACTTTATAATTTTATAAGTTGAGGGCCACATGAGCCAAATCTGAGATCTTAGGTTTTGGGGCATCAAAAAATAATAAGAGAAGTGGATATTAATTATAGATAAAGAGGCTTCTTTTTTTCAGTATTCACTTTTGAAGAAGGCCGAACTCAAGTATTCAAATAGGAATCCTGGTTCTTTGGTAGATTAGAGCTCTTTATGATACCTTGAAACCCCAATTTTAATTTCATGAAAGAATATCTAAAAGTTGATCCAGTTTGGATAAGATTATTTAATATCCTCATATATTTATGGGTAGACTCCATTCTTAATTGGAATGGTAACTCTCTTGGAGTAATGATGTATATTTCTATTGAAACTTGTAGCAAAAAATATATTGTTTATGCTAAGATATGTGCTCAAGTAGGTGTGAGTAAACTCCTTTCTAAAATGATTTGATCAAAATATCTAGAAGAAGACATGTTTGAGCATGTTGTTGACTATGAAACTCTTTCCTTTCGATGTTTTGTATGTTGATCCAATGGGCATCTACCTTAGGATTTTCTTGTAAAAATAATTGTTGAAAAGAAGATTTTTAAGAAGTTGTCAAGAAAGGAAAAAAAAACTTTAAATTAAAATAATTTCAAGAAATTGGAAAGAAAGGGAAAGGAATCCCTAAATTCCTCATATGAGAAGGAAAAAGCTCAAAATGGGCTGAATAGAATTGCTTTTGGTTCCACACCTAATGATGAAATGGCTTGAATAGAATTGTAGATGAGCATTAAAAAGACAATAAATATTTTGGGATAATAGTTGCCTCCACTTCTATAAAAGAGCCTATTAAATCTACATCAATAAATGAGCAAGAATATATGAATAAGATGATAATGGCTTTCTTTATTTGGTACTGAGATTCTAAGGGGGACTATCTCACTAGGAATAAACCTACCTTACATTCTTAAAAAAGGTATTAAGATTTCTTTCTAGTTATTTTTTCTCTGGTTGTTTTGGGTTGCTGTGCTTCAAAGTCACTTTTTGTTTTTTTGTCTTGGTTGTTTCGAGTCAATATTTTTCATGACAAAAAATATGAACCATGAATACCAATATACTACTTCAATGAATAACTTTTTGTAAATTATTGTTAATAATAATTTTACTTAAGCATTCTAATAATAAATAGTAATATAATTTGAAGTAAGAAGAAACATTAAAAATAATATATATTTATCGTAATTATTTATAATTTTGTATGCTTTACCTTGCATTTAATAAAGTTTCCTAAAAAATAAAATAAAATTAATTGTAATCATATAACCATGAAAATTAATCTTTGAATATATTTCCATTACAACTTTAAATACATTTACTAATTTTTCACTTTCTAGACTGATTCTCAATGACTTTTCAATTATGGTTAGGATGGGCCTTACGAATTTATTGTGCCAACATTAATAAACTATAATAAGTGAATGAGGGGGTGAGATGTTTCGTTCCCCCATTGTTAAAGGTATGGATAGTTGAAATTCATAAATTAATTTATGAATTTTTAGACTAAATCTTAATCACTTTTCATTCATAATTAGGATGAACCCTATAAACTTATCGTATCAATACTAATAAACTATAATAAGTGAATGAGGAGTTAAGACGTTTTGATATCCCATTATTGAATGCATAAATAATTGAAATTCATAATAATTGAAATTCATAAATTAATTTATGAACAAAATATATTTAATTTTTAAAGAAACCTAATAGATAGAAATAATATCTTAGATGGCCTCGAAAAATTGAAATATAAATTTTCAATTTTTCAGGGAAAGTAATTTACCATTTATTAGAGTATATGTTTTAAAAGAGATATATTATGCTTAAAAATTGTAGTTTATCTGACTTTTTCGCCGAATATCTGACTTTTCCGCCGTCGACTCTTTGAAACGCCGAATATCTGACGTGACCGTCACGTTTAACTCGCCTGACCGTGGTTAATATTTAACTCGCCTGACCACCACGTTTAACTTCGACGTTACCGCAGTTAATGTTACCACGCAAACCAATTGGGCAGGGGAAAAAATGGAGGATCCATTGGTTTTGATATCGTTGGAAGTTGGTGCCATCTAGGCATTACTTATGGACACAAACCTTCACTACTAGTGTGACACAGATGTTTTATGCTCTACCTAAAGTGTGTGAACTGTTTAGGAATTCCTACAACCGATAAGACTTGTTACCCTTCTAAACATGTCTCACTGAGCAAAGAGTCTCTAGGAAATGATATGCACAGTCAATTGGTATGCATCTATGTTTTGGTTCTGTCACCATGATGGATAAGGAATCTGAAATTCTGCTCTTGTGACTATACCATGAAGATATATATGAAAGACAGGTTTGAAGCCACTAGCTACCCTTTCTACCCACTTCTAATCATCGAATGGATAGTCAATTACTTACAAATAAGGTTCAAAACTCAGACTAGTAGTGAGACTGCAGAGGTCCCCTGCTCATCGTATCCTATCCTAGCTATTGCCATAAAGCTTGATTAACATTCAGTTTGCTTATTGCTTATTATTGATTGAGAACACAATAGGGGTCATCAAGCAATAGATATTTATTATAGTAGTCTGCATTCTTCATATAGATCAGTGTTACCATATCACTCATGCTCCACAGAGTGATAAAGGTATTGCATTCCAGTAAAGGGAATTCTTAGCCATTCTGCCCATCACGTAATCATAACAACAAACCAAACAGATTTGAAAGCAAATAGTTTTACCCATAATGATAAAAAGCAACAAATGATGTATGGCTAGAAATATGGTGTCAGTTTATAGTTTTGTCAGGTATCGGAATTTTAAACTTTTCCCATGTGAAAATTGAAAACATATGCTTGAAGGTGAGCTCTGTTCCAGAATAAAGCACTCATGCTCTTGCATAGAATGAAGATTAGATAATAAACCTTACATTTTTACTCTCGCCATATAAATTTGAGCATCTTTATACAATCGAAAATTAGAGCAAGGATCTCACACGACCAAACAATAGACAGGGCTATTACCTTTCCCTCATTTTCATTAGTCATGTAAACTAAAGATACAGTTTGTGGATTTTTGTGAATGTCTTAAAAATGCGTTTTGCATTCTTAAATCTTGAAGTCATACTTTCATTGGTGAACTAAATACATATAATAAAAATGATAGTTTGGATAGTTGAGGGGAGTTGTAGTCAGTCTGAGTGAATGCCCCATTCATTGTTCACCCACTGTTTGGAAGCTTCTAATTCAAAGCGAACATTGAAATGCCTGTGATTGTCTCACCTTGCTGCCTACAAAATCCGTGCTCTACTACTCTCTATTTTGTGTGTGTGCTTTTGTTACAAACATATTTTTAAGACGTATGGTTGGTAAAATTCATTGCCACTTTGTAATTGAATTTTATTCTAGGTTTTTTTCACTCAAAAGGTTTTGATATCATTTGCCATTAGTCAACAGAAAATTTGTTGGAGAATGTAACTTAATTCATATTAAGTTGAGTGATATTATAACATAATATTAGGCACTCCACAAGTAAGGATTTTCAAAGGATCTTCCTCTAAATAGGCAGTCCACAGGTTTGTAGAAAACCTGCACTCGATAAGGAAGGAATTGTGACCTCAGAAAAGGGATATTGTTACTGAAGAGTCATTATATGGTAATCTTAAATTTAAAAAAAGAATATTGTATCTTCATTTCATATATGTTAATCTTTTTATTGTATATTTTTTACTATAAGCCCAAAGGATATGCTTTGGATTTTACATTTCCTCACATTAAGAAAGCCCCTAAGAGCTGCTAGAAATTTAGGGTAGAAAAACTATGTTCCAAAGCCTTGGTTAATGTCTTAGTTGCTTTTCAAACGAAATCCACATTATTAATGTATTAGAAGGTGGCTAAAATCATTAATAAAAATTGAGACATCCTCATTCGATCACATTAACATCGAAGAATAACATAAATTTTAATGTATTGATTGTTCCTATAATCCACATAATTAGTGATTGATAAAATTGGTAGATGGTAAACCCTAACATCTCATGTAATGTTTTTTATTAAAGAGGTTTGTAATATGAAACTCTAGTGTGAATGGTTATTCAATGATTGGCTATGAAAAATGCAGTGTATGATTAACTTTAACAATAGGCTGAGTTATAAGGGCTCACTCTACCTAAAGGAGATTATAGGGTTAAAGGTTATCATTAATAATGCTAAGATTATATGAGACACTCTTGGTTTGATCTTTCGGTCATTACTTTAACATTATTTTATAATTTGAGTTCATGGAAGTAATGAATCTTTCTTAAACATGAAACTTACTATAAAGTCTATATTAAAGGTGTAAAACAATGCTTGACGAATTGTTAACATTTTAGATAACTTAATCTCTCTCTCGAAGAAGAAGCTTTTTTATAATTTTGTACATGTAATGAAGAAGAAGCTTTCATTTAGTTTCATAATTGTGTTCTGGCATCTCATGGGCCTCCTTAAATTTAAGGGCCATAAATTGTGGCCCGGTAGATAGGAAGTATGGTAGTGGTGGTCTATGAGGAAATCAATTTAAAAAAAAATGGTGGCCTATTTTGCTACACTAAAAATCTCATAACTCAATCTGGGTTATGAACTGACCTTACTATGAGTGATAAGGAAACATACCATTACAATTGAATGGGATAAATTGCATCTCATATGGGCTCATACGATTTGTAATGCACACATGGCATACAATTTTTTCTTGTTTTACCTACCAACAATTTATTTCATGTAGTGTCCATAAATACCAATATGTCCATGCCTCTAATTTAATACATCAAATGATTAGTTGATGGACAACTAAAATATCACATGGGCTTTTTATAAATTTCACTTTTTTTTACCATGTCCTAATTCTATGGGCTTTGTAGGAACTTCGCTATTTTTTAAACCATGTCTTCATTCTATGGGCTTCCTAGCAATTTCTCTTTTTTTAACCCTTTCTTGAAGCTATGGGATTCATAGAAAAATCACATTCCTATGCCCCACCAACATGCATGCAGTTAGTGCATGCCACTTAAGATCTTCTATAAATGTAACTACCTCGTGCATGCACTATGTTGTCCATTTCTATGGTTTCATGCCTTTATTTTGATATATTTTATGAAGGGTTTTATATTGATTTCAATGAGGTTTTGTACATTCTTATAACCTTTTTGTTCATATTTTATGTCATATTTTTCTTAAGTGGTTTAAATTCTCATATTTTAATTTCTATGTGCATTTCATGGCTTCTATTTGCGGTATGTTTGACTAGCATGTGTGTTTATTGGTTACGTCTGAGTGGAAAAGAAGATAAATTTATATCAAAATAATGTTATTTTCTCCTAAAAATGAAATCATACAGCAATATGACACTTTTCTATTTGATGAATTATCTTTACATCGTGCCTCCTACATTGCTTTAATAGACGGGCTAGGCTTATGTTTGTATTTGCACAATAAAATAGGTGTGTGCATGGAAATTGATTCCAAAGACATTTATCATGAAATTATATCTGATAGGTATGTGCATGGAAATTGATTCTGAAGACATTTATCATGAAATTATAGGGGATAGGGATGTGCCTTGAGGTTTTCTCATTGAACTACATGATGATGCGACTTTCATGTATGGGTTATTTATATATATTCACATTTGTTTCACAAATATACATATTCAAAAAGCATCATTAGGGTAGAAACAAAATGAAATATGGTAAATCACTATAGATGCATTTTTAATGCTTGATTTAGAAGACATTCCTATAGATGAATATTTTAATACTTTGACCAATTTTCCATTGGTCGACATAGTTATTGATGCCAACATGCATTGATTCTCATTTAATCATTGTCTAATGTTCACTTTTATAGCTGTCATACTATTCTCCATTGTCTTCCCCTACTTGATGTAATGTTCAAAGGAAGTCATGATTTTTTTTTTTGTATATCTATTGTACTTCTATCGATAATTTAAACATATCTTTATAAAAACTTTATTTTGGTTGTTTATAAGGTGTCATGAATTTCATAATGGTTTTACATATGACACACTATAAAATAAATTTATAGCGTGAACAACCTAATACGAGTTAAATGTAATAGTGTATGCAAAACAACGTATTTGAATGAGAGGTACAATAAATGTAGCCAAAAAGAGTGTTCTCTTGTTTGTCTATGAATATGAGTTTGACTACCCATTTCGATGGCATGTACATGTTTTAATGTTTTTTGGACCAAATTGTGCTTATATTATATGCATTATTCAATCATTATCGTTTGTACATTGTAGTATATGACAGATAACATTCTATCAAAAAAACATCCATTGTAATACATGGAAAGTTGTATTCACTCAATACCAAAAGTCTATTTCTAATTCATTCAATGAAATGTTCTTGTAAGCTGAAATAGATGACAAAAAGGTGGGAAGAAATAATGCACCTTGAACTTCAGAAGCCAGGTGAGGGTCTATTTGATTGTAGTTGTATCAAGTAGGATAATTTCCCTGACATCAATAGGTTAAATAGGATAGGGTTGATGATATCATCAAAGGAGAATCAAGAAGGGCATTTTTCCCTACAAATTATTTTGTTTCACATTGCAAAAGATATTTAGATTTTACTAAAAAGATAGCAAGATCACCACCATCTCAGAATATGTCATGTAAGTCACCTCACACTATAGATTGCAAGTTGGTGTTTGTTCATATGCTATTATGTTTCGTTTATGTACACTTTTTTTCACTTTACATGACTATTTACTTATTCATCACAATCATATAGCTACTGGTATTCATATGGCCCCAATGAATTTTGGGAAATTGATGCCATGCCAAAAGACAAGTCTTTAATGCCCAAGTCTAAAAAGGGTAGCCCATTGTCACTTTAGCACATGACGCATGGTTTGTAGACCTGCTCATGTGTTGTTCATATAAAACCATGTAAAACACATAGATAATGAATGTAACTATTGCCATGACCAATAATATAAATAGTTTAAGGGAAAGAAATATTTTTTTGCTCCTTACATCAGCCCCTAACTTAATGAATGGGTTCATAGGCTACTATTGTTGGGAATATATGTTGATACTATTCACCTTAAACACCAGGAGATGGTGCATGAGAAACTTGTATTGTTTAATGGTGAAATGCAATGAGATGATTTATTGAGCAAAGATGACATATACAATAGAGAACGATTGATCAAGGAGGCAAAATATGTGTAAAATGTTGATGATGCAAAAAAAATTTGGGAGTGGGCACTAGAAAATCTTGAAAAGTAGTTTTTATATCAGGGATACAATGGGGGAGAGCTTGATGAGGATGGGGAAATCCCCTTCATCTTGGGCATCCAACTCCCACAATAACTAGAATGGTTGTTGATATTTGAGAAGCATATCTTATTGGTGATGGATAAAACATTTGGGATGAATGCAATGAAGGTATTGTGCCAATGTTTGTAAGAGTATTTGATAATATTAGTTGTTCTGATGTTTGTAATAATAGTAGTTATTCAAATGCTTTTATTTTTTTCTTGTACAGTTCTAATTGTACACACTATTGGCATTTGATTCCAAACATGAAGGTGTATCCATTACATGGGTCATTATGTCTCAATCATGTATGATCAACATAAGATAATGGATAAAAATAATTATTCAAAGAGTTCATTTGAAATACATTGAATGGACAATTAGTGCCTTCATGGTTGATGATGTCAGTGCATAGATAAAATCTATTAGGTGCATTGTCATTATTCCTACATGCATCATGGACTTCATATTTGGATGTTCATAAACATCATCCCCACCTTATTCAATTAACTTATGTAAAACTATTGTGTTATGTAGGAAGACATTCAACTGTGAGATCTACTTATGTATTTGGTATATATATCATGCATGGTTGAAGAATTTGATAACAAAGGTGAAATACGATGATGTAAGATGTGTAATGTTTGTTGAGTTGGAGTTCATAATTAATAGTTGTGCTGATGAGGACATGGATACAAGGGAATCCAAAAAGTTTATAGAAAGATATCGCTCCTCTCAGCCCACTTTTATCAAATACTAGGAACAACACTAGGCATACAGGGTTAGAATGTGGTCACGATATTGTTGGACACTTATACATGTTGGGAAAGACACCAATGCATTTATAGAATCTTACCATTCCCATTTAAAATGTAATTTCCCAAGCATAGTAAGGACTTGTACACATTACAAGGTGGATTGGTTGGTTCACCAACTAACAACATTGATTTACATATATTATTGGTGGCTACAATTATGCAAGGACATCAGATTCCACAAGAACTTCAAAGTAGAAAGACTTGAAAATCTTTCATAGGTATGGGCTTTGAAGATCCCAAATTCTCATGTTACCTTTGATAATATCAAACCTCGTATGACATGGGTGCAAAGTATGAAAGATGAGATGTTGCATTATCGTGTCTTCAATGTAATGCCTTCTATATTGATGTGTAATTGCTCATTTTCACTCCAAGGATATACTTGCAAGCATGTGGTCAAGGTGCACTTGATGAAAAATATGATAACTTAGGTAGTTGTAGAGGATGCAGCCACAATGCATGATGTTAATGAGAGCATGAACAACATCGATATTGAGTACCATGTAAATTTTATTTCACTCCATACTGTATGCATTAACAACTTTGAGGTGAATGTATTTTGTGTAATATGTTTTCATTGCCTAGATAAAAGACAATAGAGTTCAAATTGAAAATGAGGGAGAAGAAGGCATGGATGTCAGAGGTTTACACACCAAAATTCATGATGTATCGGATATGGATATGCAAGGATCAAGCCATGCACTAGAAGGTGTTGCAGCAAATATGGCAGATGGCACTGAAAACCAGCTGAGGTAGGTTGATTGTGTAAGAATAGTAACTACTCATAATCATATGTTTTTCATATTTTTTAGAGTTTCTAACTAGATTCTTTTCATTTAATGAATATATCCTATATACTGTTGGAGTTAATGATGTTGAGGCCCTGATATGTGAATCACAAGAAATATTTGAGAGATGTTGTGTAGTGGGTAGAAGTGTAGAAACTATTGAATTATTCAAAAACTATATGGCACATGTTTACAATAAGGTGCATAGTAGGGAAATATCGAATGCACAACACTCAATGCCTCATCCATTCAAAAAAATGCAAGATGGGCATGGAACTTCCACCCGTAGATAGAGAGACTTCATATAAAATATGAATAGATGTAAACACTAGAGCATGTCGTAGGAGACCACACTTTTTCCAAACCCACCTTGTAAGAATAAAAAATGATAACTTGTTTGGGATGACAATCTTAACAGGGCAGCAAAGTGAGATAAGGGTGGACATAATAGAGATAACGCATCCTGATTGTAGTCTTTTGTAGATTTTGGTGGCAGCACAACAATAATAAATACATGTAATAACAATAAATCTAGGTAACAAAAATTAAATACCTTTTTTGAAGGTGAATAGTTCTCTTAGACTACCCACATACAGTAACATATTGCATAAATATACTGTCTCTTAAAGGATTTTTTGAATGATTTTTAAAGCTAATCTGAGGAATGCGGTAAAGCTAGCCATTGTTTTAAATAGAAATTGAATATAGAGATATTATATAAACAGATAATGTTACTGATATTATATAAATAAAGAATGTAATAATTTTAAGGTTCATAGGATTTGTTATTAGATTTAGTACCTTGTTCATGCTTAGAAGTGTCTCTTTTGTCCTCTTTCCCTGTGATAACACTCTTGATCAATGTATTCTCAACCTATACAACTCAGCATGTTTAGCACATAGTGTTTCTAACCTTTTTAAGGCTTTTCTAGCTACTACAGAGGTGTAGGGAAGAATATTGGAAACTTATTAACCTTTTCAACTACCCTCAATTTAGTACTTTCTTCTCATGAACTTTTTTGGTCCAATTCAATTCCTAACCCACTTTTATTATCACCTTTTGGCCCCTATTTAGGTTTATTAGGCCTCTAACTCCTATTTCAACACACATTGCCTTCTAATTGTATGTACACATATAGAAACACCCAAAACACTTAATAATCTTGTAGTTAGTATCAATATCTATCAAATGGCAAAGTTTCAAGGATTTCTCATGGTGGAATCTTCCACAGTCTCCATTCTTATCATGAAACCCTAGATTAGGGATTATAGACTTTGTGAGGACCTGAGAGTATTCCCATTGATTGTACATGATTCCAATAAAGTTTATAACCTCTATGAGGGTTTTTTAGGGTCTTTGGGTCCTATGAGCATCTTCTCCATTCATTGGTTATTTCCTTACACTTCTTTTATCAAATTTTTAAGAAGGATCTTGGTCTCTCTACCTACACAGACACAGTCTACAGAGTTTGTGAGCTTTGCCTTGATGGTTTATACCTATAAGGATTGGTTTATAAATATTGACATAGGTTAATAATCCTTTGATATAAATTATCAAACCTATTTTAAATGTTTAACACCACCCCAACACCTATGTATAACACATTCACAAATTATGTGCTTAAACTGTTTATGTTTACACTGTTATAATAGAGTTACATGTTCTTCTAAAAAACTAGTGTAAATAAATAAATGAATTTAATAAACATGAAAATTACTCACCCATTTCATATCAACCATAAAAAACATGGCATTATCATATTTTTCTTTCTTTTGGTGCTTACACGCAAGGTTATTGCAAGAATGCTAAAACTGATTACAGGTGATAGGTCTAAAAACTAAATAACTCGTCTTTATCATCTTGATGTTGACCTTCTTGACACATTCAATTTAATAGGAACACCACTCTCATTTTTCTTGATGCTATTTCAAATTACTAAACAACGTTTCTTATTTCAAACACTCTTTGTTTATGCCTATTAGGCCTCTTTGACCCCTGTCCTATACTTAATTCCTCTAATCTGTACCTAGACATATGGTATCAACTTGAAACCTCAAAAATCCTTTTAATAACATCATTAAACATGAAATAAAAAAAATTTGGGATTTTTCACCAATTAGATATCTATAAAATCACATTTTTATATTCATGCCCTAAGTTCAGTCTGTGCAGGCCTATGTAAGGCCGAGACCTTTTTAAAAACATTATGTTGAATTCCTCACTTGTTAAAAAACTTCCAAAGATTGAATTAAGTCTATACTCCCTCTAGGAATCTTTTCCAATTGTTAAATCATCTATAGTAATCATTAAACTCATTTGACCATACATTTTGATAGAGTTCTACTTGCTTAACAGGGTTTCCAATAGGGTCTACAGTTATGACATTTGAGTTATCTTTCTCTTCACACCACTAACGACTTGAAACCTCCTTAAATGTCTCATACACCATCTTTGATAACTTTATTAACTATTTCTTAAGACTTTTAATGTGTATGAGCAAAGATATCCTTCTTTATATTTTCTTAAGGTTTTAACCTTGTTTACAGGCCTGAGAAACTACTATTTGGTATAATTTGAACATGACTACTTGCTCACACTTTATAATTACTTATTAGGGTCTGCCTAACCCTAAGAATTTTTTTTAAATGCATGAAAATAATAGCTTATCAACATGCATAAGTAATCCAAACTCTTTCCATAGAGTCTCCCTTTGTAAATGACATATACACAGTCTTTAGAGTTGAACATAGAATATGGAATTACAGAGCATAAATACAAGAAGACATCAAAATGGAAATTTACAATGTTTAGAGTTGACTTCTTTACCCCTCATATCCATGCCATCTTTTCTTTTATTAAATTCTCTTCTATTTACTTGTTAGTTACATGTATGGAGGTAGTTACAAGCTGCTTGATGCATGAAATTGCATTTAATTTACATTATCTTATGCATTTGACCACCTTTCACTCTTTATTAAGACACCGTAGGACCTAAATAACCTACTACACACATTAGTTTTTACCAAACTCCACAAAACATCTTACTATGTTGATTAAATACATGCAAAATAATTGAAGGCAATGTCAAAATCTTCCCATGCATTAAAGGTTTCTTTATAGCTTTCTTCCAAAGCTCTGAGGACAGGAGGATAATCTTGTGCAACAATAAATTTTTATGGCAGGGCAAATATCCTCTCATGGCCAAACGGTGGCATATGGATTTTAATCCTCTTACGGAAACCTTTAACAAGATCCCTATCTGGGTTCGGCTCCCTAATCTACCAATACATCTTTGGCATGAATCAGTTTTTAAAACCATCAAAAATGGTATAGGAGATTTTTTATTTGTGGATGAAAATACTTTGGATTGTTACCATTCGATCTGCGCACGCTTAATGGTTGAGGTGGATGTTTCTAAAGGCCTTCCTGAGGAGATTTGTCTGGATTCCCCAAGGGGTACTTGGACACAAATGTTGGATTTTGAGGGCTTACCTTTTTAGTGTAGAAAGTGCCACCTGACAGGTCATATTGATGCTCATTGTATGGCTGGGAAATCAAAATCTAGACAAACACCTTCTTGGTGGTCTGAGGTGTCATCCGAACATTACTTAGCTAAACAACCCGTGGAAGCTCTGGCTGATCCCGTGAATAAAGGTAGTATCCATTTTGAGCCGATGGTTGAGGAGGATTCACTGGGGAAAGATTCTATTGAAGGTCCTGTGATGACCGGGATTAGTGATCTTTCTGAGCCAGTTGTTGAGGAGGCTTTGGTCTCTTCCTCTATTTTGGAGGAACTTCCTAGGAGCCAGTCTTTGGCTGGTTTTCATAAGGATTCTGCTGAGGCATCTATGTCCCCTGGGCGTCATGGATTATTGTCTTCTAAGGCATGGATTGCTGAGGCAGCTAAGGTAGAGGATAGATGGATAGTAGTTAAGAGGAAGAAGTCTAAGCCTTTGGTCCCCCCTCTAGATATGAATCTTCGATCGTGTAAATATATATATATATATATATATATATATATATATATATATATATATATATATATATATATATATATATATCTCATTTGTATGGGAGGTTTTGTAGGATGCTGATCCTATCTGTTGGCATTCCGTTCCATGTTTTGTCAGCTATTACATCTGGTCTTTTTTGATGTTTTCAGGTTCCTATTTAACTTGGTTTTGCTTATTTTGGTTTCAGGTTTCTTTTTAGAAACCTGGTTGTGCTAAAGGTTTTTCTCTCTTTTGATGTAAAGGGTTTTGGGGCCCCTTCAAAACCTACTTTTACCTTAATCTAAAACTACATGCAGAATAATTAACTACAATCTGTGAATTATTTTTGGAAATTATTGCTAATTAATTTTTGTAATTGTGTGGAAGGTGGAATTAATACTAAAAAACATGGGGAGTGTTGTTTAAACATGATATTAATTCCACAAATTTATATGGCAAAAAAAATACTGGAGGAGCTAAATGTGGAACATCAAACATTACACCAAATCTCATGTGTGGTGAATGGTTCTATCAACTAGAGGGGGATTGAAAGCACATAAAATTTCATCCAGCTTGATGGACTGTGATGGGTGAATGTTCTCTTGAATTACAACATGGAATATCCTTTATACCACATTCCAATGGAGAGATATGAGTACATGGCATTCAAATACAAGCTCGATATTTATTTCAACATACAGTGGTCATATGAATGGCCACAAGGTGATGTCATTTTGTCTGATGTGTGGGGTACTCCTGCCATCATTCCATCCTATTTGGGTCCCTTATTGGAGAATTTATTTCCAACAAATGTGTCTAATGATCTAGATGTCTATGTGCATTTGAATCAATCACTGAGAATATTCATTAGTGTAAAACTACCATTCTGAGTGTGTTTCAAACTGTAAAGCATTCAAAAAACCACTTTCATGCCTCCAGTCTTTTTCCAGCCCAGCCATATGTAGCATTATGGAAGAGGTACAAAATATCCCACAACATAGATTTTCCTCTCATCTAATCGGGCCAAAGTATTTCAATAACATAACCACTATTTTTTTACACATATGTTTTATATGATGAAAGCGATGGTGACTACAATCCATCAGATGATAGTGATAGTTTAGAAAGTGAATAGAAAAATTATATAAAAATATCTTTCAATATTGATAAACACTGTTTAGTCTTGTAATCGATTCTATTTGAACATGTTTAATTTATTGATAAATAAAGTACATATTTATTTGTGTATTACTTGAATTTATGATTCTGACTCATCTCATTCAAACTACCTTCACTTTTGCATGTATCCATACTGATCCAAAATGTGTTAATATTTTACCATAGGTTTGTAATAGTGTTTGATGTTTGATAAATGAAGAAAAGGATTTCCTCAGATGGGAAGGAGTTTATAATGTTCCTTTATATATGTCTATGAGTTGTCTTATATAAAGTGTTTGTTTATATATGGTGTCGATAAAGGTGGTGGAGTCCTATGATGGACCAATCATGTAATGTTTTGATGATCAAATGAATAAATAAAGAAATGATTCTATGTTTTCATTTCATTAAATAGTATTATATTCTTATGAATGAAATAATGTCTTTGAAATGCCCTTAAGGCCATGAATATGTTGATATTTGTGTTAAGTTGTAGGTTTAGATAAGACTAGAGGTTATAGTTTGGTAGGGAATAGTGGGGTGACCTCTTCAAGTTATTTAGATAAAGATTGCATATCACATTATTACTTGGAGGTAATAACATCACAATGATCCTCTAGTGATTGAATTACTATTCCTAAGTATTGACAATTCAGGTAAACAACACTTCTATTCTAGAACCCTGCATATACATATAACAATAAGGTATAGAGTTGAATGAATGATGTTTATTGAAAGATAAGTTATGATATTTTATAAGAGATGGTTTGTGTAAATAAATAATTTATAATAAGACATATAATTTTGTTTGAATATATGAGCAAGGATAAAAATTAATATATAGTCCTTACACAAGCAAAGATAAATAAAACCCTGAGTGCATAAACTCAAAACCCTGTCTTAGAAGATTATGACAGGGTACACATTTGGATAAAGAAATGGTCATTGTAATAATGAGTTCTTGATGAATATAGTGAAAGGAAAAGATCTGGTATTGGAGGAGAGATATAAATTTATAAAGGCAAACATGTTTCAAACATTACATAGTCTGTGTACCCTGTGTGTTTGGCACAATCAAGGCAAATGAATGAGGTTTTGTTAGCTTTATGGTTTAGATGAAGCAACCAAAACTTGTAACAAGTTATGTTATGATTTTTTTTAATCCTTTAGAGTTATTAATAAGTCTAAAGAGGCAAAATAATTCAAATTAGGCCCTTCAATAACCTCCTAGGCTTGTATGTAGGTTGAAACACTATACAGTGGAGATTGTGGTATAACTTTGGATGTAGAAAATAACATTAAACAAGATTGCTAAGGTAATTATAAGATATTGTGTTTGATATAATAGAGGAGATTCCAAGAGTATTTGGGAGGTATGAAGGTATCTCAACCCTATTTCCACTCTTTATACATAGCCTGTGTTAAGATAACACTGTAGAAATTTGTGATTTGAAGGTGGTTAGGAATTATTTAAGAGTTATAAATCTTGTAAAAGTTTCTAACAAATAGAGAAAACCTTATTTAGGTTATATTAAGAATTGAAATCAATTTTATCTCCATTAAACTCAAATTGAGCTCTCTTGGGCTTGTCTTAGTCCAAGAAACTCTAGTTTAGGGTTAAAACCTACAAAGTCGTGTAAAATGTGTTTGCACTAATAGAATTCAATGAAATTTGGTAATTAATGAGGTTTCCATGTGCTCTAATAGATTATGGTGGTTACAAATATGTATAACCCTCATATGTATGGATATGATCAATCATGTTAAAATAGGGGTTAACCAGGCCTAAAAGGGCTAATTAGATAGGAGTTAGAAATGGGTGAAGGAAAGGGAGTCTGACAATGAAATTTCATGAAGACATAGAATATGGTAAGTGCACAATGTTTGGGGACAAAAAGTGGCCTACCCATGGACATGAATTTTTATAAATTTTAGAAATTTGAACTTCTATAGATAATTTGAGATATCTACACTCCAAATTTGAAGATGGTGTAAAAACATGAAATGTAGGATTTTGAGTCTAGTTTCCAAAACACAATTTTTTTTTAAAATGGTTAAGTATAACTAGGTCAAACATCTAAAATTTGAAGAGGAACTCCTATTTTTTCAAAAAACATAGTAGATAGACGACCGTGATGTGCACCATTGTTTTTCGCAACATTTAATATTATTTTAAACCCTTTGCATAAAATTTATATAAAATCTTCTGGCATGTCACCTATATTTTTTTGTATTTTTTCAATGAATACTTGTTTTATGAATTTTGAAATAAATAGATCCTAAAAACTGACAAAGAAATGGATAGCTATCTATGCAACATGGCTAACGACCTCAAAAAAAATGAAAATCAATTTTTTTTGAATGTGTGTAGAATTATGCCTACTTGGTCACTATATAATTTGTTTTTCCCTTAGATCAATGAAATACAAATTACATGAACATGTATAGGCATGTATGTTTGTGGCATGAAGTGGCCTAAAAAAGGCATAGTTAGAAATAAACATAGTTTGAAACCTTAAATTAGTCCAAATATTATAAAAATCATATTTTTGGAAAGAGGAGAGCATGCTTGTCACGATGGTATCAAGTTTTTGAATTTTTACATTGAAACTCTCAGTGTATTTGGCAATCAAATATGAAATTTGTTGTTTATTTTCATACCTTTCAAAACTTAGTTGTACATTGACAGTCCAAGCCTTTCGCTTACGAATCTAAGCCATTATCGAGCAAAAAGGCATGGGAATTTAATTCAAATTCAACTATCATGATCACATTATTAATGTGATCACACTACTGCCATTCCCAAGCCAGAAGGCATGGGAATTTAATTCAAATTCAAATATCATGATCATGTTATTAATGTAATCACGTTACTTAATAATGTGATTGCATTGATAACAAAATCATGTTACTTAATAATGTGATCATGTTTATTTCATGATCACGTTGATACCAAAATCACATTGATAATGCGATCACATTGATAATGCGATCACATTGATAATGTGATCATGTTGATAACATGATCACGTTACTTAATAACATGATCATGTTGATAACACAATCACATTACTTAGTAATATGATCATGTTACTTAATAATGCAATCACGTTGATAACATGATCATGTTGATCATGTGATAATGTTATATATTCTTAACATCTTAAAACATGTTGAAGTTATAAATGAAGGCAACTTTGGCTAGTAAGTTTAATTTTATATTGTTACATTTATTTTCTTATACTTTAAATTTATTTTAGTAAATATAAGAAATTATAGTCACTCAACATCTGATAGAGTTGGTCTCATAGTTACACGCCTTATGATGTAGAAAATAGTTTCTCAAAATCTAATTAAGTCAATACTTAGGAATTTTCAAGGTCTAAGTATTAAACCTAGGGATTTTAGGACAATTTTTGCAATTGATGTCCATTTTTGGTAAACATATAGTTATTGTTTAGGTTTTTGTACCTTTTAGATTGATTCTTAGCATTTCTCAGAGTCTAATTGATGCAAAGTGGTGTGATTAGGGTAGCATAGGGCACATTGATGCCCTGCACACATCAAATGACCACTTTGTGTTAATTTCACTTATTCATCATCCCTCCCTTATCCCTGATCACTTCTTACTCATGCCTCATCACCCCTAATCACTCTCTCATCATTCTTAATTGTACCTAGTCACTCCCTCATTGATCCTCACTATCCCTAGTCATCTATAATCACTCCATCATCCCTAATTACTCCCTCATTAACCCTCACTATCCCTCATCATTTCTAATCACTCCCTCCTCATCCCTCATCATCCATAAGAAATTGGGGCCACTCAGCATCTGATAGAGTTGGTCTCATAGTTTCACACCTTATGATGTGGAAAATAGTTTTTCAAATTTCACTCTAGTTAGTACTTAGACATTTTTAGGGTCTAGGTATTAAACCTAGGGATTTCAATACATAAATTTTGCAATTGATATCCATTTTTAGTAAACATATGTCATTTTAAAAGTTTTTGTGCCTTCTAGATTGATTCATGGCATTTATAGGAGTCTTAGGTTTTTCAAAATTGAAGTTTGAAAACTAATCACTTTGAACTTGATCCAAAGTGGTGTGATTAGGGTAGTGTAGGTCATATTGATGACCTACACATCTCAAATGACCACTTTATGTTAATTTCACTTGTTCATCATCCCTCCCTCATCTTTGATCACTTACTACTCATATCTCATTACCCCTAATCACTCTCTAATTATTATTCATTTTACCTAATCACTCCCTCATTGACCCTCACATCCCTATTCATCTCTAATCACTCCCTTATCATCTATAATCACTTTTTCATTAACTCTCACTATCCCTCATCATCCCTAATCACTCCTTCCGCATCCTTAATCGTCCTTAACAACTTTTTCCTCATCACTCTTCACTCCCTCCTCATCCCTCCTCATCCTTAATCATTCCCTCATTGAATTTCAATATCTCTCACCATATTTAATCACTCTAGCTTATCATCTCCAATCACTCTATTAATTATCACCATCCCTCATCATTCCTAATCACTCCCTCCTTGTCCCTCATAATCCCTAATCAATATTTCTTCATACATAATCATCACTAATCACTTCATCATTGACCCTCACCATCCCTCACCATCCCTCATCACTCCATCATTGATCCTCACCATCCCTAATTTTTCCCTCATCGTCTGATGTAAGTATATATTCTAAAGATATATTTGATTCCAATCATATTATGTTTAATGAATTATAATATAAATTAACTCTTTTCTAGGACTTGTGTTGTCAATACCTATTTTTGATAGTAAATTTTATTACTAAATTAATTTGATAATCTTCAAATTTATATTCAATTAACAAAAGTACAAACACAAAATAGAGTCTAAATTTTAGTTCATCAAATTATCTTTGTTATGCAGCTAACTAGATGAAACTTTATTCAGTTCCACCTTTGGTAGTTTAGTTTAAAAGATAAAAATTAAACACAAATATCATATAATTTTCTAATTTTGAGAATATTTGAATTAGATGCAAAGTTATTTAGTGTTTCCCATTCATGTATGACTTGAATCTTGGTCAGGTTCACACATGCACTCCTTGTATGTGTACTGTGTCCCAAATTTTTTATCACTTATATGAAAAATGAAAATTTATTCATGTTATCATAAAAATATGTTTCTAAAAAATTTGGAACACTATTTTATCATGGTGTAGATGTTCTTAAAATGTTTTCTAAAGATTAAGATATCATCAAGTTAGATTAAAAAAATAACATAGGTAAAGGGCCTGAGGATGTCATTCAACATCTTATAATGAATGAATTCATTACATGATTTAACATAAAAGGCATAATGGTAAATATATGGTTGACCACATGTAAATCATCAAACACCTCTAATGGTGAGATGTCGCAAAGGATGGCATCTTTAAAAAGTTTGATTTTGTACACCAAGTGACACTACTAGGTGATCCATATTTCAAGGCCTACACTAGACCATACACTAGCATATGGTTATGGATGATATATAAATTTCAAGTTCAATTTTTGAAAATATGCTTTAAGAGAAATTAAATTCTTCTAACTTCCATTGGAAATGATGAAGTGTATTGGCTCACCATTGATCTACATTTATTAATGAAACAATATTTTTAATTCATATAATTTATTGGTGGGGGAGTAGAGATATTTTTAGTACTAACCATATCATTGGGTTCATAATCTATTATCTACTTACCTTTTTATAATGCTAGATAACTTGTACCCACTTCTCAAGATGTGCAAGTAGAGAGATCATAGTGTGACACTCTTCATTAGATTGAATATTGGATTTATGAATTAAGCACCACATTAAAATCTTGGACTACTTGTTTTAATCATTTAAAAATTATTTTCCACCTTATGGTATGATGACTTAATAAATAGACATAAATAGAAGCCCTTCAATGTAATTATTCGGATCATAAAATGTCCTCATACGGAAAACAACTGATTGGTTTCAAGAAATCACATATCTTGGTGATCCTCATGTATTTACTACCCATTTTTGGTGCTATGGTGGTTTTACTTACTTCTCTTTTTTTGGAAGATTTCCAATTATGAATTATGTTATTTATAATAGGCCCATATTTTATCATAGGTGTTAAATATTTATGTTTCAAATTTTCCTCCACATGATTTTGATCATTATGTATTATATTTTATGCTAGAACTCAACTCTCCACTTGTAACTCCTAACATTGTTACACTCCAACAAAATAACACCATCAAGGTACTAGATGGAGTGATTAAGGATGAGGAGAAATTAAGTAGAGATGATGAGGGAGTTAATAGGGATGATGAAGGATGGTGAGGGTTAATGAGGGAGTGATTAGGGAGGATGAGGGAGAGATTAGGGACTATGAGGGATGGTGAGGTTTAATGAGGGAGTGATCAAAGGTGATGAGGGATGAGAAATGTGTGATTAGAGATGATGAGATATGATAAATCAGTGATTAGGGATAATGAGGGATGGTAAGATTCAATTAGGGAGTGATTAGGGACATTGAGGGAGTGATTATAAATGATGAATAATGGTGAGGTTCAATAAGGGAGTGATTATGGATAATGAGGGAGTGATTAGGGATGATGAATCAATGATTAGGGATGGTGAGAGCTAATAAGGGAGTGATTAGGGATGATGAAGAGGTTATTAGGGATGGTGAGAGCTGATGAGGGATGAGGAGGGAGTGATTAGGGATGATGAAGTAGTGATTACGGATGGTGAGAACTAATGAGGGAGTGATTAGGGATGATGATGGATGGTGAGAGCCAATAAAGGAGTGATTAGGGATGATGAGGGATGGTTAGGGTTAATGAGGGAGTGATGAGGGATAATGATGGATGAGGAGTGAGTAATTAGGGAAGATGAGGGATAGTGAGGGTCAATGAGGGAGTAATCTGAGATGATGAGCGAGTGATTAGAGATAACTAGGGATAGTGAGGTTTAATGAGGGTATGATTAGGGACAATGAATAATGATGAGATCATGATTAGGGGTGATGAGGTAGGAGTAGTAAGTGATTAAGGATGAGAGAGTGATGATGAATAAGTGAAATTAACACAAAGTGGTTATTTGATGTGTGTAAGTCATCAATGTGACCTATGCTACCCTAATCACACCACTTTGCATCAATTTCAAAGTGAGTGGTTTTAAAACTTCAATTTGATAAACATAATACTCTTATAAATGTTAAGAATCAATTTAGAAAGAACAAAAACCTCAAAAATGATTATATATTTACCAAAAATAAACAACAATTAAAAAAATTATATCCTAAAATCCCTAGGTTTAATACTTAGACCCTAAAAATGCCTAAGCACTAACCTGATTAGATTTTGGAAAACTATTTTCCACATCCTAAGGCATGCAGCTATGAGACCAACTCTATTAGATGCTGAGTGACCCTGATATTTAAACCCTAATTTCTTCTATTAACATGATTACATTATATATTAACGTGATCATGTTATGGCTCAATACTTATCAAGCCATAATTTAAATAACATGATTGTGTTAATTAAATACTGTGATCATGTTATTTATTAACATGATTTAATTATGTAAAATATCCACAAAATTGTCCCCTAACTCTATACATTTACCCACCATCAAGAAGTTTAGATAAAAATTAGTTTTCCCTCTCGAGTGATTTTTTTTATAGCCATTAGTGATAATTGTAAACCAAGATGTTCTTCTGTGCCCATTGCATTTATGGATCTCATCCTTGCAATAAGTTCTTCCATGTCCTTAGATAATTTGGAAGCCACATTATCTTCTAGATTTGGGAATTTGTTTTCAAAAAATACATTTGAAAGGGATAACATTCAATATTTTTAGCATTGAAAAGCTAAAAAAATCTAGACATAAATGAGGGTCCATGAGAATATTCAAAATTTAAGAACATCCATTTTTTTATATTACAAATAATTTCCTTACACATAGAGATTTTTATAACTTAAATGACAACAATTAAATCATTATATTATCCCAATGTTGAGAAATGAGAAAAGTGGGCAAGTGAAATGGATAGCATTGCATGTTATAATGGCTAATGACAAATTTGAAAATTACTTTGAAACACCAAAATACAACAAAGAATACCATCATTATTTACCTATTTCATGGTCATTTTGATGTATTAGAGTGTTTCCCTATTCTTTCTCATCCCTCCTCCCTTACCTCAAACTACAGGCCATAGACATTGACAATTGTTGTGTCAATTGCCTAAATAGACAAACACATGATATGAGGCAAAGGAATGTTAGAGATACAAGCCATGCATAAAAATATTATATTTCACTCCTTCCCACCATGGTTACTTTTATATATACACAGAGACATGCAAATATGTGCACTTATCACTAACATGTGAAAGAATGAAAGGAAAATAAGGTATATGTGTGAAGATGATAGATCACCTATTGAAATCATCACATACCATAAACATAAAAATTATATGATGATTACATGGGGAAAACATTGCATCATTGAACCATGCATGATTGTGAAATACATCAGTAAATGCAAATTAACCACCAAATCATTACTTAAGTTGTACATAAATAAAAAATTATGTATTTAGCATAAATTAGAAATGAAACACTTGTATTCAAATCTCCTATCCACATAATTTTTTTGACCACACATCATACATGTCATACATATTATGCCAAAATTTATGTATATAAATAATAGTGTTTAAGGTAATAGATTATGACAAACAAGTGGAAGTGATCAACCACATGAATACACGTATATGCATTGCCACCCTAAACACCTACATTTGAAAATCTGTAGTTTAGAAATCTTGAAAAAAATGCAAGAATAAGATGCCAACATGAAGAATAAACTTGTTAGTTTTGGTAAATAATAAGTAACTATCATACCTCCTAAACATGGTCCATCCATGCCTATGATTTTGCCAAATCATCTCCACCAAAAGACTATATGCAATAACAATATATAACACTATCAAAATATATAATGGCAAGGTCAAAATAAAGCTAGGGGAATAAATAAGAGTGCATATAATATGTAGTCATCATAAGAAGTCCAATATCAATTTATGAGGCAACATTTCATGTGAACTTTCATTTTTTATCCCCCCTTGACAAACATATCTACCATTCCACAAATGCATTTATATCAAAGGAATGTGATCATCATCACTAGAATGGGATTTAGGGTAATCCCTCTATAATTATAATGGTGATTATTGCAAAAATATCAATGTTAATATTGAGTAAGTTGAATTGAAATTAACATTAACTTCATGAAAACCAATGAATAAAATGCATTTAACCTAAGGTCCATTGTTGCTTGTACCTTACTATTGCTCCACCCTTTCTCTTTCTCACTTCATTTGTCGATGATATTATCTTAATTGAATGTAGGCTTCCCTTCTCTATGCCAAGTTTTCACTTGAATCATATGCACACATCTCGTCATTGATAGACTTCAAGGCTATCTCATTAAAATAACATAACTTGGACACATCTTCCCTAGCTAGCCATGATATTTCCATCATATCTCTCTTGTTGTTTCTCTAATTTTTCTAGATTTGGTCTATTGGATTCCTTTCTATTTATCTTTTCATGATTTCTCTTCCCTTGGGCATACACTTCCCACTTCTGACATGCCTAGGGGCCTCCTTGGTATAGGCTGCCAACCATGAATCTTACAATGATGAGTGTTAAGTATGTATCATGACCAAAATAGATGGCCACCATTAGCTCTAAATGTGTTGCATGACCTCAACAATAAAAGGTGCACATTTTGCCTCAAAATACCCCAATCCTTGATTCTATACTCACATGCATATTGTCATTCAACAAGGAAAAAATGTGTGGTTCAAAGCATAAATCAATAAACAAAATATAACATCATCAACCATAATAAAATGTTAAATGCATAAAATAATAAACATAATATAACATCATAAAAAATAATCAAATGTTATTACAACATTTGGTTCCTCCTCCATTTCAAATTGTGAAGTGTTTGAAATCTAATCACCACCACCACCACCACCACCACCACCACCACCACCACCACCACCACCATCATCATCATCATCATCGTCATCATCATCATACTCATTGACATTGTCATTGAGGTCATATGAATCCACCTCTTCCTACCACATAGTATGAAATATATATGTGAGTCCAAACATATATGGAATAATAAACATGGGTCTATGAGCATGGAAAATGAAAGAGAGAGTATAACAAATATGAACATTTATAGGGATGAAGTCATTATGTTGATGACTATCAACCACATCCATGTAGCTCCACTCCACCCCTTCCAACTAAAAAAACCAAAAGTAACATATAAAAACGTTATTTAACGTGAGGACCTATCAAACATTAAGGGCAACCAAAGGTTCCCATACATCTCTTGAGAAACAGTCATTGGGCACTTTAGGGACACCCTCTTCACCTTTGGTCTGCTCCACCCCCTCCTCCTACATTATTAAAAAAGATGTAACAAATAAAAATAGGGATGCATGGTTCAAAAATATTGAGCATGGAAAATGAAAGAGATAGTACAACAAATATGCACATTTTTAGTGACAAAGTCATTATGCAGGTGACTATCAACCACATCCATGTGGCTTTGCTCTACCGCTTCCAACTAAAACACAAAACAAAAACAACATAGAAAAGCGTATGGTGTGTCAAAAATATTCTAATGTTGATTGTTGTAAGAGGGAAGAAAGAAATATTATTTAACATGAGGATCAATCAAATATTAAGGACAACCAAAGGTTCTCATACATATCTTGAGAAATAATCATTGGGAACTTAGGGGACACCATGTTCACCTTAAATCTGCTCCACCCCCTCCTTTTTTAGTATTAAAAAAGATGTAACAAATAAAAACAAGGATGATAGTTCACAAATATTTAGCATTTTACATATGTGACAAGAATATTAAATCAGGCATTGAAAATACACATACCATTAATATAATTACTTTTGTTATCCCATTGTTTGCATCTTTATTTGTTAAAGATTTGATCTTGCATTGGGATTACACCCATGGTTGTTCATGGGTAGGGGATGTCCTCCTCATAATAGTGGGAATACCATCCCCAATTTTTTATAATCCATATAGATTTTATATGTAATCATAAATGCATCATGTCTATAAATCAATCATAACTTAGAGAATATAGATCATACAATACACTTTTGATTGGGGATACATTTGTTAAGTAGGAGCATGACCAATATGAGGATCTGCTAGACCTTATTAGGGGATATCTTATGGAAACACACCATGATAAGGAGGGTTCTAAAGCCTCCAATCTAACACAATCATACAATAACCCTAAGTGAATCTTGAGTTTTGATATTTCAACTACACTAATAATAAATAAATTAAATCTAATCTAGTGCTCACCAAAGCTTGTGGCACAAAGTGGGGGTTAGAATAATAAAAGTAAACATGCATAAGAGACATATACTCATTTCAATCTATACGAAATCCTAATGCATGGAAGAGAAGTAAAAATTCACATATATCTACTCTTACAAAGGAGAAACAAAGTTAGGAATACTTACCTTTGAAGATGAACCCACTAAGCCTCAATCTCTCCCTTGTCCAAGGTGTTTTGCAAGAGGTTGTTGTGGTATGTAAGGATGACAAGGATAAATTAGCTCTAGGCTACACAACCTATCAATGCATCCAAAAGACTTATCCATAAGATAATATCTGTATCTCCAAAGAAAGTATGGAACCCTAAGTTTTGATTCTCAAGTAGAATGGTTAATAAGCAGATGTTCATTCACTCTTACTTCTTCTTCTCTTCATGATAAATGGTGGAAATGAACTTATATAAATAAGTAGATTGGACCCTAAACCCTTCCAAAAATATTGGTTGGTAAGGTCAACCCAGTCGACCTAGTATAGTTTCAAAAAATAATTCACTAGGTTATGAGCTAGGTCAGCCAAAGGTCAAACTAGCTCCTAAGTGAAAAATACCCAAAAATATACAGGGTTGACCCAGTCAACCTAGCATAGCTGACTAAAAAAATAAGATTAAGGTGAGGAATAGGAGGATAAAATGTAGCAAATGACTGGAAGGGGTACAATAGAGAAGAACAAGCTTAGGGATAATGGTTTTAAGAGACAAATGTGTAGGTAACATGTGGAAAAAGAGATAACAATGATACAAAGCATTAATGGTCTGCCCACCCCTTTCCCAATGCACCCCTTAAGACATGTACTTAGAGAGATTGAGACTCAATGGGTTTTTGAAAGATACAAAGTGTCAGTAAGTGATAAAAGTTTGAAAATATTATGTGTATACATATGCCCCACTTGAAGCTCATCATGTATCATGTGAGTGTAACATAGGATGGTTTTTTAGGAAATAGAACATAATAACACATAAAATTGATGCTAAGTAAAGTGTAGTAAGTAGAAAATAAGGTAAATAAAAGGATAGAATTGAAAAAACACATACCTTGAACTTACCTTAGTGTTGTAGATAAATAAGTAGATTGCAAGAGAAGTGAAGGTGTCTAATGTGAAGAACATTAGGTGAACTTGTAGAAGTTAGTTCAAAAAATAGCCAAAAATTGAGTGTCTAATGTGAAGAACATTAGGTGAACTTGTAGAAGTTAGTTCAAAAAATAGCCAAAAATTGAAAGTTTTAGAAGATAGGCATATGGTAGTGGAAAATATTATCTACATCATCATAATTATAGAATTATGGTTTGAAAAATGGATTAGTAGAAAAAAAGATGTAAGCAAAACAAAGAATCTGCCAGAAAATAATTGAAAGATTTAGATTTTTAAAAAGTGATTTTAAATAGGATCAAAGGGAAGTCATTTGTTATTTTTGACTTGTGAAGGAGATAAAACAAGATCTGTGAGACAAAATGAGTTAAGATGGTGAGGAGATGACATGCTAGATGAGAGGGACCTCCAACAGTGGTAGTGGGTACAACACAGGTAGGTAACTAAGAATCTCAATCTAGTTTTTGAAATATTTTAGTGATTTTAAGTGTTTTTTTAGAAACTTGTGTTTTTAAGAATTTATAGACATCAAAATGAACCCAAATTAGGTACTAAGGGTAGGAAAAACTATTTAGGAAAATGGGTTAAAAGGGTTTGGAGAAATAAATGTCAGAAGGCATTTATTTCATAAAATATAAAGATTCAGTAGGAAAAACAAATAGGTCAACCCAATTGACTTAGTAGGCTGGAAAGTGACAAAATCCATATTGCCGACCTAGTAGCTATGTTCCAATGTAGTTTTTTTTCCAAATTGTCGACCTAGTACATTGTTGCTGACCTAGCATAAAAACTTAGTATGATAACTTAGTACTAAAAGGGGGGAAATAAAGGGGTTGAATTAGATTTTTAAGTCAACCAGGTCAAAATAGGGAAACTTTAGTCAAACTAGTGTTTGACCAAGGGACCAACATAGTACAAAAATACATGCAAAAGGCTTAAAGAGTGCTAGAATGGCCCAAAATGACCAACTAAGGGATAAAAAAGTTGAGTAGGCTAGAAATAGGTTAAATTGATTAAAAATGAATAAATTGAAGTGATTAGGCTTGTTTTTAGTTAAAATTTTGAAAACATATTTCTATTATCTATGACATGGAAGATCTAATACATCTTTTATTATTTCTTGGTTGTAGGGATGTTAGAGATTCTAGTGCTTGGTGGACACATCATGGCTCCTAAACTTATTAGAGTACTTATCTATAGAGGATAGAGCTATATTGATTGTTTTAGGCCTAGGAGGGATAGCTGACATGTGTAGGATACCACTTAGTTTATATTTGTTAGTCATGTTCTTGGGATGCTAGGAATGATTGACTAACACCTTCAAGTGAGAGGTGGAGGGGGATACCATAGAGGTGGGTATCACCTTGGAGGATGTGCATGCCATCCTAGGATTACCCATAGTAGGGACACTTATAGTTATAAGAGTACCTGATAGTGAGGAGGATAGGAGAGCCTTAGTCATAAGGGATACAAGCTCAGAGAGGATATACCCCAAATTGAGGGTGAGCATGTTTAATGTTTATACATTGTAGATTCTAGATATTTAAAAGGCTATGATAGGACTTGTGACAATATGAGTGTTGTGCCATAAGTTAGATGGCAAGGTACAACTATTTGTGATATCCTTGAGTTAGATGATATTAGAGTAGAGGGTATTATATGACTTGGGTTTTGTCATCTAGGTACAATGCATGCATGACATGTATGGTGTATTGTCTAATGGGAAAAATTTAGTGGGAATAATCATATTATTGATGGCATAGATATATCATAAGTTCCCCATCTATCAATCGACTGGGTTGCCCCATGTAGTCGATGTTAAATTACCTCAAGTTTAGAGATGGAGGCAAGATTAGGTAGCATAGACTATACCCCATATGTTAGTGTTATAGATTGTAAGATGAGTAGATATAGTATGGCAGTCGTATGGTCACATCGCTATGATGTGGCCTAGTTGGGAGATAGTAGCACCAACTTTGGCATGGATAGAGGTGACAAGGCACTATACCTAGTGGATGGAGCCACATCCAATAACATGAGTACTAAGACATATGGGCTTGTCTCACCCAATGGTTCTGATAGTGGTGCCCATGTTTTGGGCCTAGTATGTGAGAGAGTTATGGGGGATAAGAGGACTAAGGGCACCAGTTGCAAGGTTGATGCTCATGCCACATCATGAGATACCATGGACTAGTCAAGCATGATAGGCATTGGAATGAGATGATATATATGTAGAGGTAGGAGTACAAGAGGTACCATCAGCTCTAGAGTAGGAGGATCAATGAACACTTTGGTCATAAAATTGATGTAGGTAGTAGAAGCAAGAAAAAGTAAAGACTATCACCATCCCAGATAACCTAGTACGCAGGCTAGAGTAGAGTTGGATAATAGATAGGCCACTTATGCATAGCTTGAGATGGGTATGAGTGGTGAATCCTATATTTGTATTTGGGAGGTGATAGATAGATGAGGTTCTTGGAGGCCACATGAATGGGGATACCATGCTCAATGCTCACATAGATGGTGAGTTATTAGTGGTCAACACATACATAGGTAATAAAATCTGGTTAAATTTTGCTTATGTTAGATTTTAGATAGACTAAAGATAAATAAATTTTGAGATATATCAATGATCTAATATCTATCTTGTTTATTTTTTGTAAGTGTTTCAAAGGATGAGAAGACCAAATAGGGGTTCCTAATGAGGGGAAAAATCCATAATATCTTGGATGAGGTGATGACATCATATGACCATGCTACATTAGAGGATCCCAATTTAACATCTACCCCATCTTAGGTGAGTTGGTTCAGACTGGCTAGAGAGGCCATGAGGTAATTACAAGTACACATAGAGGGGATGCATCCACTAGCATAGGTGGGCGTATGAGAGGTATGGGTATGGTATGCCCTAGCTAAGGAGAGAGCTATGCATCTAGCTACTATGACACAATTGGGATAGGTAAAGTCCTAGGAGAGAGTGACACATGTATCAACCTTGACCCATATGACACATGCACAAGAGCAAGAGAGAGCGACACATTTAATGACCCTGGCCTAGTTGGCATAGGTGTAGGCTTAGGTGGCTCATTTATAGGGGTAGGTATTACGATTGAGATTTTAGATAGCCTCTTTATAGCGTTCTATCTGGAGGAGTCAGACTGAGGTATCTACAAGTAACATGGCTAGGCCACGAGATAGGTAGGATGGGGCCCAACCATAGAGTTTGAGCATGGTATATAGTTATATTATTGTATTAAAACTCATAATATATAGATGTCTCTTTTTGGGATTTGGATGTTAATTGTATGTTTTATATTTATGGTTGTGGTTGCTGATGCTTGGATATATTTCTTTCTAGCACATGTATTTAGCTGTTGTTGTATATGCTATGAGAAATATGAGTTGTGGTTTCTTTTCTAGCATTATGTAGAACACATGCATGGTTAAAAGAAACATGCAAAAAGGATTTGGTAAAATATAATCAATCAAAAATGTACTTCACACTATTTCAAGTTGGGAAATGTGTAATAACAAGAGAATGACTAAGTATAAAGAACCAAAAGGGTGGTAAACAACATGTCAAAAAGTTTGTTTTAAAACCAAATGAAAGATTGGAACCAAATTAAAACAAGTAAAATCATACTAAATCATGTTGGGAAGTATGAAAATAGTGTAAAAAATTGGAAATCATGTAAAAGGTAATTCAATCATACTAAATCACATTGGGAAGTATAAGCGAAAAATAAAATTGGTAAAAATTTGTCTTAAATTTATCACACTAATTCAAGCTAGGAAGTATGAAAAATTCAAGAAAATGGTTGGATTCTCACATGTAATAGGAAAATAAGAAAATAAAAGAAAAATAGAAATGAAGTAAGTACAAAACATACTAAATCAATTAGGAAATCATGTCAATGATGTATAAATTCATAATCAATCACATCTTATCTTATATTTGACACATGTAATTTTAATTGTGACTTGGATTATTGGAAAATTTTGTGAGGAGGGCCAAGTCCTACCCATGGTCTTACACTGCAACTCACAAAGGGAACACCAATGATGTGGAATAAATGTGAAATTTGGTAATAATGGATGTGGATAATAAGAATGTGAAAATTATGGTAATTTATGAGGATGGCCAGGTCCTATCCATGGTCTTACAATGCAACTTATAAATGGAATCCCAAGAGGAGTGATTAGTGAACAAAAAAATATTTCTTAAGAGGAAATATGAGGAATGTAGGGAATGAAAAAAGGAATGTAAAAATCATAACTAAGGCATATTATGAGAAGACATTAAGAGATGAGAGGCATACTAAGGACATGAGAAGACATTAAGTGACTAGTGACCATCAAAGTACAAAGGAAACATGTTTGCTATAGACACCAAGTTGTGTAGCCAAATAAACATGATACTAAGATCAACTCATGAAGGTAGAATGGTACAATTAAAGTAAAATGGAACTACCTTCCCACGATGTGTTCCCCATTCCTCAGGACCCCTTATAGAGCCGTCATTCTAATATGAAGATTGGGTACTTGCATGAGAAAGTAGGTAGCATTAAAAGATTTTATTATTCTCATTTTTTCATCTATAGGCCTACCACACCCAAATGGACCTAAAATTTATCTTGAGGCCAATTTTGGAGTTTGAACTTCAACTAGAAGAAGGAGATGTGCTTTGAATCATGTCTTTTAGTGTTATTTAACTAATAAGAATTTTGAATATTTTTTGCCTTTTGTTAAATTATTTGGATTTTGAATGTTTTATTTTTAATAATTTTTAATATACCTTCTCCATATGAATTTGGAATGACCAATCATGAGAGATAGAGTGATACACAAGAATGAGTTATAGGCTTAGGCTAAAAGAAGCTAAGTAACCAAAGACAAGACCAACTAGGACACTTAGGCTTAACAATGGACTGACATTTTATCTCAAGTCTCAACCATATATATGTTTAGTTTGTGGAAAGGGAATAAAGGGAAAGAGGATTTCCAAAGTGAACTAGTGAAAGGAGTGTATAATGAGATTAATTATTTGTTAACTGATAAAATGGTAATAAAAAAATTGACTAAAGGGAACCACATTTGTATAACCAAGTCACAATGATAATTAGTCATGAAAAATAGAGATAAGAAAGCAAACAATCATGAAGATAAAATAAGGGAATTTTTAAGAAGGAAAATCAAGAAATAAAAAGAAAAAAATGATAAAGAAGACACCCATAAGCAAACATAAATGATAGTATAAGAAATATAGAGTGCAAAAGTAAAGTCACCATGTAAGATATATAATAATTTGACACAATGTCAAATGATATAAAAAATAGATAAAGATAACATTGGAACACATTATCCAAATGAAAATGTAAAAGTACCATGCATGTGCTCATAAATACTGATAAATTTTTCCACATAAATTATCCAAAACATCAAATATATTTTATGAAGCTGGATGTGAACTAATTCTAATGTCTCATTAATCTTTAGTGAGAACTAGGAAAATACTTCTCATCTAATCTCCTCAACATAAAAATTAGTAATGCTTGATAGATCTTGTTGAGGAGGGATATCAAGCAAGGGATGATCAGGATAATATATGGGATAAAACTCTATGGGAGATGTAGGAATCATTGGTGGGGAAGGATCCACAGGCGAGGAAAACTCCACAGGTGAAGGATTCATGGGTGGAAGAACAACTAGTGACGATGTGACCATAGGAGGTGATGGAACCATAGGAGGTGGAACCATGGGAGAAGAAGGGGGAGCCTTATTTTGATAATGACCTATGGGAGTAATGGTATAGGTTCTAAGAATAGCTATAAGGCGATCTGTGAGATGTTATTGAAGGATGTATCAAAGATCAGTGTGATTGGTGTGACATTAGTGACAAAGACAATAAACCTCTCTATACTTAGACATATATTTAGGTAGTACCTTTAGGGGAGGTATAGTCTTGTATGAGGAATAAGGGGAAGAAGGATTCAAAGTATCAATATATTATCATAGCTTATGACAATGCATGGATGAATGATTATCCATTCCATGGAAACACCAAATATGCCTGTGAGTAGGCTTAGTATAAGTAATCATAGAAGGAGGTGTAACAGGAATGGAAGGAGGTTGGGAAGACTCATTGTCCCATTTTGTGGGCAACAAAGCCATCAAAGGTAAAGGAAGTAAACCATCACCAAGAGAATATGATGGTGGGGAAGGAACAAGACTACGCTCAATTAAGGATTAATGAAATCAAGAGTAGGAATGGGATCCAAAGTGGGATCTACTAAGGAATGGGTGGGGTCTATAGAAGGATAAATAAGGGTCATATGTATCTTAGGTATAAGCAAGCTATAGGGGTCAGGGTAACTAGAAAAGTGGTAACGCCCAGTCATAACATGATCCATGAGCATACTCCTATTAGGTTCCTTAGAAACTGGGGGTGTTGGCACCATATCTATCTTTGGTGGGTTATAATATGCAAATAAGTGAGATTTCTATTTAATAACCTTGATTTGTACTTATAAATCCTACTAACTATGTGGATTGGGTCGACCTAACTTTGCATAAACTTGTTGTTGAGTGCTAAAAATGTACATGGTCGACTGGGTTGAACTAATATGTTGAAATGAGTGTTTGAAAATGTATATGGTTGATTGGGTTGATCTAGTAGCCTAAATTTGGTAAAAAATCCTACACAAAAATAATAAATTCATATGGATGTGACTGTGTGTTAAAACTATGAATAGAAGTTAGAACTATGTCGATACAGTTGACCTAGTATTATAAATATATGAAAAATAAAATTATAAAATAATGAAATAATAAATAAATGAAGAATACCTAAAAGGATTAGTTTCACATCAAGTTCACCATAATATATGCAATCAAAAATTCTTCATGTCTATAAATTAATCCTAACTTGAAGAAGATAGATCATACCATACACTTCTGATTGGGGACACATTTATTAAGCGAGAGCATGACCAATATGAGGATCTACTAGAAATGATTAAGGGATATCTTAACACAATACACAATTCTAAGGAGGATTCCAAATCCTTTAGTCTAAAAAAATTATGTAATAATCCTAAGGGGGTCCTGAGTTTTGATATTTCACCTATACTAATAACAAAGTAAATCTAATTTAGTGCTCACCAAAGCTTGTGGCATAAAGTGGGGGTTAGAGACAATAAAAGTAAACATGCATAAGAGACATATACTCATGTCAATGTATACAGAATCTTAATGCATGGAATAAAAGTAAAAATTCATATCTATCTACTCTTACAAAGGAGAAACAAAGTTAGGAATACTTACCTTTGAATATGAACCCATTGAGCCTCAATCTCTCCCTTGGCTAAGGTGCTTTGCAAGAAGTTGTTGTGGTATGTAAGGATGACAAGGATAAATCATCTCTAGGATACATATCCTATCAATGCATCCAAAAAAATTCTCCACAAGACAAGATACATATCTCTAAATAAAGTATGGAACCCTAAGCTTTTCTTTTCAAATAGAATGGTTAGTAAGTAGATGTTCGTTTGCTCTTACTTATTCTTTCTCTTTTCATGATAAATGGTGGAAATGAACTTATATATATATATATATATATATATATACATATATATATATATATATATATATATATACATATATATATATATATATATATATATACATATATATATATATATATATATATATACATATATATATATATATATATATATATATATACATATATATATATATATATATATATATATATATATATAGGCATATTTAACCCTAAACCCTTCTAAAAATGTTGATTGATAGGGTTGATCTAGTCTACCTATTACAATTTTGGACAATAATTCACTATGTTGTGAGCTAGGTCAGCCAAAGGTAAAACTAGCTCCTAAGTGAAAAATACCCAAAATTGTATAGGGTAGACCCAGTCGACCTAGTAAAATCGAGTAAAAAAATGGGATTAAGGTGAATAATAGCAAGATAAAATGTAGAAAATGGCTAGAAGGGGTATAACAAAGAAGAATAAGCTTAGGGATAATGGTTTTAGGAGGCAAGTGTGTAGATAACAAGTGGAAAAAGGGACAACAATCTTGCGAAGCACCAATGATCTAACCACCCCTTTCCCTATGCACCCCTTAAGGTATGCACTCAGAGAGATTGAGGCTCGATGGGTTCCTTCAAGATACAAATTGTCGTTAAGTGATAAAATTTTGAAAATATTGTGTATACAAAATAAAACAAAAATAACATAAAAATATGTATGGTGTGTCAAAAATTTTCTAATTTTGACTCTTGTAAGAGGGAAGAAAGAAACATTATTTAACATGAGGATAAATTAAACATTAATGGAAGCCAAAAAAATTTCCATACATCTCTTACAAAATAGTCATTGGATGCTTCAGGGACACCGTCTTCACCTTCAGTTTGCTCCACCCCCTCTTCCTACAGTATTAAAAAAGATGTAACAAATTAAAATAGGGATGCATAGCTCATAAATATTAATAATTTTACATATGTTGCAATAATATTAAATCAAGAATTTAAAATACATAGACCATCAATAAAGTTACCTATGTTATCCCCTTGCTTTCATCTTTATTTGGTAAAGATTTGATCTCGCACTGGGATTTCACCCTTGGTTGTTTGTGGGTAGGGGATGGTTATCCCATAAAAATGGTAATACCATCCCCAATTGTTGATTCTCCATATAGCTTCCTCATTTTATCTTTGAAGGGGCGAGGGGAACTTCTAAACTAAGCACTTACATGCAATGAGGAATTTTGACCAACTTATTTCTCCTAACATAATGCATGTCACAACATATTAGCATCAAAAAAAAATAATACAACTCAAATTCACCTTCAAGTATAGTATCTAAAAATGCATACCATTTGTTTGATTTCAGCATAAATTTCTTTGAGGCAATCATCTAAATCCCACTCATCCATATTAAATATGTAGTAGTTAGCATTCATAGTATTGGTTACCGACAAACAACAACTTGCATTCAAACAAGTTAAGAATATGCTTTACAACACTAACCCTTACCAATGAATTGCCTATAGAAATCATTATAAAAGTCACGACAACAGTACAATGGTGTGTCAGTGGGAAAGGTAATTTAAGTACTTGGTAATGTAGTGTAGAAATTATGGAATAATTAGGACAACCACTGTTGATGAAATTGACACCCTATATTGAAAGTATATGTTACTAGCCTCCAATAAGGAAATGTACATATGAGATGGCATTACATTTTCTATAGATAGTGTAATTTAATAAAGTAGAGATTATCTTTTCACATTATAGAAACATAACATACCAATTCATTTTCAAATAATCTATATAATATGGCAACACCTCATGTGGTGATTCAAGGACAAGATAATTGAACCTTTGTATGTAGTAGATGAGAGAGAGAAAATGTAATGGATACATTACATTTTGAAAAAATTAAAACAACCAAAACATGCTTGTTATAAATTTAAAAGGTTGACAATAATATTTTTGAAGCCTAGAATATCAAGTCCATAGAGATTGTATACAAAACATTTAATTTTAGTTACAACTTCTATGAAAGAGGTTGATGACAATAGTTAATAAGCTCACTGAACATTTTGAATGAAGAAGTCAACAATAATAAGTATACACTACATAGTATAAAGAGAGTATAAAAAATATGGTTTCACACACTCCTACTTTATGAAAGTTTTCACAAACACATGAAATATGATAAGAGTAACACTTTCAATGTACTTAAAAGAACACATACATGATGACCCCATCACAAAGAATAAAGTACATTTAGGAACTTGTAATCATAAATACACATGAAATGGTGAATAAAAACACATGAATTAAAAATAGAGCTCAAGATATTAAAGCTTGGAAAATACTATAGAGGCTCCTATACACCCTGTTCTACCCTATTGAAAAACTCTATTTGTAAAATTTGTAGTGCATATGACCCTTCATATGAGAGCTTGTCCTTATGTATAAAAACAACTTATTAACAAAGAAAAAATCTTGGGTAAGATTAACATTGTGTATAGTGGGCCTCTGGCAAGGAGAAACAATTCCTAAGAAATAATAGATATAGGTAAATTGAAGATAGATGTCCTTTTAAAGGATTTATTACAATCTTCACTACTTTTCTTTGCATTTACATATAAATAATTTATTCAAAGGAGGCTTACGAACAAAATATGAATCTTCTTACCTGAAGTGTTTTCCTTTCTCCCCATACCTATTCTTGCTTCATAAGTTTTGGATTTTTTCTGTGTTAATAAGTTATGGATTTGGTTTTTTCACATTTATTAAAACTTTAGGATTTCTTTCCTTATTTACCTTATTCAATGTACACTTGCCCTTCTATGATAAAAAATATGAATAACTCTATCATAAATAAGTTAGGGATTTAGGTTTATGTAGATTCATCTGCACATTTTATGCATCCCTAAATCTATTATGATCACAAATATGAATGATTGTCAAAATGATGAAACCTTCTAGAATGGACCTCAACATTGACTAGTTAATCAACTTTTATGAAATTTGAAAACCTAGAAAAATGGATGAGTTTATAACCTAGGATTAAACCTAGAATTTTTTAACCTTATTATAATTGCTTCTACTTGATCTATCTCCCTCCACCTTAGATCTAACAATGATCGAATGGTAAATGACATCTATTTGGCCTTTAGGATTTATCCAGTTAATAGTAGGGCCATAGGAGATTAATGATAATAGGGCATGATTATCAAGATTTAAGGGCATGATAATTTGGATTTACCATGGAATGATTCACATTCCATGATGGATCTATTCCACATGCCAAGATGAGCGACACTTGTGTAGTTACAGTTTGTGGTTGGCATGATGGTGTTGGTCGACAGGTGATTGGCGGTGATGGTGGTAGTGATCACAGTAGAGATGGTTTTTTGGTGGTCATAACAAGGGTGGAGGAGTCTTAATTTTAACTACATTAGGGTTGGTACTTTAATAATAGATCATTATTAAGTCAGAGGCTGGTGAAGACTAGTGGAGACCAGTCCCCCAACGACCAATGAAGACTAGTATCCCAAGAGTTAGCACGTGTTGGTTAAGCTCCATTATTTGGAAGCACCAATATTAGATGATCTATTACTTTCTTCTTCAACTATTATAAATTTTTATTCACTCCTCAATCTATGGAAATGATCTAAGATCTATTTCCAATGTCTTTGTGATAATTGCATATATCCCATTATATTTTTTAATGAAACTTCTATAAGAGCTACCTAGACACTAAAATATTTGTGCTTCAAAGGCATTTATTGGTGATGATCACTACACAATTATGTGTACTTTTTTGGGGTCAATTTTTAATCCCTCCTTGGAAATTAAAAAACTCAAGTATAACAACTTTCTCTTCATGCAATATTTACAACATATTTCTTAGACTTGCCACATTCTCATCATTTATCCTTATAAACACTAGAATGTCATCCATGTACACAATTACATATTTTATTAAGAAAGGTTTTAACACTTCATTCTAAAACCTCAAGAAAAATACTTGACATATTTTTTAATCCAAGTGTCATAGCTAACCACTCTTATAATGGTTCTTTCATTTTTAATGTTGACTTCCACTCATCTCCTTCATGAATTCTAATGAAGTGATATCCAATCTTATCTTACTGAAGTAATATTCAATAATCAATAACTTCATCATGTCATCCATGTGTGACAACATAAACATATACTTGTTTGTGATCTTTTTAAATGCTCACGAGTCATGCATATGTGCCATTCTTCATATTTATTTGTTGTCATTATTGTGGATATTCTACATGAGTTTAAAATTTCCCTTATCAGCCATTTATTCAATAATTCATGTACTTTATTTTATGCCTATTCATTATCCATTAACATCATCCTATGCACAACTTCATTTGGTAAACTCACTCATGGGATTAGATCCATATGGTGACTAATGTTCCTCACTAGTTGTAGTTTGTCTTTCAAGTCACTTGATACAATGTCTATGAACTCATCTAGCAAACCCTTCACTTTGCATGGAAGTGTCTCCTCCATCCCTTCATTTCTTTTTGTGATAGTTTGTTATGCCATATTTGGTATGAGTACATAACATTCCTCTTCACACTCTTCTTATCTCAAGAACTCTTTAGTTGACACCATCAACACTCTTATGCAAATAATGTTATGCCCTCTTTCTTCTTCATCCTTTAAAGGTATTAGGTTATATTTCCTCCCATCCTTATCCAAGTAATAAGTATTCATGTAAGCATCATTTATTGGCTTGAAATTAAATTTCCAAGTCCTCCCTAAAATCACACAAAATACATCCATCAACATTACATCGCACCACACCTCATCCTTGCACACACCTATCTATAATCTAATAAGGCATTTATCATCAACTGACACTTGTTGACTCTTATTCAAACATTAAATCATGTAATGGTTTGGGTGCGCTACTCTCTTCAAATCCAATTTTTCAACCATCTCTTTGGAGACCAAGTTATCTATGTTGCCACTATCTACTATCATTTTGTAGAATTTATAACCCAACTTGCATGTGGTATGAAAAATGATTTTGATTTTTGTTGGTTCCTTGTCTTCCCATGGTGGTTTCAACTAAGCCCATTTTAAATCAATGCTTCTCCATGCTCGGGTTCCTCTAAATGATCCCATATTCTAATCATATCTTCATCTCCATGCACAATTTTTATATCAACATTTGTCCTTCTAATCCCTTCACTTTTCACCTTCAATCATTCAAAGGCTCAATGCAATGGTTGTCTATCTTATAAACTTATTCCTAGGAATATTCTTCCCCTTCCTCTACCAAATGTACCTCATCCTCAAAACTATTCAAATCCACTTTATTTTTGTGCACTCTCTTCATCCAAATTTGGCATTCCACTTTGGCCATAAGTATGTGAATCATTATGTGCCATGAATTTTGTCTCTTTCCTTGATTGGTTCATTCCAACACTTCTTCTTCCTCTTCATGTAAATATTTCTCTACCCCACATTATACTTTGTTGTCTTCATGACAACTTATCCTTGGCCTTAAGTACAAGATCATAAGCTTCATCAACCATTTGTATCTAGATCATACTTATCTCCTTTTAATTTGAAAGTACAATCTATTCAGATATCACACTACCTTCTCATTATCTACCTTTCTATGACCAGACTTGATATGTAGAACTCTTTAGTGTATTCTTTAAATGACATCTCCTTTTACATGAGATTCTAAAGTATTTAAAACAAATCCATCTGATAATGTCCAAGAAATAATTTCCATCTCATTTTAACAACCATCATGTCCCAAGATTTTATCTTATCATTTCATTTCTTGCATCATTCATTCTAAACTTCTTTCCACCATATTTTTGCATTTCCTTTCAACTTTATCTATGCGAGATCTTTATGCACTATAGGTCAATAACATATTCATACTTAAATTTCTCCTCCAAGTCATTGAGCTAGGTAATAAACTTTTTTGGATTTAGATTTCCAAAAAATAAGGTAATCCCATCTTTTTTCCCTTGCCAATATGTGAAATAGATCTTACTATCTTATCATCACTAGCATTAATTTGTTCCTCAACACCTCCTTCACCGCTAATGTCATTTTCTCCCTTATCACATTTCCTTCAACTTCATAATCACTCTCATCCCATAATGGGATGAAACTCCACCATCATTCTTTTGCAATGGCATCTAGGCATGCTTGCATAATGCATAACACATCTAGGACTTTGTCCAACAATATTGTTACACTTAAAGTTGTGACACCTCTATTAGTGACTATTATTAGTGGCATATTTTTTTCTAAATTTGAGACCTAATGTTTTAAGCTATCTACTTATAAGTCCGATGTAGGAAATACTCTTCATACCTGACAAGGTTCAAAATTTGCTCTTATTTTAATTGATGCAGGTCATGGGTCAGGTTCCTAATGAAGAGAAGCTAATCCATGTATAAAGTGATCCTCTTAATTATAACACACTTTCTCTCTTTCACACACAAACACAATTACATGAAACTTAGGAATGTTTAATTTCTTATTTCATCACAAAATATAGAAGATATCCCCCATCATGAACTATGATTTTATTGTAGTTGAGTTATTTTAGGAAACCACAAAATTATAATGATCAGTTATCAGACTTGTATGCAAGGGGATCTCCTTGGGCCTTGTCCATATCTCTCTCACTCTCATTCTAACTTCCTTTGATTTCAAAATTTTGGCAGAGTTTCCTTTCTAGCCTAGCAGTCCCTTAAATGTGCCTTGAATCCCCAATTTATAGATCTTATAAATCGGTCAAAGATATATTTCCCACCAATAAAACATCTACCACATTAATGATCCATTAATTAATTATCTATTTATGTGTATAGATTGAGTCAACACGTGAGGATTCAAAAGCAAATAATTCATAAAAATCCCAAACTATTTGATTTACTCTCATTGATTTTTGGGTTCTCACCTTTGATGTTGGCATATGCTATTTAAAAAGTTGGCATCCATGGAGTCTTGCTAGTTTGATGTGGCATGTAGTTCAAATATTTTGACTTTATATTATTTATTTCCTATCCACACACTTTGTACCAAAAAATTTCCTTCACATGCTAAAGAGATGGGCATGTACACACTAAGTTTTGCAAGTGACTTCTCTATCCAAACCTTGGGTAATATTTTTCTATGTTGGTTGTATTTATTTGGATTAGGGGCACTCAAATACTTGAGAGTTTCTTATAAAAATTATGTTTATTTTCTCAAAATGATATAATATTGTTTTGCACCCTATATGCTCATGCATTAAGAATATTCCTCTTGCACAATAGTATCCCACTCTAGTTTTCCTGTCACCTTAGAAAATAATATTGCATCATCTAAAATAACATGGTTCATGAGAGAAACACAATAATTCTAAGACTGAGTACAAAAAGGATCAAAAGTATCTGCAAATAAAGAACCATTTACTTATAGAGTAGTATGGCCCATTTGGGCATAGACTGAGGAACATGTGGTGGAGGTGGTAATACAGGAGGATCACTAGTGGCATTGTCAGTATCAAGAAGTAAGTCCTGATAAGAAGATGAAGAATGAGGATTAAATGATGGAGAAAAGTAGATGTTAGTTCTAGTGGAATGAAACTCTCATCAACCCTGACATCATGTTGAAATATAACATCATGAGTGACCATGTCGAGAGGTAAAAAGCCTTAACATCCACAAAATGAACAATCAATATTAACAATGTGCTATTGTTCTCCACAGACTTGAACTTATCATTAAGAGTAAATATACATGCCTTAATTCCAAACACATGAAATCCAAATACATCAGGCTTGATACATAGCCAAGATTCTTTAAGTGTCTTATTCTGCATTACCTTTTGGGGTGTACAGTTCTGGATATGCTTTAGAAAATTAATTCCTTCAACTCTAAATTTAAATTTCATGTCCTTGGAATAGATTATTTTATTCTTCATCTCCTTCAAGGTCTATTCTTTCACTTATCAACACCATTATATTGTATAATATAAGGACCTATGAATTGATTCAAGATGTGATGCTCAATAAAAAATTAGTGGAAGGATTTAATCACATACTTTATCCCATTATCCACATGTATCTTCTTGAGTGCTTCTCAAAAAATGCCTTAAATGCATTGAATTTATCAAAAACTTCACTTTTGTACTTGAGGAAGTATACCCATGTCATTTAATAGAAATCATCAATAAAAGCAAGTATATATTTTTCTCCAAAAAATAACAAGTGGTAAATGTCATGAGATAATTGTGTGCTAATGCAAGAAGAGCTTACATTTGGAAAGTCTATCCTTTTGGAAAAGGGCCCTAGTATTGTTTACCGACAATGAATCCTAGACAAACACTATCAATACATGAGAGTTTAGGAAGAGCAATCACCAAGTTTTGTGTTCTGATATACTGTAAATATTTGTATTTCATGTGATTAAAACATTCATGCCACAAGTTTCTCATTGAATCAACATAAGCAACAAAATATAAACTTGTAGAGGGCTCAAATTTCTTAACATTGTATAACAGTGAACAATGATCAATAACACTTGTTACAACTAAAGACTACACATACTATAATTCTATTATTATAGCATTATGCAAATAAAATTACACAGTCTTCCCATTGCTTGAATTATATATTTGATATATAGAAAAAAAATTATTGGAATTTTTGGGAACAATAAGTACATCATTGATGAACCCATTTTACAGCTAAATTATGTTGGAGCCCAAAACCAACTCGAGAAGAGTTTCCAAATACAATGTGAGAAGTACTATAATCAGAAAGAGAGGAAATAAGACTACAATAATGTGTTAGATGGTGAGAAGAAACTTAATAAAAAAATATAGATACCATGTTATGCATTGAATGTTTTCATAGAAATACTTTCCCTTTGCTTGAGGTAGGAGGAGAGGAAACAAAATATTGTGTTTTTTTAATGTTACTTGTAAAGCTTCCATTTTCTTCCAACATTTAAACTTAAGATGAATTTTCCCTCCATAAAATATGCAAGGATCACACTTCTTTCATCTACATGATTTGTTAAGATTAATGGAATTAGGAGACTCAAAGGTATATTTTGCAAGTTTATTTGAGGGCATTGCCTTAGGCTTAGGTTTTTGTTTTTCCTTAGAATAGATAGCAAAAAGTGTGTGAATAGTACTAGGAAGAGAATCAAGAGACATCAACTTAGTTCTCTCTCTCGTTAGTCATTCACAAAAGATCTAAAAAGAGGAATTTTAAGACCGATCATCTAAGGAGTCCATTATAGATTAGAACGTGGAATCAAAGATATTAAATAGACCCTTTAATTTTGACAAAATCATTAATATAGGCTCTTTGTCATTCTTATCTTGTTCACAGGGTTTCAATTGTGATTGAATGGACTTGAAATTGGTAAGGAACTCTTCAATTGTGGGAAATTCAAATGTGTCCCACACTTATTTGAGAGATTTAACATCTATAATATGCAATAAATAAATTATCTCACACATTTAAGACTGATCAAAGCTAATGCTTCATCTCGCTTGTAGACATATACATATTTATCTTTTTTTGACATAAAGGTCAAGGAAAAATAATAAACACCCTCCATAAACCTTTAGATTTTAATAAATTTTACATATTAAAGTTTCAAAAGTAATAATTTAAATAATTTGAAAATTTTATTAGAGAGGCTTTGGCCATTCTAAGAGACAAGGAAAACCCAAAATAGAACATAAGGTACAAATACGAAACACACTCCATAAACTTTTAGATTTTAATAACTTTTACATCTTAAATTTTGAAATGTAATAATTTAAATAATTTAAGAATTCTATTAGAGAAACTTTGGCCATTCTAAGAAACAAGGAAACCCCAAAATAGAACATAAGGCACAAAATACTTATTTGAAAAAAAACATTTGACCCACCCCTCTTACAAAATAAAAAGATTCACAACACGGAATACACACCACTTAAAATTAAATCGATCCCCATTATTATTATTATTATTATTATTATTGATGATGAACGAAGGGTGGGGTTTCAACCCCTTCACCTTTCTCACATTTTAGTGAAATAGTGTTTGTCATAGCACCATAGTTTGATCCAAATCAAAGATAAATTGGCAATATTATTTTTATATTTTAAACTGATTTAAAATTTTAAAATAAATAAAAATATATTTAAAAATAAAATGAAATGACCTGGTCATGATGTTAGTGTTGGAGGGGTCCACCTTGACCGTCAACGGGCCATATGCCTCTCAATAATTTTATCATATTTTTTAAGACTTTGAAATCCATGTATTGACCCTACAATTCTATTTTATTTTAAACATTGTACTTAGTCCCTGTTTAAAAAAAGGCGGGGTTAAATAAAACATTGTACTTAGTCCCTGTTAATTTTATTATATTTTAATTAATGATTAAAAATTCTGCGTATTGAACACATTTGACTTTGGTAACGTTAAAGTAAAAATGGTCAACTCAAATATGTCATTTCATATCATCAACCTACCGACAATGTTGTTTCAATATTGTTTCAACATATTTAAATAATATTTTACATATATTATTTAACTTAATTAAATATTATTAAATATTATACAATAAGTTAATATTCTTTTTTATTATATATATATATATATATATATATATATATATATAAATATATATAATGGTCAAAATTTAATAGAGGTAGTAAGGACCATGGCTTAAATTTGATGGTCAACTATGCTTGTCATGAACAGGTCATTACATTGATGGTGGGGATAGAAGAGAGTGGGGTGCCATCCCTATGTGTTCTTCCCCTCAATGATTGCATCACACACATGGAAGAGCCCTAGTGGTGATAGAGTAGGGGCCTCAATTGCACATTCTCAACCATCCTTCCACGGGAACTTTTCTCACTCATTGTAGGTGGAATGTTGTTATAGAAAGCTTGAGGTTTGCAGTGTCTTGCATTGCTCTTCCAATGAAATTTGAACAAGGCTAATTGCCGAAGAAATGAAGTCAAGAGTGGATCTTATAAATCCATAAACTAGTTAGATGATCTTATAAATCAACTTGTATGATATTTATCTAGGTTGATCGTTGCATCTACTCATATGAAATAATTGAATTGAATGAAATGGTACTTCATTTGAGATGGTCAAACATGCATTTAATTCCTTTCGAAAGGCTTGTAGTATAATTTATATCGACTTTGAGGTAATTTAGTTGAATGAATACTTCTCACTTTTAAATAATGATTTAAAGAAGGTTAATTATTTATATATGTAATATCAAAATAATGAATACTAAGTATTAAAAAAATAAAGTTTAGGGGTTAGTTCATTTCTTGGTAATATTTAGAGGTAGTTTTGGTCATGGGTTCAATTTTCAACTTACCCATAGTATATCATGAAAGCCTATTTCATACTACCCAAAAATTATAGGGGGCTCACACTATATTATAGCATACAACTTTAGGATGCTAAGCTAAACCTCAACTCTTATATACAAACAAAAAGTAATACTTATACAAATATATTTATCCTTTAATCATTTTTTTAATAATAAATTATATAATTATAAATTGAACAAAACTTTTGGCATGCTTAAGATGGAATCCCATGGACAGGATTGTTGTTCCTAATTCAAGTGTGCATCAGGTCCCATGGGAAATCTTTTGGTTAACTACAAGATTAAATAGAATATTCCCCTAGTTTCATAGAGCTTCAATTTTTTTGCGTAGATTATTTATGTATCAGGGGAAGAGGGTGGGTTGCAAATTTCCTACACTTGCCTAAAAATTATTTTTGACACTTGGCACATTTATGTTGTTGGAAATAATTTGTGTGAGATTTTTTGGGAGGGAATTTTTTTTATATTTTTGTGAGTGCATGATTAATTCTTCACTACCATATTCATTGGTGAAAATTCATCAATGATGTTGCTGAAACCACATCATTGGTATTTGCAGATTACCATTCTAGCTTTAAACTATTTATTTCTCTATTTTTTTATTTTGCTATTCATATTTATGACCTTATTTTAAATTCCTTTTTACATGTGCTTAAGGTGTAATTTATTTGAGGTTGTGTCAGATCTATTAGACTAGGAGGTTGTGTTATGCCATAAAAGATAAATATTTCATGTTTTAAGGACTCACAATATGTATTTTTTATTCATTCATTTGTGTTTTTTGTAGTAATAAAATGATATTTTGTGATGATAACGAACCATTGTATGTGTTTTTAACTGAGAACATTGGTGGTGGGAAAAATCACTGTAGAATCTCATGCATGTCATAAGATAGTTATCACTTCTAAATCAAATTACATTAAGATTAATCCCAGATATGTTTGTGGGCACTCTGGAATTATAGATAGTGCATGTTTTAGGGTGTCTGAATGCTTTGCAAGTGTAGTCTTGAATAAAATTATCCATTAACCTTCGATAATTGGTCTCCTTCACAATACTTACTAATATGGATTCCCAAGGCCACAAATGTTCATATGAGGCCACAAAGGATCATCAATATTGTTATAAAATGAAATTTGGCCTAGATTAGTCCACCAAAGCCCCTGCTCATGCCCACCAGAAGATAAATCCATATAACATGATCCCATTTCCTATCATATAATGGTCTTCAACAACCCAAATGATATTTGGGTTCTACCATAAAGAATTCCAATGTGTCACTTCTATTACCCTATTTATATTATGCCAATGAGCTTAATGATCAACTTAAACAATACTTCCTCAGATCATCTAGTCTCTAAGTTACCAATTATCTAAAAATCAAGCACATAAATCTTACATTGCCCTTTTTGAATGGGATTGAAATATCTTACTTGATTAAGAAAAAAAGTGAATTACCCTAATTTACAAAAAAGCTTCATGAAAAAAAAACTCCATGTGGATGAATTAGTCAAATACATTGTATTGCTTTCTAAAGTCCTTATATCCCAAGCATACACTTTCAAATTTCAAGTCTTATTTTTTTTAAAGTGATATTTTTTTTGTTTTAGGATTAAATTGAACTCAAATTCTAACAAATTCAAGAGATTGAGACTTGTTATTAAACTAGTTGAATTCCTTGAATCAATCCAAATTAACTATAAAAACTTCTAAAGTCAAGTTAAGAACTTGTAACTATTGCTACCAATTTCTTCATGAAATCCAAACTATCTCCTTTCAGTCTATAAATGCCTCAAAACCCACCACTTTGTCAACCCCAAAAAATTGTTACTATCCACTAAAATCTCACCCAAAGCAAATTGTTAACATCTGCAAAAATCTCAAAATATGAAGATGTTCTGCTTTAGGAGCCAATGAACCAAAATCCAAACTATATTTTTTAGGCCTTCCTAAATCTCACACATCAACCAATATAAAATCCCATATTCAAAATTACTATGTGAATCCAAGTCAATATTTTTAGTTCTTAAAAAAATTATGGCTTCTGGATTGATAATTGTTATGCAGATTTTTAGGTCTTCCAAAGCCTAGATCAAATAAATTAAGATTAATGTTTTCCTTCAGACAAGATGAATTTATCAAAACCAAAGAAATAATTTAAACCTTCAAATATTAGAGACGGCATCCACATAAAGGTTACTTTGTCTATACATGCATGTCTTTGGTCCACCATTTTTCTCATTGTCATTAGACTTGAAAAACATAGTTACCCAGATGTGTTTTGAATTGCTATATTTTTTGATTTGAATATATTTAAAATTAATATATGTTTTAATTTGAATATATTATTCTATGCCTTTCATTTTCATCATGTTAGTGGTATTTTTACATGAAATGTGTTATTGTTTAATATTTTCACACATTGGTTTACTACACACACACACACACACACACACACACACACACACACACACACACACACACACACACACACACACACACACACACACACACACACACACACACACACATTATTTTAATTTCCCATGAAAAAAATTTCAATCGGAAAACCCCTACATAGGGTGGTTTTATGAGGTATTATAATTTAATTTCACAAGATGAATCACCCAATGAAGTGCACTTCTTAAGTGATTACAACTTCTTGGAATTTGTTCCAAGCACACAAGAGAACAATGAGGAAGTACTCATACCTAATAGAGAGAATTCATTTGTTAGAGAATCCAACCACTCACTAAAATTTGCACCACTTTTTAAACCTACCCTTTTCAATCAATAATAAATAGGAATGAAGCAATCTAATGTTGTTGAAAATCATTCCTTTGGTCGACCAATAAATACTAGAGATCTTTGCATAATTTTAGACATTTTAGTTTTAATTAAATCGAATTGTATTGAAATAGATACACATTCAAATGAAAGTGCAATGAAAAAGGCCATATGACCATCCAATGAAAAATGAAAAGTGGTGCAAAATTATTGTTTCACTCATGGTATTGATCTAATGGTAAACCAATGTCACGACTAAGAGGAACATATCTTTCCTAATTTTAAAAGATGTGAGATTATGAATCACATATTCCATCTAGTCATGTTAGCTATTGGAACATGACAACCTGAGAGAGAATATATAAAAAAACATTTTAGTATGAATGAGATACATACTATCATTACCATGCCATATTATCTCAGAGCTCCCTAGTTACTCATAGCATACTTCCGTTTCTTTGCTTATTATTAGAGTCCCCCACTTGTGGATCTAAGTTAAGAAATAATCCCCACCATTTGATTACCAAATATATCATATAACTATATTGGTGATTATAATATCATTGGACTTGTGACTAATTAGGTTAAGTAGACGTAATTCTTTTTTACCATTATCCGAGTATATTTAGTATAGTGTAATAATCAAATTTGATAAGTATATATGATGGTGTAACTAATATAGTTATTGGTTTGCCTGAGTATAATATAGTTCAAGCATAAGGGAGTAAATTATAGGTGGTGGAAAATATCCTTTATTACCATGGTTAATCACACCATTTAGTGGAGATTTGAAAAATAGTCAAAGAGAATCTAACTTTAAGTTGTCGTCAACATGTATTATTGTTGAGTGTGCATTTGGAAGGTTAAATAACACATGAAGAATTATACAATCCAAATTTTGTTAACCTAATTTTCAAATGTAATAAAAAACAATTATTGTGTGTTCCATATTTCATAATATGATAACATTAGAGGAAGATAAAGTTGATAGAATTGAATTTGTTGATGAGAATGCAAACAATTTAAATACCGATGAAGTGGGAGTGGATTAAACTACAACAATATCAAATCAAGCCTTAATTGATTTTTTGAATGGTGATTTTAATGTTACATGTGCAAATTTAATCTTAAAATTACATTATTTATTCTTTTCACTAAATACTTTATATGTTTTTAGTTTAATTATTAACTACATGTTTATGTTTTTTGTAGAGATGAAGTGTAGTTTTTAGATATCAATCTTCCAATAATATTTACAAATAATATGTTATCTAGAAATGAAGAATATAAATGGATGGAATCAATGTCCACAATAATAAGAATAAAAATTACCAATTAGAAGTTTTATAAGCATGTTTTCTTTGTTTGTGTTTTCCATTATATTTACTTGTAAGAAAGAACTTGTATCTTTGAGTTAAATTAATCTATATTCAAATTTTGGTTGGTTCATTTGAATTAAAAAATATATAATATAATTGTGTCATATCAGTCTCAAAAAAAATCAATCTTTTTGTATTTATATATTACACTAGTTATGAAGTGAATCAAAAACTGAGAGAACAACATTTTTAATCAAAATAGTTTTAGGAAAGGAGTGTTGAAACAAAAACTTAGATGTCAACTTTTTGATTTAGTCCCTATAGTTAAAATGAGGCTATATTAATCCAATATTATGTGGTAGCACATCATTTTGAAAAATTTGTTATGTTTTAGCTGAAGGGAAGATTGAAATAATGTTTTGATGAAGTAAAAATTGAAACATTGGCTTTCTTCATCCCCACTTCACACCTCCCCCCCCCTCAAGTTCTTTGTAAATGCTAATTGCCAAAATTTCACTCTAATTAAAAACAATATGATATGTAAAAAATAATTTGAAACATATATATTTTTAATAGCATGAAATAGTTTATGACATTGAAAATTTTGAACATGATAATTAATGGTCATATTAGGTGTAGAACTTATTTTGATTAAGACCCATCAAGGCCTCTGAGCTAGAAGCTTTAGTGTTATTCCTTATGGCAGGTCCAGATTAAGCTCAGATCTTGTGATATTTTTTACAATGTAGGTTTGAGGAAATTTTGGAAAAATTATCTTCTATATCAAATCAGAGATTTATCAAGATTAGAACTAGAATATATAATTGGATTTATTTGTTTCTCTATATGGTCAAAGTGTACTATTTGCATAAATATCAATTATTGTGTAAGATGTTAGTTACCTTACATGTAGAGATATATATTTTTCATGTGGAAAGGAAGGACAAGCTTAAATTTCATGGGTGCAAAAAACATTTTTCATGTTTTTCTAAATAAAAAAATTGCATTTTGTATATTAGGGTTAGTTCATTCAATAAAGAAGAGGTATGAATAATAGTTTTTCTTGTGACATACACAACAAAAAATGCCTTTTTTTATGTTCATTCAATTTGGTCACATAAAACTTCATGTCTTTACCACTCTACATGTATCTCATCTTGAAGTCTACATTTTAATGAATATTCTTCTAGCATTATCTTTACTTTTAATAAAAGTGACTTACTTCTTTTGAAGAGATAAAAGCTTGGAATTTACATACCATTTCATGGTATTTCAAATTAGATGGGAACTTTGACATATTAAAATATAGTACTAATATCATTTTTTCCATTTCATAAATTAAGCCCTTATATATTTTTTTCCATGTCTTTTAATTCTAATGTTTCAATAAGATTATATCTTTGGTGTTGTCTGAAGTGAGGGGTATCTTTGGACAAAATCTCAAATAAATCAAATCAGTTCCTTTGAAATTTGAATGTTTACCCAGATTTAGTATTGGCAATCATGTGAGGAAGTACCACACTCTTGAGTATCTGCTCACCATGTTTAAACATTAAATTGAGTACCAAATAATATTGTTTACTAGTTACTTTAATTATTGTTTTCTAGTCATTACCATTGGTATTTTCTTGTAAATTTTATTTTGGTTCTTTTAGTTTTCACCTTATACATGGGTGGCATGATTCACCCTTAACTCCTTTTTAGGTGTCTCTTTTTCACCATCATTTCATATTTAATGATTGTTCCTCCCTTCTCTCCTGCTACTTCAAAAAAATTATCATTTTCATCAATAGGGGTTTTATTTTCTAGGACTTTCACAGAGTTTGTTCATCAATTATATATTTGAGGTGCCTTAATAGAGTGGCATAGTGATAGTCTAGAGATAGAGCTTGCTTACACCAGGTATTTAGTAGGAATAAATTTGATATTTTGGAATGAATCTTGTGCATGTTTTTTTAAATGCCCTAGTGATCTCCCATAATTACAACTATTACCCTATTCTTGGATTCACATCAATAGTTTCAAGAATATATCAAAAATCTAAATTGTAGTTTGTAGATAAGTTTATATCAATAGGGGCTTTTTTTCCATGACTTTCACAAAGTTTTTTCATTAATTATATCTTTGACATGACTTAATGGAGTGGAGTAGTGACATGCTAGAGACAGAGTTTGCTTACACCAAGGACTTAGCATGAATAAATTTGATGGTTTGGAATGAATATTGTGTAAGTTTTTTTAAAATTCCCTAGTGATCTCTCCTGATTATGACTATTACCTTGTTCTTGGATTCACATCAATAGTTTAAAGAAAACATCAAACATCTAAATTGTAGTTTTTATATAAGTTTATAAAATAAAATAAAGAGGTGGGTAAAAATGTTGATCTAAAGCAACATACTTTGAGTATCTTCTCCTATTAACATACATCAAATTTTTTTTAATCTCATCAAAATAATGTTAAGTCAATTAAATATAATTTTTTGAAATCCCATGGGACTATTCAGCTATCAATAATCTTTAAATATCTCAATGGGTATTGTTGATAAAATATAGGAACAACATGGAACCAATCCCATATTAAAATATCCATTAATTTTCTCAATATCACCAGTAGAGATATTTTAAGAACAAAAGCCCATGGGACCACTAGTTTATTCTTCTCATTCTCATTTATCATTATATTTATAAATTTATCATCCAATATTAAAATATTAGTAATGTTTTCATGCACAATTTCCTAAAATCTAAATGTCTTTCTACTCATAGATAACTATTTTTTGGTGAGCAATTACAATTTTAATTGGAATAATTGCTCTCCTTCCCACATGATTGGCTATGCCCCTCCTCTCCCCTCCCTTCAATTGACCCTTCATTTTTCCCTTTCTTTCAAGAGGAGGTGGTGGTTATTAATATTTTTTTGGGGGAACAATATGTGTTAGGATTGTTATCTTAAAATTTAATCACTTGAAGTTATTAGAAAGGATATATATAAATGGAAGGGAACCTGGGATTGCATATGTCAAATATGAGAATCATGAATGTTTCCACATATTAAATGTCTCAAAATTTGATGGATTATAAATGTTTCCAAATATGAGGTAACACATATCAAAACTTGATAGCAACATTATAAATGTCTCTTTTCATGGATTATCCTTGAATTTCCACAAGAATGTCAGTTTATTATGGAGGTAAGAGGGAAAACACAAGTCCTAGGCACATTTGGTGGATGGCACAAAAATATTCCCCTAATGCACTTGAGCCTCTTTAATGATTTTGATGTAGGGCTCAAAATCCCCCTATCATTAGATACTTGTCTATGCTTGGGATGATTAAATGGGAGATAATTAAATTAGTTGTGTGAAGGTGAAAAATAACTAAATGTGCTTTATTCAACCTAATCCAAATCTTGCCATAACTTTTGGTCCTTTAGTGTGTCACCACCTTTATTTTGGGCTCAAATTAAAACTCTAACAAATGCATAGATCATGAATCCTAAAAACTAAGAACCTAATCATAAATTCCCCCACTAGTAAGTTAGTTGATTATGAATTTGGTTCTTCAATAATGGGTGGGTTCTAAAAACATAGATAAGGATAAAGAAATTGAACTCATTAGGGTAAATTTTTCTTTGATCTTGTATGAACTCATTTGGCACAACCAAATCTTGAAATGTATAAATGAGTTTTTGAAGCCTTCAATCATTGTGAGCATTGCCTACAATTAGAAAATTGTGTTGTATAGATATTATTTACTTTTTACCTTTATAAATAGGATCTTGGTAGTGCATATACATAACATGATAAACATGAAGCCTACCACATTAAATTGTGTGCCACATCTAAAAACATGATACCAACATTACAACTATCCCCATTGTGGCATATAGACATTCTTTAATTTTTCCCTTCATAAATATAAGAGAGTTTAGAAGTGCATATTATAAACATGTGAGTCATGAATAATTCCACATTAAATATTGATAGCACATCTCAAATCTTGATATCAACATTACAAAAGTCCCTTTTCATGGATTCACCTTGAATTTACACAAGCACATAAGTTTCTTGGTGGATGCAAGATGGAAGACACAAGTATTAAGCACATGTAGTGTATGGTATAAAAACAACACTCTAATGCATTTGAGCCTCTTTAATGATCACACAAACCCTTATATGATGGAATAACACCTCACATATGAGAAATTAGATGGTGATCTATTCAATTTCTTTAAAAATTGACCCAAATCAATATCATTATACAAGGTTTATTTTGAATGGTTGAGGAGGACAACATGATGGTAGTTTTATTGTGGGAAGTCTCCATGTTCATTGTGCAACTTAAATCAACATTGAGATTACATTTATAGGAAGACATGACAATGAGGTTCCAAAGTATATATTATAACATATTTGTGTCTTTCCTTCAAACAATAACTTCATGATGGGGTTACTACAATAATTAAAAAGGAAAAATAGAATCTTATGTGTAAAAAATGATAATTTTCTTCTAAGATGTAAGTTTCTAATTAACAGAGTTATGGGGTGGGCATCATGGTGACTACTGGTAGTGAAGTTCATACAATACTCATCATCATCCATGTATCTCTTGTGAATCTAGGCAAATTAACAAGTGTTATATTAGAAGCCTGACAAATGTTTATGTTCTAATGTTAAGGGTGTATGTGGCCCTTTTCCTTTTTAGTAATATTATGTTTAAATATATATTGAAATATATTGTATATTTCACATTTAATATTATCTATAATCTAATATCTAATATAGTATAATATAATATGATATAATATTTTGTATACATAATATCAAGTAATATTCAAATATATCTATTATATATTAGTACACATCATAAAAAAACATGGTTTGCGGTCTCCTTATTTCTCCAGGATGCTTATTTTTTTCCTCCTTATCACTCCTTTATCTTTGACAGTTGGTGAATGTTTATGGTTGAGGCCCCTTTTTTTAAGGAGGGGGACTGACCACCTATCTTCACATTATAATGTGAAGGCTTTTTAATATAAATACATACCTAACCATATTTTTGGTGAGATGTGAAAATGATTCAATATTAGGGATAATGTATAAGGGAGATCTTGGGAGTTAGTCAAGAACATGGGAACTTAATTTGGTCATTTTTTTATTATATTTAACTTGGGTTTATTAACCTAGTGAAGCACCTTTTCTCTTCCTTGATATTGTTGACTTTGCTAATCCACCCTAGCTTCTTCTTGTTAGCATAATTACCATAATCAAATTTGTAAATTATCCAAAAATTTGTTATTTTTTCTCAACCATCCATCAAGGTGATGAAACAAAATGTGATGTGGATGATGAAAAATTATTTCCATACTATACTTAATCATGATCTTTGCCAACAATCATCAACATTATAATTCTAAATCTTTGGGCATAATGTGTCATATATATTTCATTATATATTTCATTTGTGTCTATTGAGATTTTATATGACATTTATTTATTTCAAAAATTATGCATAGTTAAGGCAATGATTGAATTTACATGACTTGAATCAATCAGTAAGGGGTATAGATCTCCCAAGGTGGCAGGTTATTTGATTGGATGTTTTATATTATGAAGGGTTGAAAAGGATAAAATGATGTTGATTTAATTATGTTAGGGTTTTATGTTTGATGTGAAACTAAAGTCATCACTTCAATGTCAATTATATGGAGACAAGACAATGAGATTCCAAACTCTATATTGTAATTTATGTTCGTTTATGTGGATGGTGGCCATCATGAAATGAATCCCAAGATTTTTAGAGTTTAACAAATTTGTATGATTCACTAACAACATCCAAGGAATAAAATAAATAAACTATGAGAGAATAAGTGGAAAATGAAAAAACAAAGAATATTTACACAATATATTCCACCAAAAATATATTGTAATTCAAATAAAAATATTTGCAAACACTTTCCAAAACATGTTTCACAGTTAGTTTCTAATCAATTGGAATGAATTTGTTCATGAGATTTTAGAGTACAAAATATCTAGTATATATATTAGTTGAGGGAGGGATAATTTAAAATTTATTAGTCAAGGTTGACCAATAATTTTTAAAATATATTTTAAAAAATATATTAAAAAATTAATAGTCAAAGGCTGACCAATAAAATTTTAAAAAATATGCAAAAATATGAACTAAATTCCATAAAAGGTTGGATGCCTACCTTGGTAAAATTAACCCTCGATAAGGTTCATCCTTCTTGGGAATAAAGCCCTAAAATAAGTCATCCAACTTATCAATAAAAATGACCAAGGGTGACACCCTAAAATAAGTCATCCAATTTATCAATAAAATTACTAAGGGTGATGCCCTAAAAGGGGAATAAAACCACAAGGGGGATGTCCTAAGAGTTCCAAAAATATACACAAGGGGAAAATATCTAATATGGAAAAAATAGGAGAAATCAAACTCAACTTCAAGAACCTCAAAACTAGTCAAGAAATAAATCTACTCCTCATGATAAAAGACTCCAATTTTCTAGGGTTTCTCCAACATACACTTAGAAGGGGGATATGCTATAATGAGAGGAATTATTGGAAAAAATAATGAAGCATAGGGTTTAGGGATTCCCCTAAGTTTAATTATTTAACTAAAGAGATATAATCAAGCTTAAAAATAAAAGGGTCCCTCTTACTCTTATGAACACTACCTTGCACTCGACTGAGAAACATTGTCTTATCTTTCTGAGAAACCTTATTAAAACCACTAAGTAGAAATATTCTAGGATATACTCTATCTTGAAGCCTAGAATAAATAAGCCTCATGAAACTAACAAAATATACTAGATCAAACTCCCTAGGAAGGTAGCTATGAATATCATTGTTGATGAACCACTTTTTTATGTTTCAGCTGAGGATGCTAGGAACATAAATAAATAGTTGTTCATCATTAAAAATATTCATAGATAAATTTTGAAGTATTTTGATCTAGGTTTCATTAGTCTCAAGAGGCTTACTTATTCTAGGATTCAAGCTAGAATATTTTTTAGAATATTTCTACTTTGTTGTCTTATCAAAGTCTCTCAAAAGGATAAGACAATGCTTCTCAATCGAGTGCAAGGTAGTGTTTATAAGAGTAAAAGGTCCCCCTTGTGTTAAATATTTATTATATCTCTTCATCTAAGCTTTGAACTTAGGGGCATCCCTAAAATGTATAATTCATAAACTTTTCCAAGAATTCCCCACATTGCAGTTTATCCCATTTCCAAGATTTTGTTGGAGAAACCCTAGAGAATTAGGGTCTTTTATCATGAGGAGTAGATTTATTTCTTGAGTATTTTTGATGTTATTGAGGTTGAGTTTGCTTTCTCCCATTTTTTCCATATGGTATGTTTTCCCCTTGTGTCTATTTTCCCTCTTAGGACACCCCCCTTGTGGTTTTATTCCCCTTTTAGGGTGTTCCCTTAGTAATTTTTATTACTAAGTTGGATGAATAATTTAATTTAGTAAGTATTTTTTCTTATTTTTAAATTTTTTATTGATTGACATTTGACTATTAATTTTTTAAAAATATTTTTTTAAATATAATTTAAAAATTATTGTTTAGCCTTGACTAATAAATTTTAAATTCTCCCTCCCTAAAATATTATATATACTATCTCTTTTTCACTCTAAATTCTCACAAACAAAATCATTCCAACTAATGAACGGTTAATTCATGAAACATGTTTTGGAAAGTTTTTGTAAATATTTTTATATGAAGTATAATATATTTTTGGTGGAATATATTTTTTAAATATTCTTCATTTTTTATCTTATTCTCTCATAGTTTATTTATTTTGTTCCTTGGAAGATCTTAGTGAATCACATAAATTATTTAAACTCTAAAAATCTCAAGATTCTTTTCATAATGGCCACCAAGGAAGAAATGGTGCATTCTACTTTTCCTTCCCAAGATAAAATCATAGCTCTGAGTACTGTAGCTACCACAATTAGATAGGAAGGTGATAGTGGAACAATTTATGGTAATAAGATAAGAAGGGTAGATTCAAACCCTCTAAACTATTCCAATACCCTTGTGGTTAGAGGTGAGGGCCAAAGTCAAAATATTAGTAATTTTGAGTTATTAAAAAGATTGAAGGTTGCCCAAATAGAGAATGAGAATCTTTCTAAATTTGTTCACAACTTTAGAGTTGACTATCTTTCATGAAAAGCTAGTATTCAAATGGAAGTAGAAGCTAGATTTTATGTAGAAGGAAGACATTCTAGTATGGATATGCCCCAATTTTTAGATTTTTAGAAGTTCATGAAATCTACCAACTAGTATTATGTTTCCCTTGAGGCTCATTTAAAGTTCCCCACCACACAACCTAGGTAAGTAGAAGCCAACATTGAATCTAAACTAGAAGCACATCTTGATCAAAATACAGATGTAAAAAAACATCTAGATCAGATCTAGTCTTTTGATTGATAAGGCATTTATGGAGTATAATCATCTCTCTTTTGTGGTAGAAAAATCTAAGGAGTTTCTCTATAAATTGCACATTTTCATGTATTTTGGGTCCATTTCAAAGAATCTATAGGTTAAACCACTAAAGATCATAATTAATGATCCTAAAGCAGCTTCCATCCTCTCCTTGAAGTTGGAAACTATTTAGTCAAAAGCCAACTGACACTTTTTAGATACATATATTAAAGGTCTCACAAAGGCCTCCAAAAATCATGATAACACAATTTCCTCTTATGTTGATAAATTTAAAGCTACTTTACATGGTGTGCACATTTATATCAGAAACCTCCCCTTCTTAATTACTTCTCCACTCCTCATGAGCTTTAGGAGTGAACAACCACATCAGAGTTTTACTATCTATGCAATGAGTATGTAATAGATAGATCAATAAATCCATAAAGGAGTAGGAAAATTTTATCAAACAATAGTCAAGAGATGAATCCATGATCGATGTCAATCAAATTCAAAAAGATTAGTCAATATATGAGCTCATAAATAAGAAGATCAATAAAGAGTTGAGTGAAATCTTGAAAGAACTTAAGGAAATTTGTGCCCTCTTAAATAAATCCCCTTCTCTTTCCCACTCTAATTTCCCTCCAATGCGATAAAAATTTTAAGAATAAGAACATAAAAATAAGTCCAAAAAAAAAATTAGAATCAACAGAAATAGTTTAGCTTTTATCTCTTATTACTGAACCAAGTAGTGGTTCAAAAAATGTGATGGCAGCCAAGGGTAGCAACCCTTAGAATGCCACCTTGGCTTCTTCTAGTCCATTATCCTCCACTTTTTTTGATCTAATTCCAAATGGGCCGTATGTGGAACATTCAAAATTTTTTAGTAGAGGAACAGGTAAAGGTAGAGGTGGGACCCAAAGCTAGGGCCGAGACCAAAGTTGAGGAAGAGGACAGAATCAAGTCTCTTTCAAAGACCCCACTTTTGCCTAAATTTCTAGGGCCCTGCTATAGACTAAGCCTTTATGGCTTCTTATTATTTCACTAGGAAGATGACCTATGATGTGGATGACATAATCTCTAATTTTGCCATCTATAATCTTTCATTGAGACATCTTTCCTATGAATAAAATAATCTACTCAGTCTAGGGGTGAAGTTCATTCCTCACCCTCCCCCCATACCAATTGAGTCCATCTTCTCAAATTTTAAATATTTCACCAAGATTTTCCATCTTTATGTCTACTTTAGGCCCATTGTTGAAGAGGATTCAGGTGCTCTTTCAAATATTTATCCTTTCATTTATGGATAGTTCCTTCACTAATTTCATTCACCAATCCTTTGTGTCATCTTGATGATTTAAACATGGAGATGGAGGACATCATTTAGAAGGTTGAATTCATATTGAAGGGTATGATTACTTCCCGTTATTTCTCTCAACATCCTTTACTTCCATTAAATCTTACTATAAGACTCAAGGAACTTAAAAAGGATCAGTCTGGCATCATCAAGCTCACAAATAAAAATCTAGGGTTAATAGTTTTGGATGCTTCTTATTACAATCACAAGGGATTGAGGTTACCTTCAAATACTTTGATTTATGAGAAAATTATCATTGTTCCATGGAAATGGATTTGGAGCAATCTCACTTTTATCATTAAGAAGTTTAAGTCCTTTTTGGTTCCTATTTTGAAGTTTTTGAGGTATAACACCATCACTTTGTCTAGAGCATGCACTTTATATCTTTTCTAAAGATTCATAAGCATGTGGTGGTGGGTAGACCAATTTGTAGCTACTCTAGATATATGTTGGAGCCTGTCTCCAAGCTTCTCCATTTTTTCTTTCTTCTGATCCTCCTTCAACAAAAGTATCATATCCCAAATTCACTATCTCTTCTTCAAGATCTAATTGATATATCCTTTCTACCTAATTTTATTATTTTTAATTTTGACATGGAATCTCTCTATCCTAGTATCCCCTCCATCGAAGGGCTTGTTACTCTTTGTGAGATGGTGACAGAGTATTTTTAGGAGCAATATTTTGATAATGGTCTCATTGACATGGTCATGAGCTTTGCAAAGCTAGTTCTTAGAGAGAACTATTTTAGAGTTTTATGGTGTCTACTATAAGCATATTAGAGGTACTACCATAGGTAATAACTTTATAGTGTGTATGCTTATCTTTTTCTTTGTCACATGGAGTGACATATTGATTTTAGATACAACTCTTCTACCTTATCTTATCTCAAGAGGTTCATTGATGATGCCCTTAGTATTTGGATTGGTAGCAAGGAGTCTTTATTTGAATATTTTAGATATTATCAAAGCTTCTATCTAGAGATCAAGATCACTCCCTCAATTTCTCATAGTTTTGTTGATTTCTTGGACATTAATTTATTCAAGGCCTAAATTTTAGTTGCAATGGAAATCTTTCCACCAATTATTTTCATAGGATTCTAAATGCCTACTCATACATTACATTTTGTTTGTGTCATTATCAACACTAGAAGAATTCATTCATCATCAATGAACTTCATAGATACCCTCTTAGGGAATCTGATCCAACAAGTTTCACTAGTCTCAAGATGATTCTTTATTCTAGGCTTAGATCTACAGGATATCCTAAAAAATTTATACTCATTTATTTTAATAAGGTCTCTCAAAAGGATAAGAAAATGCTTCTCACTCAAGTGCATGGTGGTGTTCGTAAGAGTAAGAGACCCCCCTTGTTTTCAAGCTTAATTATAACTCTTCAGTTAAAACTTTGAACTTGGGGTCATCCCTAAACCCTACACTATGTGGTTGAAAATAAATTTCTTTCAATACCATATATTGACTAAAATTACATATAATATAATTCATGAAACATAAATTAAAAAATTCAACACCATCTATCACATAAAATTATATATAAGAGAATTCATAGGGATCACAATTAATGTATTAAACTATTTTAGTTTACAACTTTTTATATTTTCTTTTTAAATTTAGTTGTAAAAGTTATAAGTAAAGGGTAAACATTTTGAATCCTATACCATTCATTTAATGGATTGATTGATTATATCTTCAAAGTGGTAAATTAGAAATATTGGAATTGATTAAGCTAAGCTACTTTCAACAATGTTATCATGTGAGAATAACATTTACCTTATCACAAAAGGCCCACCAATGTATTTACTAATGTCTTCCACTCTTTGGTAACCTTTTACTGACATTTCATAGTAAGGCCTATGCTGACATATGGCTAAGGGGAATAATGAATTTGAATAAAACTACATATACAAATAGAAGGGTTTAGACAATCTAATTGAAATAGATAGAAAATCTAAGGATATAAAAATGACTATGAATCATAATGCCTCAAAACCCCACTACCCTCAAAATGGAAAATAAATTAATGATGAGTAGTAACAGACCCTCCTTACAAGGTAAAATGAGGGTAATGTAGCAGGAAATCCTAACAAAACATGTTCCTCAAACTATAATTCCATGGACAAACATGATTTTCAACTATTAAATAGAGTCCTCTTTCTATTTATAAATCTATTGACCCTCACACCAAAAAGAGGTGCACCTGGAGTGCTTGGAATTATTGGTGTAGATTGAACAGGGGTCACATTCCTAGAATCAAACATCATTACAACCAATACTTTATATGTAAAATTAAAAAATTGGCAGTAATTTTTATTTAAAGATTCTATGGTTCAACTTGAACCCATTTTTTTTCTTTTTGAATTTTACAAACTAAACAAATAATACCAAATTTACATGATCTATAGGATTTTATGAAGTTTGGAATACAAACTAATTTACATAAAGATATCCACATTAAATGCCACAAAACTGAGTGAAAATAAGTTTGCATATACATTTGAAGAAGTCATACCTTTAGATTATTGAAAAAACCTAATAGGATAGTAGTGGAAGATTATCAAGCCTTATTGTAACTGTTGAGGCTCTACAGTTCATACAAATATATAGACAACAAACAACACTATGCCTAAACCAACTAAAAATAACAAAACATTTACGAGTCAGAGTAATATTTTATACCTATGATAATCAAAAACTTGTTAGCATTGTCAGGGAGGCTTGGAAAGAGAGCTAAAACTAGACAATAAACTTTAATGGCTATGAATTCAAGGGATGGTTAGAACTTACATGGGACTATGACCTTTTAAGGATCTCAACTGCATACATTGAAAAAAATTTCACCAAGTTAATAAGGTTACATTAGAAAAACAAATATTCAATTTGAAATAATTAGAGTCTTCATACATTCAAAATACATAAAGAAATAGAAAACATTAGAAACTATTAATCTATTTATTAGTTGAAGATTCTCATAGTTGTATAATGGAATTAGTCAACCCAATAGTCATATGGATACGAATGTAAGGGATGGTTGGAACCTACAAGGGCTTTGTATCCTTTCAAGGATCTCAACTGCATATATTGGAAAAAAATCCATCAAGTTAATAAGGTTACATTATAAAAACAAATATTCAATCTGAAACAGTTAGAGTTTCCTTACATTTAGAATACATAAAGAATTAAAAAAATGTTAGAAACTATTAACCTATTTATTATTTGAAGAATCCCATATGTGTATAATATAATTGGTCAACCTAATAGCAACATTTATCTAATTAGGTGCCCAACTAACACTCGTAATGGGACCAACATCATCATCCACAGTTAGATTTGGGGCATCAAAAATTCTCTCTAAAAATGCAAAATACTATTTAATTGTTAATTAGAATAATGCTAATATTAAGAACCCAAATGTTTATTAAGCTAGATGGTTAAAGGGATAATTATCAAAATACAAACATTATGTAGTTTAATTAAAGATAACCTCACACAAACTCAAGTATTTGTTCAATTCTTAGAAAGTAAAACCTAACACATAAGGATTTACCTAATTTAATATATCTTAAAACATCGTACAACTTGAATAGGATAAAAAATATGGACAATAAAACAATAAACCTCAAATATTATGATGCATGGATTAATATTTAAATATAGATACCCAAGCCTTATAACCTAAACCTAATACACTCGAGGATTTATCTCATCTTCAAACACCTTAAAAACTTAACAATTTAGAAGGTACACTCAATATAAGAAAGATAAAAACATAATGCCACATTTTATGAGATGCAAAGAGTACTACCATGCATTTTTTCTTAATAGGTTAATAGTTTTATTCATTAGGTACCAAATTTTTACTTAATTTGTGAACCAAAAGTTCCCCTAATGCATGTTGAGTAGCAAGATGTAAATCAAAATGCTTTTCCTAGTGTTAGAAGGACCAGGATTGGTGGATTAACCATATATTATTTCAATTTTTCAAAGGCTTATCAAAAATCCTAATTCTACTAAAATGTAGTGCCCTTATTTATGAGATGTGTGAAATGATGACAATGATCAGCCAATTATGAAATGAATTTGTGGATTGCTTGTATTTTTCCCTATAGTCCGTGCAATTGTTTAAAATTGGATGGTGGAATAATCTCTATTATGATCTATATTTTGGCTAGATATACTTCATTGCCTCTTATGAAAACTATGAAATCTCAATATATTTCCTGATATAACACCAAAAACATACTTCTTGGGATTTAATATGACCTTGTACTCTTGAATTTGTTCAAAGATTCTAGGTAAAATTTTTGGATGTTATTCTCTTATTTTTAACTTGCCAAGGATGTCGTCTACATAATATTCCACAATATCATGCACCATGTCATGGAAGATAACAGTCATGGCTATCTAATAAGTGTTACCAACATTATTTGGGATAAAAGACATGACCTAGTAACAAAATTTTCCCCAAAAGCTAGTGAGAATAGTTTTATGTTAATCCTCATGTGCTATCTTGATTTATTTGTATCTCAAAAATACATCTATAAGTGATAACATTTCATATTTGACAGTGGAATCAACTGTCATGTCAATATTGGGCAAAGGAAAATTATCCTTTGGGAAAGCTTTTTTGATGCTACAAAAATTAGGGTAAACACATGTTTTTTTTGTTGAAAGTAAAAATGTTGGAGGTCCATTATGAATAATCAATAGGCCTGATGAATCTGGCTTCCAAAAAAAATTTGATTTCCTTCTTGACCAAAATAAAAATACATGGGTACATCTTCCACAATTTTTGTTTGATGGGTTTGGTGTCAAGATGCACTATAATATGATAGATGACCAAGGATGGATCTAATCTAGGACTATTAAAATAGGAAAATTCAAAGATATCAATGAATTATTTAAGGATAACTATGATGAGCTCACATTCTTCTTCAGTGAGAGAGACACCAAACTTAATGATGCATGGATTATCCTCAATACTAAGGTTGATGTCAATGATGTCTTCCAAAATCAACATGGACCCATCTTAAAGTAAAGTAGGTACTAAAATAAATAGATAATCTTCCTCTAATTGTTGCCCAATTGGCTCATTTGGATCACCCATATAAGAGGAATCATAGTCATTCATTTTGGGAAAAAACCACTCAGTGAATATATGCAAAAACTTCTAAGACTTTGTGATTCTCCTCAAGACTAAAATATAAGATAAAGATGATGTGAGTACTTCTAATACTTTGTGATTACTTGTGAAGAGAGTGGAATTCCTCATTAGTTTGTGCCTTAGAAATGTATTCACCAATGAACACATCTTTATTTTTACTTTTTTGCTATCTAAAATCACATCATAGAAGTTTTCATTAGAGGACATTAATATTTGAATTTCTTGATTTTATTGACTAAGGAAATCCACCTACTCTCTAAATTAGGTAGCATGGTCCAAGTGGGAAACCATCTCTAATTCTATAATTTCATCCTCACTTTGAAAAATGCTAAATGGTAAGTGATCTTGTTGATCCTCATATATGCAGTCAGGATAAGGGAGGTCTAGATATATGGTAAGGAAGGAATTATTATTAAAGAGATTAATATTGACAATCTCATCATAGATTCTATAGAAGGACTTTGTATCACTACCAAGAAATTCATTATAAGTCATCCTAGTTATATTACTTTCAAGATCAGAGGGGTCCCCTCCAAGTGGTTTATATTTTATGTTAAGATTTATTTTATGTTGGTAAGGTGAGATAGGCTCAATAATTCATTATTCATTTACTCCCAAGACTTTAGCCTTGCAATCTACCATTTTTAACATCTAGTTGGGGATAGGATATTTGTTGTTTTCATGGCATGAAGCTAATATATCACCATATAACCATGAATTACCAAGATATTTTAATTTTCATTTTTGAGAAAACCCTTTTTTGCTAATGAGATATAACCTACTTTATATGAATCAAATTTCTTTCACCACACCGTATTGGGGCTACCATGGGTTTTTAAGAATAGTGGAAGTTTTGTAACATGGAAAGTATCTTTCATTTCATATTCTCCACAACCATTATCTTTTATTGTTAAGTGCACATATACGTTTGAATGGGTATTTTTGGATGTGGATGAAATGTCATCTAGATGGATATATATTTATTTGGGATTTGGAAGCACATTTATAACCTTTTTAGGGACATATTATGTAATGGGATAATGATGGGTGTTACAATATTCAAATTTCAACATCTTATAGTACTAATAAGGTTGTGTATCATTATGGATTTGACCTCCATACCAAAGTGTGGAAATTTTAGACATTGATACAAAGTAGAAGAAAAAGCATGCATGTCATGAATCCATGGATGACTGAGGAACATGTTATACAATATCTCAATCTCAAGGACATGGAATAGGGTTTGATCTGTAATAGGCCCAAAAATGATCAATATAAAATTAGTGTCAGTCGATTCTTTTTTGACATTTTCATATCCCTTGATGGTAATGATGTTTTCTTCAATCTCTAAATCTGAGTACCCAAGGTGCTTGACCAACTTGAGTGTGAAAATGTTTAGTGCTAACACTTTTTCTATGATTACTCACTTGATTTTATTCTTTTCACTAATCACCTTAATTTAGAGAGGATTATTATGGGTTGGTCTTGCTAGTGAAATATCATTATGATCAAAGGTGATTTGTTGGCCCCAGAGGATAAAAGTCCTAAGTTTTTAAAATTGTGAGTATTTAATATCATTAGGGACCTTTGATTGTTTTAGGGTTTGGTATAATATGTATTTATTAATAGATGATGTTCATAAAAAATTCAAGATGGATATTTGTGTGAGGATCTTCTCCAATTATTCTATAAGATCATATTATTTTTAGGTTACAGATGTGGATGGTTTTAATTTAGACATGGAAGGATTTGTTATTTGATTATGTTATTTTTATGTGGAAGGTTCTTAAATTATGACCTTGGGGAATCAATTAGTAATAGAAAATTCTTGGACTTAGATAATGTTTTTATATTAGGATGTAGAAGGTCCTAAGATAATGACTCTAGAATGTTGGGTTGTGTTAGACTAATGATGGGAACTAATTTTGATAGTGGAAACAACATTATCATAATTATGTGATAAATTATAATAATCCACATGATTTGTGTGGTTGTTTTGATCTTGATGATAATTCTAATTTCATTGTTGTTGTTTATGTTGATCATATTTTGGGAATAGATATTTGAAAATTCACATATTTTGATTATGTGATGTTGTTGTTGGCATATTGTTTTCATTGATGTCAAAAGGGTACGTGGTGAGTGGTCAATAAGGTATGTGACAAGGTGATTTTTTATTTTTCATTGGTGTCATTGAGATTTTCATTGAGGTTGTTGTTTCATATTATGAGTCTTGATTATCACAAAGAGGTATGATGGTCAAATGAGCATTGAAGCATGGTTATGAGGCTTTAGGTCTGCATGAGGTCATGAGAGAATCTTGATTAGAATTACATTGTTTTAGTTATGTTATAGTGATGTTTGAAGAGTTTTCTTGTTTCATATCATTTAGGTATTCATATTTGAGTACTAGTTCTTGAGTACAAAGTGTCTTGAGAAGCCTAGTCTAGACCCTGTGAGAAGGTGTGCATAGTAAAGCTTGGTTAAGTGTGAAAATTATTTTGAGAGGTTTTTTATCATTTTGTGATCATTTATTTAAAGTGTAGATACTTTTATAATTGTTTCAAGGTTAGTAGTCAAGTTTTAAGTGCTTAAGAAGCCTAGTCATGGCATTAGTCATGGCATGTAAAGTCCTTGTAAAAAGGTATGAGTATCGTGACTTGGTATTATGGATGCACAGAGGAATGAGAGGTTTAATGAGGTTATTTGAGAATGCCTATAAGGTTTATAGTGAATTTATAGTGGCATAAAGGTGTGTTTCTAGGTCTAATGTAGCATGAAGACCATGATGCAGAGATAGAGAGAGTATGGCCTAATGGGGTATGAGGTTATGTTTCCAAGGAAAGTATGGATAGTTGAGTGTTTTTTAGAAGTGTGTCATGTTTTTTCAAGTTTTTTCATGCATTTTGAGGTCATAGTTTGAAGGATAAGGCAAGAAAAATTATTTGGAGGTCTCTCAACTGCTCAAAATGAAGGGTTCTTAACCCAAAAAGTAATTTATTATGCTCATAAAATAGTCAACAATGAAAACAGGTTTAAACCCTCTTAAAATCCTAATAAGGACCCAATGTTGAATATGTTGATAAAAATTGCCCATAATGGATTTTTATTATTAATTAATATGTTTTAAATTATATTGGACTCTCCCAAGTACATTTAGATGGTATTTTTTAGAGAGGGGAGAGAGAAAATGTTGAGTTATAGGCTTATGTTTGAAGAAAGTATTATAGCTATCAAAAATTGTATTAGACATATTAAAAAAATGATAGAGGAAGAAGGTAGAGAATCATGGTTCCTTTAAATGAATGTTTTTGGATAGGTTATATCCATCATGTGTGTTAAACTAGTCATCCAAGTTAGCCAATTGATAATAGGCCAAATGGTGCAAACAGTGAAAAATTGAGGCAAAAGTGAGAAGATGAATATGAATGTGTTATCATGATAGAGTGATGAAAAAAAGTACATGGAAATTTTTTTTGTGACTGGTATGTCCTATTAATTCTTGTTATATATATTTTAATTTAGTTATAGTGGTGAAAATGATGAAGCCAAAATGGCTTGTCTGACTCAGTGAGATTTATGTGTAGTGAGGTCAACAAATTCATCTGTAAGACCAATAGTTTCCAATAGACCATATGATGATTATATTTTAATATGGTATGGATATTTCATAGGTTCATATACATTCATCATTTTTCTTTTATTGTGTCAACATATGTGTTGGAGTTCAAAGTCAATGTGACTAGCCTTTGAAGAAAACTAGCAGTTCTGAGTAAGCAAGTTACAATGATGAGTTTGAGGCACTATGCCTTGAGTTGAAGTATCTAATGAATATTGTGTTGTTTTTTGTGACTTTAAATTACTATTAATTATTTTATAAATCTTGGAATTCAGTAAATAGGTTGAAAAGTTGAATTCAAAATGGCTTATTTAGTTCATGCCAGATTATGTGAGATAAGGTCAGAAGATTGGTATGCAAGACCAATGTTTGATATTAGAGCTTATGGTTTTTATGATTGAGGTTTTTTTTAATATGTTATATTATATTTTTAATTTATTTATAATCATTTAAAGTTTCCTTTTATGAGTTATATTTCAATTAGTTTCATGACTAACTTTTGACAGTCTTATCATTTTTGAATGAACATACTAAAGAGATGAATTTAAGCCTTTTTTCCCTAATTTAAAGTGTTTAAAACGTATGGTGATGAACCTAAGGTAATATATACTCTATATATTCACTTTATTGATCATTTTTGAGTGGATTAAGTGAGTTTGATCTTTAGTATTGAAAGATAAAAATTTTGGTGTACACATGCCTAATAGGACTTAGTACTAATGAGGGGTTTCAAGTAGTGATTTATTATAAAATGTCTTGTTAAGACTATAATAAATTAATGGGGGTATATTTTATTGTTATATGATATTTTAATACAATTTTTGGAGTTTTAAATTGTTCTAAGGAAGGTAAAATGTAACGTGTCCTAAAGTAGACCTAATGAAATTAGGTCTCCATGAGATCTAAAAGTGAAATGAGGTCTAATAAAGTTATGATAGACAAAAAGGGAATAAATATTAATTTTAATCATGTTTATGATATTTACTAATACCTATTCCATTTTTTACCTAAGAGGTTAAGGGTGAGTATCCAACTAAGTGGTATATGAACAAAGAATGGTATATATACAAGGCAGTTTTAGGCTTATTTGTGTATGTAATGTGAATGTAAATGAAATAACACATTGTTGAACATGAGGTATTTTATACCATAATATGGTTGTAAATAAACTATCATGAATATATAATAGGGTTAATATATATGGATATTAAGGTCACATGACCTAATCTATCTTGAAGAGACCTAGTTGAGTGAAGAAGCCTAGAAGGCAGTTTGAGAGGGATAAAAGAGGGGGAAGAGATAAATAAGGTGATCATAATTTATTTTATGAGAAACAAGTTTTTCTAAATTTGATCAAAATTTTTATGTGGATGATTTGGTGTTGATTCATCTAGGGGTTCAGTACCTCCTTGTAGTTTGGTACTTGTTAAAGCCTAGTTGAGTGGGTGCTTGACTAGTTGGCATTAGTGTTCCATGTCTATTTAGTGATTCACTAATTTCTTTTTTTAATTATTATAATACTTTATTCTATTTGTATAATATCAATGTGTTTTCTTCCCCTTGAAGGTTTCTCACATATATAATGTGTTATCTTCTTTTATGATCTTGTATGGTTGTATATGCTTTGTTAGATGTTCAAGTTTGTAAAAATGGTTTATGTATGCTTAAGAGGAATTGAATGAATGTTTTAAATACACTGATTCACCCGCCCCCCCCCCCCCATCTTAGTGATTGTTCTTCCAATAGTTTTTACATTTTTTTCAAGCTCAATATAATCACAAAATAATAGATATTGAATGTAATGTTTGAGTTTCATACACCAATGATAATACATATCTGGATCTAAGATAAATATAAAGTAGACTAGATTTGGATTCTATAATAGTCAACTAATTTTAGAAATATATCTCTTGTGATGATCTTTTAATACATCAAACTTGTAGATGTGTTGTCCCTATGATTGATATGGAAAAAGGAGAAAATAGGGAAGTTTTTCTCACTTGATTACTTAATAAAATGCTTTTGGTAAGTTGCCTTGGTATTGATAGGTCCTTACTAGGTGAGTAATGAATAAGGGTTGATATTATATTTATACCAATCCCTTCAGATAATATCTCACATCAAATAACTTAGGATAACATTAGGAATATGTTTCATTTGCAAATTAGATGACTTTAGGGTACTAGACACTTACATTAGGCTTGAGGATAGTAGCATCAATGCAAGCATCTAATTAGAACACAAGTGTCTAGGTAGTTGGAAAATAGGTATGGGTACAAAACTTGTAAATATTGAATATAAAATAATTTATAACATTTTGGGTAAGACAAAAGGTTTGAGTCATCATAATAACATTGGTTATATTAAGAAATAAGAAATTAGGCACAAAAAGAGTATATCCAAGCCTTTTTGTAGTGGAAAAGTACTATAAGTTGATATGTATTTACCAAATGTATAATACTAAGGTGATATATAATTAAAAAATAGTGGCTACATTTTCCCTCTTTTAATATAGTAATGACATTACTAATTTAAAAGAGAAGAAATATGTACTTGGGTGGGTATAACACACTTATCTTTGCTTGAGTCTAACTTGAGTTATTTGTTGGTGACTAACTTGAAACCAAGATCATATTATATTATATAATCAGTGCATACAATTTGAAATTAAATGTATTGAAATGACTGAAATTGAAAGAGAGAAAGGTTTTTGAGTACACCTTCATATTGATGCAATTGTATTGCTTTTTATAAATTTGATTTGAAAGATATGTCATTTTGAATCATAAAATTGAGATTAGGAAAAAATATAAATTTGGAAAGTGCATATATCAAAAGAGATATTTAAGGGCACATGTCCCTAACCTCAAAAAAAATATAAGTTTCCACCTGACAGTCTAGTGAACCAAGTCAACTCACACTATAAAACTGGTGAGGCTAGATGATTCAATCAAGCCCAACCTATACAATTGAAAAAATTGAGTGATTTAATCACCTCAACCATACCAAAAAGTGCACAGATTACTATAATATATTAGCTCAATGTAGTCCATAACAATCCAACCTGATGGTTGGTGATAGTCCCTAAAAGATGTATAAATTACATATCATATGCACCTTAGATATGTCTCATGTTAAAAATGTGTATAACAATGGTATCGATGTATATAATTATACCATAAAGTGTATCTAAATCATATAACTATGCAATTTGGCCAATATAAAACTATGTAAATGTAGAGAACATGTTCTCAAAATATGCCCCCACTATATATTAAAAAATCTAAAAAATGATATTAAGTGTCAATGTGGAGGACATTTTTTAATAACATGTTCCTAATGTAATATAAATATGAGAATTGGTGTAAGTGCCAATGTAGAGGACATGTTTTCAAAACATGCCCTCTTATAATTTAGGTATGATGAATACAAAATAAATGTGAAGAACATGTTTCTAAATCATGCCCCCATTGTAATCTAAATCTATGAAGTAATGTTGAAGTAATGCCTCCATTGAATATCCCCACTGTTATTCCCCCGTTTTGAGGTGAGGGAAATTAGCAACTAGTAGCTACCTTACCTCAAAAGGATAAGATAACCATGTAAATTATGAATGTACCATGTAACATATAGAGGGAACATGTCTAGGTAGATATATCATAGAACCACAAAGAATGTGATCACACCAAGTCCTAAGATGCATGATGTAGATCATGGTAATGTCTATATAGTAATAGTACAATCTCAAAAAATAATCAATCACACACATAAGATCACTCAAAAGGAAATCAAAATACAATGGTTCAAGGAGACCTCAAACAAGGGGCATGTTTAAATGTCACACAATCAAATGGGCATGACTTAGTCAAATGTTCATAAAATAAATAATGACATACTATAATGTCAACATATAACAAGAAATGACATATTCAAATGTTAAAGAGGTAAACAAAGGCATAGGGGTTACAAAAAATGGAAGACACTTAAATACTCAAACAAGCAAGATAATAGTAAGGCAATACACTCAAGGAAGTGCATAAATGAAATCATAAGCAACCAATATAATCTTAAAATACTAGTCTCTAGATATATGTGTTAGCAAAAAAAATTAAGTACATAACATATAAATTACACTATGAAAGATATAAGCATGGATAAAATCATATGTAACTACATAAATGAGCTCAAACATGATAATGTAAATTGACCATAAAATGATATACCCTGAGTGTATCATGATCATAGAGGTGGATGACCCCAACATCCTGATGATGTTAGTAGAGATAAGCCCAACATCTAAAATTGCATTGATCATGTATCCGTATATGCTTGAATCATACTCAAAAGATGCATAAGGAACTAATAAGATATGCAAATGTTGTAAATATTTTTTGATTTTTGAAGTTTTTTTTTTCTTTTTTTAAGCATATGTGATAGGAAAAGACTATCCTATGAGCACATCCATTATGAACTTGGTGTAATAAACTGGTGATGAAGTGCAATATTTGTCACTATTGTATCTATAATGTTTTATGTATGTAAAATAATACTATGTGATCGTGAAGCAAAAATTATAGGGTTAGGGCTTTGTAGAACCCTTTATTGAGTATTATATGGTTTGGTTGGATTATTAATAATATGAATATGTGTAGGTGCTATGGATATTTGAATATGGTGTGTAGTATTTGGAGGACCTTTGATGCGATGATAATCATAATATCCATCTTCTCTTTACCATTATGGCTTAGGTTTTCCTAGTTTAAAAGGCTTTGTTTGAAGGAAAACAATCAAGGTTGCTTTCTAAAGATATTGGAACACAAATTATATGGGTTCTCCAAGATAAGTGAGGTTCTTTCTTTGATACTATGTCTTGGCATGCACTCTTTTAAGATATACTTTTGGAGTGGATTGAACATTCTAAACATGCCACATTTGACCATTTTGTATCGGTTTACACTTTGTAACTCCATCTCCCACTACATTCTTGTTATTATTAAAGAATTTGGGTTTTTTTTTGGCACTTAAGAACTAGCTGGAGGTTTATGTGGAGTATCTTTATATAACACTTTAGTTAGACCATTATAAATGAGTGTGTTTTCAATTTACAATCTCATTTGGATTATCTCATCAAATGCAATGGCACATTAGAGTTTCATGTGATAACTTATTTCATGATTAAGATTTTCTACAAAAATATTTACTAATTGTTTTTCAAGAAATGAAAGGAAATATGCTTGTCAAACTCTTTCATCATTTCAAAGATGATGATAAACTTTCTCCACTTCTCTATTTGTATTTTCAAAGGTCCATCAATGTAAATTAATGTTCTATGTTATATGACAAGTTCCTCACAAATAATTTTAACAAGTCTATAAATGTAGTGATGGATCCCTAGTAAAATGAAGGAATCATTCAAAATTTTGGCCACCCAAGATTTGAGGAAATAACTTTATCAATAATATGTGATTATATTCCACTTGTTGACAAATAATGAATTATTATTTGAGGTGGTCCTGTGGATCTCCTTTCCCTTTGTATTTATCAAATTTTGGTACCTTAAAGTGAGGGGAAATGAGATATGTAAAATATTTTCATCAAATGGTTAAGGACAAATTTCCTCAAACTTGAATTGTGTGCTTTGTTTTTTTGTTACAATCCTTTAAGAGTTTTTTTCATCTCTTGCCACTCTTGAGCAAAAGGAGTGTTTAGAAAAAGATTCGATGCATGTTGATGGTTGGATGGAGGCTCAATATGGTTGATGATATGATTAAGAGATTAATATAATTTGGAATTAGATTTAGGGGGCATGTACATGTACCTTGTTGTAAAATTTAAAACTATTGGGGGATTATTATTTTTTTAAATGAGATGTGTTAATATTGATTGGATGAGATTTGTTGTTATTGATTAGATAAAGTTTGTGGGTTGGATGATGTGGCTGCTAGAGTTGAGGCCAAAGTAGTTATCATTTGGTCAACTTATTGAATTTGGTCAATTATAACTATATTTGGGTCTTGATAAGATTAATCTAATAAATTGGAATTTCCTTTCTTAATAGCTTCATGATCTAGATGGAAGTTTTAGGTACTGTGTTGATCTTGATCTATATGATAACTAGTATTGGCTAGATCTTGGTCTTATTTCTAGGCTAGGTGAATTGAGTCTCATTTGATATATGTGGAATCACCTACTTGGGCCAAACATAATATGATTTCATCTTTATTTTTATAGAGATTGTTCTAGATAGGCTTTTCCTTGATCATTTTTGAACCATTGACTAGTATTGTCTTGGTCATATTCACTTTGATTAGCATCACTATAAATATGACCATTACATTCTCTATTTGGGGGTGGAATGGATTATAAAAAAATTTAATTTAAACTAAGGGATTGTTGAAACCCTGTTTAGAGGATAAACCCACTCACATCATGGTGTGCTTAAAACACACAACCGCTTAGGAAATTGAAACATATATCCTCAATGTTTATACCCCTTTGGTACACAGAGTTTGGTATACCATGTGGTGATGAAATACATGGTCAATATATCCCCTAAAATTTTTAAAAAAAGGACTATATTCAATTTTTATTTCTAGAAAATTATCACCAATGTGATAAAAATAAAGAGTATGCACAAGTATAGTCTAGGTAACACCAAATCAAAAAAATAGTTTTTTATTTATTTTAAATCCTCACCAATGTGATACGATGAAAGAGCATATGTAACCTTTATGAAACAAATAAAATTACAATTAAATGAAAATAATTTAATTAATACTTAACTAATTAATCAAACAAAGAGTAACTTGCAAGGTTTTTTTCACCTAGGATCCATTAATGGAGCAAGGGGAAATCATATGCATGCCAAGCTACTATAGACAATAAATAATCACCCTAGAAAACTCAAAATCAAATAAGTTTTTTAAGATACCAATTGAAATGTTGGTTCATTTTAGGCTCAACATTATGTGGTGAGATAAAGCTAATTCATATAAAGTATATTCTATTTAATTTTCCAAGAAGGGTCATCTCAACACCAAAGAGTTAAAATATCCTTAAAATCCATGGTTATATGGTGATGGATTAGCTTCATGATATGAAATAAAAAGGTATCCTATCCACAAAAATATGTTAGAAAGGGTAGATTATAAGGGTAAAGGCTTGTGATCAAATGAACAAGGAATTTATTGTTTGGTTCAAAATCCTATTTAGAAGGCACTTATAAGATCAAGTGTTCAGAGATAAAAGTGGGAACAATAATGGAATTTCATCCTCCATTTTAGGAATAATTCTTTATCAATCTAGGGCACAAATGTAGGTATGTGGCTCCATGATATATCCTGCATAGAATAACTTCCAAGAGATGCAACGTTACCATCAAAATCTCAATACTATTTATTTAGAGTTATAATTTGATGCCTTGATCTCGATGCTAAATATGATGTGCCTCACTTTGATAATCTATAAAATAAATAAATTTAGTTCAATTTTGAAACAAAAATAAAATAAGGGGGAAGGCAGAGCAGAAAATAATATTTCTATTCAAGTGCATGCTAATGCTTCAACAATTTGAAATATGCCAATCAGAGTTATAACACTATGTTCTAGGCTCAATAGTTGCAAAAAATTGTAGGGACACAATAGGAAATATTCTAAGGATGCATTTTTTTATACTTGACTTATTAACCTTTCATTAACTATGAACACTCAAATATTTGCAACAGTTTGCACACAAAGCTTTTGAAACACTTCATAGTTGAAAACACATAAAGCAGAGAGTATTCATAAGTGAACTAAAGAGGAAGAACAAGGACCTAAACTAGCATAAGCACAATATAAATACCACATATAAATATATAATTAAGGATAGAATCAATCCTTTTTCACAATCATAGATTCAACTAAAAATAATGGACCACACTTGGTGAACAAAACACACTATCTCCACAAGTAATAATTTTATTGTAATTTTAACAAAGTTTCTTTACATAAAGTGCCAACCTTTTCAAAGGGAGAAAAATTTCCCTTATATAGATATATTTTACCATGAGGCTCGCTTAGCCCACTACTAGGGTGGTTACATTATTCAATGGTGATTGAGAATGCAGTTAGGATTATGACATATTTGTTTGCTAGAGCATGATTTTCAATTATAAGCAACATCTCTTTAAGGAAAATTCTTATATTTTATGCTCTTTATCTCTTCTGAATATTTATAATGTACACACCAAATAATGAATAATGCCATACTAATTTATTTGCATTCAATTTTGGGGGATAATTTTGAATAGATTTAAGTATTAATGTTAGATTGTAGCAAGTATATTCTTAGGATTGCCATTCCACCACGCTCTACACAAACATTGCATTCAAAATTATAGTAGCCAATTAAATGAATGTGTTGATCCATACTTACTTTAGGACCTTCAAAATTGATTTGTTTATTACTCACCTTGAATTATGTCACTTCTATATCCTTAGGTTGGTAGGAAACCACTTGTAATTTTATTGTGTTATGTAGATTTGACATATGGCTCATTCAGGGTACTTGACAACTTTCACAACTAGACAGACCGTCAATTTTAATCCACTATCTTTCTTCATTTCTTGCATAGCCAATGTGTCCTTTCCTAAAATCCTCAAGCTCTTTAGTATTTTATTATTTATCCACCACCATATAGCGTATTCTCTAGAACTTGGGGTAATGTATATTTTAGGCTAATAGTGCAATGGTTTTGAATCTTTGGGCTTCTGAGATGGTGCTACATGGTACATTCTCAGTGCCTTAATATTTAAAAAAGATTTAATCAATTTTCAAAAATAAATTTGACTCAATAAAAAAAATTGGGCTTCTAAGAAGGTGTATTAGATGGTTAGGACACATGGAAGAACCTACGAGAAAATAAGAAATTGACTAAGTAAAAGTTCTTCGAGAAAGTATAGTCTCTTTTAAATTAAATTCTATGCGAGATATAGCCAATAAATATGGAAATTAAAATAAGACATTTGCATAAGCTAGTACTAAATTTAAAGGCAAGTTCCTTTCAAAATTATGGAATAAATAGACTAACCATTAATTCATATTGAGCATTTTTAAAAATAAAATAATGTCTTGACAATTTTGATGTTCAAGATAAGTATCAAATTTAAGCTCATTTAAATATCACATGGCACACTCTTATGGTCCAGGGGGTTAAAGCTTTATAGTCTGGTGATGAGCAGATGGCCATTAACTCTAGATTCATAGGAAGGTTGAAATCATTAGGATTTTGTGGGCCTTTATCTTGTCATTATAATTAGTTTTTCCCCCAAGGTCCCAGGCTTTTGTCAAATCACCGCATGGTGATTCCTTAGAGCCTTAGGGTCTTGGGACTATGGGGGCATTAGGCCATTAGAATAAATGTAAGGCTCAATCATTATGATCTTATGGGTCCTTGAGAAGTCACCATGTGGTATCTCTTCAATGCCTTGAGGCTATAAGGGCATGGAGATATTAAACTATTAAGCTCAAAGTTAATCCTCCACACCCTCAAGATTTTGATATTGTGTCATATGGTGCAATATCAAAACCCAAAGTCTTCAAAAGACTTGAAAAAGTTTTGAATTTGGCTCAAAACCCTAAAATGACCTAATGATGACATATGAAGGTTTTAAGAAGAAAAGGACTTAAGGATCAGATCGAAATAGACAAATAAAATCAGTAAATGCATTGAGCTTGGTAAATTTCTTTGAGAAAGTACAATCTATTTTAAATTAAATTCTATGTGAGATGTAGTAAATAAATATGGAAATTAAAACTATCCATTTGTATAAGCTAGCCTTGAATTTAAATGTAATCCCCTTTCATAATTATGACATAAATAGAATAACCATTAATTCATATTGAGCATTTTTAAAAATAAAATGTCTCCACAATATCGATTTTCAAGACAACTACTAAATTTAAGCTCATTTAAAGGTCATGTGACATGCTCTTATAGGTTCAAAGGGTTAGGGATATATGGTCTAGTAATAATTAGAAACTCATCAACTTTAGATTTATGGGAAGGATAACATTATTAGGATGCCATGGGCCTTTGGCTTGTCATTATAATTGGTTTTTCCCCCATGGTCCCTGGCTTTCAGGAAGTCACCACATGATGATTCTTTAGAGCCTTGGGGCCTTAGGATTATGGGGGCATTAGGCCATTAGACTTTACTGAAGGCTCATTCATTATGAGCTTATGGGTCCCTAAGAAGTCACCACATGGTAGCTCCTCAAGGCCTTGTGGATACACTAGCATGGAGCTATTAAACTATTAATCTCAAAGTTAATCCTTTGCACCCTTGAGCTTTTGATATTGTCTCATGTGGTGCAATATTGAAACCCAAAGTCTTCAGAAGACTAGAATTTTTTTTAAATTTGGCATGAAAGCCTAAAATGACCTGATGATGACACGTGAAGGTTTTAGGAAGAAAAAGACTTAAGGATTGGTTCAAAATAGACAAATAAAATTGGTAAAGTCATTGAGCTTGGATTTAAAACATAGATGACTTAACTCAATTGGTTTGGGTGACTCAAGTTTAAAGAAATCAAGCTCAATAGATAAGGGCTCAATCAAAGAAATAAAACTAGCTTGGCAGAGCTTGACAAAATAGGGTACCCACTTTCAATTTTGAAAATGGGGCCTATTGGTGAAGACAACAACAATGTTGACTTCTTGATGGGAGATACATCTGAGTATTTGGAGAATTTAGAATTTTTGGTTCATGCATCCAAATGTAAGTGTTAGCTATAGGTAAACTTGAGACTAAATCAAAGGAATGGGAGCTAAATTTTGATTCAACATAAGGCATACTAAGATGTTTTATTTCCTAAGACCAACAATGTCTGGTATAAGTTATTAATTCATTTATAGTTATACATTCATACATAATCACTTAGGTCAACTGAGATGATTTAGATTTTCTGTGTGAGTTATGATTTGTAAATTTTGGCTTAGGGGGAATGGCATGGGAATTAATTTGTTTTCAAATAGGCATATATAACCCTGATAGAGATACTTTTAATCATCTTCAAGACCTTGTTCCACTACTAACTAGGCTAGAAAGCCTATGGTGGAGGTAGTCTAAATCACCCTTTTGAAGATCTTAGGATTTCACATGTGATTTTGACTTTATTTTATTTTTTCCCTTTGAAAGGGTTTTTTTTGTTCATTTATTTAAGGTTTGGGGACTAAGCCATGGGTTTTAAGAAAGTTTAGATAGTTCTATAACTAGAAGATACAAATAAAAAACAATAATGCTTTATGCTTGCTTTAGATTTTTTTCATTGTTTATTTAATGGTATTTAGATAAATCAAGTAATGTTTCTAAATTTAGGTGTTTCATTAAGAATCATAGGCCACATAATTCTAAAAATTCAAAATAAATACAGTAGTTCATATAACATGTTCAAGAAAGATATTTATTTAGGCTTTAGGATGCCATATATGTCACATTTACACAACAAATCCTTCATTTATTTAATGTTGATTAAGAAATAAAAACCCTTTAAGATAAAAACAAGATAGTTCATCTTTAAAAAAGGGGGAACAATGAAAGCGTTCTCATGAAAAGAAAAAAATGGAAATAGGGAAACACATAGAAAGTAAATCTAACTAACCACAAGGGACATGAAGGAAAGTAGAAACAAAAGAAAATGGGAAACAAAATAAATTAATCACAGGGATTTTCAAGAAAGAACATGTTTAAAAATTAGTTAGACACCTGTAAACATGATTTTAGGAGATTTAAATGGAAATAGACATTAATCTATGTTAGTTTTAGGATAGGAGGAATTACCCCATAGAGATTTTATTAAAATTATTTCATAGATTTGTCAAACACATTCTAATTACAACACTCAGGAAAGTGTTTGTATTTTCTTTGATAAATAATAATGGGCATACTAAACTATTATGCATATTATATGTCACCAAACTAGCTCAATAAGCTTATTCTGAAGATGCAATGGAAGGGGTGACCATGAAGTAGTGCTTTATGAATTTCCCATTCACCAATAATGGAAGATCATTCCCTTCTAGGTCCTTGAGGAGGAAAGCATTTTTCCCTAGTAATTCATATATTAGGTATGGGCCAATCTATATTATATCAAACTAGGAGTGCTAACCCTTTTTCTCATGGGCTTTGTCCCATAGCATCACTAGATATTAAATTGTAAAGGACTTTACTTTGGATTTATTTTCAAACTAGTGCTTTATAATACTTTGGTGCTTACTGAAATTAATTAAGGCTTCATCTCTAACTTCTTCCAATTTTAAAATGTCTAGAATCCTAGAACTCACATTTTTGTTGTGTTCTATATACTTTTGCATGAGTTTATAAGTAGGAAAATTGAGTGTAATTGGGAACATTGGCTCTAGTACATATACCAATAGAGAGGATGAGATATTGAGTGCATGCTTATATATAGTATGATCAACCCAAAGTGAAAATTTTAATAGTTAATGCCACTCTTGAGGTCACTCTACTGTAAAAATTTTGATGGACTTGATCATGTTCTTCTTAGTTGATTCAGCTAATCCATTTCAATGATTTAAGGATGTCCACAAATTAGACATCTATGAATTATTGAATTCTAGGCTCTAATTCTAATTACATGTGTTCATTAATCAACTCACCAACTAATTTAACTTTAGACTTATCTAGTTAGACTATGACATTATTTGACTTGGTGGGGACCAAGCCTAATTTCTCATAAATAATTTCAAGCATTAAGTTTGTAGAAGTTCTTGAGTCTACTAATTAATTATATAAGTTATTTCTAAATAACCTAATATTTAGGAGAAAGGAGGGACCTCAACCGAGTTTTTATGTATCAACATATCAGTGTGAGTAGTATTTTATTTTTCTTAGGTTAGTTTAATTAGATTTTTAGTGAGTGACTTTAGTATAAGGTCACATTGCTTAATAATTTGAGAAAGCTCATGAAGAGTGATATTTTATTTAATATTCTTCATATATTCTACTATATCTTATCTAGTTTTGCTTTGAGACTATTGAGTCTTAACCTAGGCTTCAAATTCACTAGGTTTGGGAGGTTGAGGGTTATTCCTAGCATTGGAATCATGTGGTGTAGCACCATTGTTGTTAGAGTCAAAGTAGTGAGGGGATATTATGGTTGTCGATTATGGTTGTTAGTTCTTCAGGTATAGTTGCTCCTTTAAAACTATTACAAAGCATGTATTTCATTGGTGCTCTCCTCTAACTCATTTTCCTTTTGGTTGGGGAATTTTGAGGATTATAACACCATAGTAGTACTTGGGGGCCTTTTTGCATTAGATGATTCAATTAAGTTTTGGACCAGCTCATATTATTTTAGATCTCTTTGGAATATGTCAATGGAATTATATATTTCAATGCAATCTAGTTCACCAAGTTGGGTTGTGCTATACACATGACACCAATTAGGTAGAGTTATTTCAAAGATGTTAATTTTGGGAAGTCTTTTGGGAGAAGGTTTTGGCTGATTACTTGGGTGATTATAGTTTCTATTTTTCCTTTGATAAGAGAAGTTCCTATTTGAACTCTCATCACCAGATCTACTCATTTTACTTTATAGACCAAGGAAATCATTACTTTATCTTTGCACAATATATTGGATAGAATATAACTCATTCTTAGTTGATTCTTGAGGTATGGTTTAAGCATTTTTAGTTACTACTAATGCCACTTGGATTTATAAATGGGTAACTACCTCATTTTTCACCAAGCTCAGAAAACCAAGGTGTTGGTTTGAAGTAACATGTATCAAAGGGAGTTGGTTGGTTATGGGCAATGGTTGAGATAGAGGCAAGTTTTTATTCATAATTGAAATAAGTCTTAATGTTGGCATGTTAGGTAATGCATTGGGTATGGGAGGTATCACATGGCCTTATGGATTGAGCTATCCATTGACCTTGATAGCCTCAACATATGCCATGGGTAAGGTTATTATCGTAGGATCACATCTCAAAAACATGGAAGTCAATGAGTCTAAAGCATTTTTATACATTTTTTGAGTAGAGAATTAGGTTTTTAAAGGGTGGTGAATCAACTATATTTTTTGTAAATGAGCATTAAACTTCCTAATGGGATCATTAGGTTCTTATTTAATGTATGAAAATTGCCAATATAAGACAATTGGGTCTATAGTTTACCAAAATTGGGCTAGGAAAGTACTACTAAACTAGTCCCAACTCATGATAGAGTCCTCAAGGAGGTTTAAAAATCATTCATATGATGCATCCATGAGTGTGAAATGGAACAACCTATAAGCCACATCTTCATAGTAAATATTGATATGCCTAAAAGTAGTTTTTAAGGATGTTACATGTTCTTCTATAGTTATTCCTAAACTATGAGTGAATATGGGCAAGTATCTTTTTGGGTTCCTAGGTAAATCATGGATGATCCATAAAACATTTATTATAAAGATAAAAAACCAATCCATGGGTAAGACTACATGTATATGTTGATTCTAGATGGTTTGAGATGAAGATATGGCAGATACTTGGTTTAGTATAGGTCTAGGTCCTCTTCCACTAGTCAAGTTATGCTATGAATTTATAGTGGAAAGATAGTTAACCTTTCATGAACATATTAGGGCTGGGTAATACACAAATTAGGATCTAGATTGGTTTATTATGCATAATTTGGTATCTTTTTATCACTCTGCATTCAAGTTAACAATAGAAAACTAGAAAAAAATTAATAAACATTAGTGAAAACCAAATACATATAATAACTATTTGTCAATTTTCATGAAATTTTCAATAATATACAGCTACATTTAATCAATATTCAAGCTAAAAGGCTCCTTCTTCTAGTGACAGTTATTGTTCAGTCCAAAATCTTGCTCAAAATGAGCTTATAATATTAAGTGTTCTAGAGAGAAAAGTGGGAACAATAATGAACTTTCATCCTCAATTTTAAGATCAATGATTGATCAATTCAAGGCATAACTACATATATATGGCTCCATGATATAACTTGCATATAACATCTTCCAAGAGATGTAGCGCTACCACTAGAATCTCAATACTATTTATTTAGAGTTATAATTTGATGCCTTGATATTGATGCTAAAGTTGATGTGCCTCACTTTGTTAATTTTTAAAATAAGGGAAGGTAGTTCAATTCTGAAACAAACATAAAATAAAGGTGGAGAGAGAGTAGAAAAGAATATTTCTAGTCAATTGCATGCTAGTGCTTCAAGAATTTAAAATATTCCAAATCATAGTTATACCACTATGTTCTAGGTTTATCAATTGCAAAAAATTCCAGGGACACAATGGTAAAGATTCTATGTACATAAATTTGAATACTCAACTTTCTAACCATAATTAACTATAAATATTCAAAGATTTGTATTAGATTGCATAGAAAGCTTTTGAAACACTTTATAGTTGAAAACACATAAAGCATAGAGTATTCATAAGTTAACTAAAGAAGAACAACAAGAACCTAAAATAACATAAGAAAAATTTAAATACCACATACAAATCTATAATTAAGTATATAATCATTCATGTTTAACAAGTATATATTTGAATAAAAATAACAGACCACACTCTGTGAGTAAAACACACCATATCCACAAATAATAATTCTATTATAATTTTAACATAGTTTCTTTACATAAATTTCCTACCTTTTCAAATGGAGAACAACATCCCTTACATAGATATATTTTCCCATGAGGCTCACTCAACCCACTACTAGGGTGGTTATAGATTTCAATGATGATTGAGAATGTAGTTGGGATTCTGATAGATTTGCTTGCCAGATCATGATTTGAAATTAGAAGCCATACTTATTTAAGACAATTTTTTGTCTTTCAAGTTCTTTTTCTCTTCTAAATATTTATAGTACACACACCAAGTAATTAGTAATGCCATACTAAGTGATTTACATTAAATTTTGGGGGCTAATTATAAATAGATTCAAGTATTGATGGTAGATCATAGTTAGGATTTCCTTAGGACTACCAATCCATCATGCCTTGTGTAGACTTTGCATTTATTTTTTTAGGGGCTGATTATATGAATATGTTGATTTCAAATGACTTTAAGACCTTCAATATTGATGTATTCATTACTTAACTTGATTTTTTTCTCTTCTAGGTCCTTGGGTTGGTGGGAAACCACTTGTATTTTCACTATGTTGTGCAGAATTAACATATGGTTCATTTGGAGCACTTGATAGCTTTGACAACCAAAAAACATGTCAATTTTAATCCAGTATCTTGATTCATTAGCTAAACATATATATTTTCCTTTCCTTGGGTCCTTAGCATATTTATCATTACTTGCTTATCCACTACCACATGCCATATTCTTTAGAACTCAAGGCCATGGAGCTTTCAGACCAATGGTGCAATGGTTTTGAATCTTCAAGATTTTGAAAAGGTGATATGTGGCACATTTTTGGGGTATTGAGATTTTAGAAGTATTTATTCTATTTTCAAAAATGAATTTGACTCCAAATCCATGCGGTGTTAGGATTAAGACATGTAGAAGTACCTATGGGAAAATAAGAAATCAACCAAGTAAAAGATCTTTGAGAAATCATAGTCTATTTTAAAGCAAATTATTATGAGGAGAAATCAATAAATATGGAAATTAAAACCAAATATTCACATAATCTAACCTTGAATTTAAATGTAAGCCCCCTTCACTAATATGGCATAAACAAAATAACCATTAATTTAGATTGAGCATTTTTTTGAAATGGAAATAATATCCCAATAATTTTGACATTCAAGGTGATTGTCAAATTTAAGCTCATTTAAATTCCATGTGGCACAATCTTATTGGTTAGGGGGTTATGGATTTACAGTCTAGTGATGGGCATATGCCCATCAAATTTAGACTTATGGGAAGGTTGACATCATTAGGATGACATGGGCCTTTAGATTACCATTGTAATTGGTTTTGCCCCATGAGGTCCTTAGATTTTAGGAAGTCACCATGTGGTGGCTCCTTGAAGCTTAAAGGCCTCAAAACTACAATGGTATTAGGCCATTAGACCTTAATGAAGGCTCAATCATTCCAAGCTTCCAATTCCTTGAGAAGTCACCATGTGGTGAATCCTAGAGGCCTTGGGGATATGAGGTCATGGAGATATTAAACTACTAAGCTCAAAGTTAATCCTATACACTTACAAACTTCTTGAATTGTACCACATGGTGCGATCTCATATCTCAAAGTCTTCAAAAGACTTGGAAACATTCTGAATTTGGCCCAAAACTCTAAAATGACCTGATGATGACATGTGGAAGGTTTTAGGAAGAAAAGGAATTAAGGCATGGTAGATCTCAGAAAAATAGTGTCCCTACTTTAAGTTTTGAAAATGGGGCTTGTTGTTGAAGACAACAACAAAATTATTGAGCCTATCTCATATGCTGAACATAAAGGAAATCATGGCACCAATTACAAAGCACTTTGATGGGACCCCTTTAATCTTAAAAGTGATACAACTATAATTTCTAATAATGAATTTACTGGTAGTGATGTAAAGTCTTTTTATAACATCTTATGATGAGCTTACCAATAATAATCTCTTTGATACATATGTGATCCTTATGATCCATCTCCCTTGTCCCAACCTCATAGACTAGGACCGACAGGATCACATACCTTTGTATTTTTTTAGAATGAGGAAATTAAATAATTTTTGGGACTTAGAGATGGTTTCCTACCATAAGTAGGGATTTGAAATCAATTTGGACCCTATTGTCTACTTTGGATATTAGGCACATTTCCTAAGTTAATAAAATAAAAAGTAATGTCCTCTAGTGAAAACATATCTAAGGCACTATTAAATATTGAAAAAATAAAAAAATAAAGATATGCTCATTAGTTAAAACCTTTCTAATGCACTAATGAGTGGGGAAGTCCATTCTCTTCACACAAAGAATCACAGTGTCCTAGAATTCCTTGCATTATGTTCAGATCAGATGTCAATCCTTAGGAGAAACACACATTTAAATTATTGCCTCAAAAATCTCTATAGACATTTAATGAGTGGTTATTACATGAATTGAATGACTCTGGCTCTTCTTGAAGGGTGGGCTCAATGAGCCAATTGGGCTAAAATCAGAGGAAGACTATTAGTTTCATTCAATAACTCCTTTATTGGAAGATGGTTACATATTTTGTGTATAGTCCATCATTGATATCAACATTATTACTAGGACAATCCATGCATCATTAAGCTCGGTGTGTCTCTCATTGATGAATAACGCAAGATCATCATTGTTATCCTAAAATGTGACATTGATATCTTTGTATTGTCATATTTTTACATGCTTGGATTAGATATATCTTGGTCATCCATCATATTGTAGGGCATTTTGACACCAAACTCATCAAGCATAAATTATGGAAGATTCACCCACGTATTGTTATTTTGGTAAAGAATAAACTCAAAAAACATTTGGAAGTTGGATTTATTAGGCCTATTGACTATTTAGAGTTGATCTCTAATATTATCCCTATCAACACAAAACCTTCAAGAATCCACTTTTGCATAGGTTTTCATGACATCAACAAAGCTTGTTGAAAGGATAATTTTAATTTTCCAAATATTTACATGATAGTCGATTCCATAGCCAGATATGAAATTATATCACTAATGGATGGATTTTTAGGCTATAACCAAATTAAGATAACACCTAAGGATCAACATAAGACCACATTCCCTACCCTGTGGAAAGAATTTTGTTATCAAGGCATACCTTTGGTCTTGAATAATGTTGGTTCCATTTATCAAAGAGTAATGATTGTTATCTTCTATGAGATGATGCATGATATTTTGGAAGATTATGTGGATGACATCATTGGAAAGTAAAAAAAGATTATAACATCCAAAAAAATTATGCATAATCATTGAATGATGTCAAAAGTATAATTTCATATTAAACCCCAAGAAGTGTGTCTTTAGTGTCACATCATTAATGTTTTTGGGATTCATAGTTTTTATAAGAGGCATTGAAGTAGATACAACCAAATTAAAATCCATAATATAAATGCTTCCACCATCCAATCTAAAATAGCTTTGAGGTCTACAAATAAATATACAAACATTCTAGATTCATTTCATAATTGGTTGACCTCTATCATCCTTTCACACATCTAAAGAAGGGAACTACATTTCATTGGAATCAAGATTTTCAAGAAGCCTTTGAAAAATTGGAACAATCTCTAGAGAATCCACTAATCCTAATCCCTCCAACACTAGGAAAGCCATTGTTGCTTTACATCTCCACTAATCAGCATGCTTTGGGGGTGATTTTGGATTAACATGATGATCATGAAAGTAATAGATTGTCTACTATTTAAACATAAATTTGGGTGCCTATGAATGCAAGTATTCACCTATTGATAAAAAATTGCTTAGTAGAATTCTTTACATATCATAAGTTATGACATTATATGTTGAATAATCATATTCTCCTCAGTGTTAAGGTGGATCCACTAAAATAATTTATATCAAAGATAGATTTTATAGGTCACATGGAAAAATGGATCATGTTGCTTAGTGAATTTAATATTGAATATGTACTCAAAAATCCATCAAGGGACAAGTTATTGTCAATCACCTTATAAAATCCCCATTTTTAGATAAACAACCACTGACCATTATCTTTCTAGATGAGGTAGTTTTATTTATTAAAGATTCAAAATAATGTAAGATCTATTTTGATGGGGTCATTCATATCCCATGGTTTGAGGGCAAGTTTTTTATTTTTGACACCACAAGGATATATTATCCCCAAATATTTGCACATTTGGTTTCCTTATGCCAATTATATTTCCAAATATGAAGCTCTCATTGCAAGCCTCTATTTCATAATTCAATGGAACATTCAACATTTGGTAGTATATAGGGACTCCTAACTTATCATTAATACAGGTAATAATTAATACTAAATAAAATATGATAAAATTATACCTTAAAAGTGCATGGTGGACAACTTCAAGGAATATTTTATGCACATACAGACTGATAAAGTGCCATGAGATAATAACAGACTAGTTGACACTATGGCCACTATTGGGTCTCTTTTGGAAATGTCTTCTAGTGTCCAAGAATATTAATTCCTCATTGAAAAACTCATCATGCCAGCATAATATTATCTAAAACAAAAAATGGTGTGTGAAATTATTGGTCCTAGTTCACCCTAGTATAATGATATTCATACCTACCTTCATTATCATATACTTTCGAAAGACCTATCATGTAACCAATAAAAATCCTTCATCTATAACACATTTCGATATACCTTGGCTATTTTAAACATAGGGAATCAATCTCATAGGTAAGATAAATCCCATCTCATCTAATGGTCACAAACACATTATAACTGCTATGGATTATTTTATAAAGTGGGTAGGGGCTCTATCATAGAGGCTATGATGGAATACTGCTTTGTTTAAATTTGGGAAAGGCTAATTTAACCATTGAATATTTTCATGATGCTATTTTTTGGACCCATACTAGTGGAATGGTCCTTTCCAGGAAGACAATTTTCACAAGATAATAATAGTCAGCTATGAAAATTTATGCATGTGCATATGTCAAAAATATATTACTTGACAAAAACATGGGGACTTGATTCACACTCTATTACAAGCATTACATCCAATCACAACTCCTTAGTTATTTTAAATGCAAGTACTCTATCTCATAAGGAAGATAAACCCCACCTCATATGATAGACATAAATAAATTCTAATTGCTATGAAGTATTTTACATAGTGGGTTAAGGCCATTCCTCTCACTTATGTCACTCCAAATTATTCATCCATCACATTTATAGCTATAGAATTATTATAGTTAAGTGTGTCATTTAAGTAGGCATGACACTCAGTCATGCATGCAACTCCATTATCAAGCATTTATAGGGTTAAAGGAATTATGTTCAAGGGGAGAAAGGTTTGGTACACAACATTTAAACACACTGGTAAGCTAGCATCAATTTCACATAAGGCACAAACCTTATGCACTCACCTATAGTACAATAACAAAGGGACCAAATCCATGCTAGGCTAGTTACATCATGGTGTAGATTCAAGGGATTCATGGAGTCTTTAGTGCATAGGCTCAAAGGGATAGGTCCATTGGCACATGTAGGTAAGGGAGTCCACATGGGTATGCCTATTCATCCTAAGGTCATCATTCATTGCTAGGTCTTTCATAAGGGACTTTAAAAATGGGTAATAGGGATAAGTGGTGTGAGGGTGTAACTTACTACCAAGGTTGAGTCCTAGTTCATCAACATTATTCATGAGGAGAGAACTTCATAACTCAACCAATCTATAAAAAAATAACATATAACATCAGAAATCTATATTCATCCATTAATATCTTGTTTATATTATAATAACTAGTAGCAACCTTCACTACTCCATCCTAATTTTACTAATGCCAGCGGCTCATAGACGAGCATGGATTACATCCGCTACTTAGCACTCAAGACTTAATCCTTCTATCACTCTCAAATTCTCCAAAGCTTCAATGTAGAATGGTCTCTTCCCCTTTCTCTTGGAGGTCACCTCTTTTATAAAGGTTTTGGCCACTCTTCTTGCTGACTTGATAGGCACATGCCAAAGGATGAGTAGTTGATAGATTGTTGGCTCTATTATGTCATATAGGACAACTAGAGCACATACTAGGTGTCAAGCTATTAGTTGGGGTTATACACCTACCTACTCCACTACTCATATCTCCATGCTCCTCAAGCCTCAAACTGCCACATATAAGACTAGGTAGGTATGCATCAAGAATCATGATGCTCTACAACCATCAACCAACTAGCATGGGGACTTTGGGAGTATATTTAACCAGTGCTAAGGTGTGAAAAATGGGTCCTTCACTTCCTCCATAGGTCTCCATGCTCTAAGGTTAGTCTTAGCTAGTAAAAGATCAAGTTTTATCAAAAAAGGGTCCCAACATCACCCCATACAAAATTTCTAGTCCACCCTGGACTAGCCTTGAAGCACCTTAGGTGCACATAATTCAAGTACACCTTGTCATATATCCTCCTTAAATTTTTCAAAGTCATGGATGGTGCCTTTCAACTCTTTAATGGAACCATCTACTTCTATGGATGCTACTTCTAGAGAAAGTATATCCATGCTATCCAATTCCTTTCTAAAGGTTTTCAGCCTTTCCTTCATCCTCCTCACTCCTCCATCCAAGAAATCACCTTGCTCATTGGCCTTTGTCTGGAAGGTGTAAAATAATACCTTCAGGTCTTATTATTATGTTTTTAGCTAGGCATTGAGGGAGTTGACTTGTGACATCACCTACACATGCTCTATTCCTTAAAACCATGAAGTAATGTTAGAGCAAAGCATCCTTCTCCTCCTTTATTTTCTTAAGGTGCACACTAATGACCTCATCTTGGTCCATGAAGTTGTAGAAAATGGTGTCTACTTCTTTGGTGCCTTCTTTGAACTTGGTAAAGAGGTATTCAACCTCTTTCATATTTTTTGTCATCTTTCCCCTTATAGCCTCATGAGGATCTTCCTTCTTTTCCAGCACTAGCTTTAGCCTGGGGATCATCTACTCAATGTGTGCATAGGCATAGTTGACCTCCTTCATACCAGAGTTGTCGATGTTATCTTAGAAGGAGGGATTTGCTTTTTGGTGCACTTGATTAGTTATTATAGATTGAGTTTGGTTTCTTCAATCTCTTTCTTGGTGTTTTTTGTAATTTTCTACCATATGTTAGTGCAAACATCATTGATGATGTTCTTGCGTGCCATAGAGGTTTTCATTTTGATCAAAACATTGGCTAAGCACATGGGTTTCATGCCATGGGGGTTCATCAGGTAGTAGTCATGGCCCTCTTCTAGCTTCTTGGTACATTGAATGGCCTTTGTAGGGACCTCAAACTCTGGCTTACCCATATAGCATTTCATAGCCCATAAGACTTGGTGGTCCATAAGGGTTGTTTAAGTTCTTGGAGGCATGCACTCCATCATGTAGAATTAAACATCCTCTTTAAACCCTATTTTATCTCTCTCATAGTTCTTGGGCTTAACCTTTTCTTTTTCTTTGAGCTCTTCTTCTTCACTAGTGCTAGTGCCAGTCCCCATTTCATTAACTCTCTCTTATTCTTCTTCCTCTCTTTCCACTCTAGTGTTAGACTTGCTATCTCATTATTTTTATATGGGTTCTTTGGTGGACATTTCCCCCTCATCATTTTCTTGGTACGGTTATTCTTTCTTTACTTTTTTTTTATAGCACCAACATTGCCTTTGTGTTCCTCAGGTGTCCCCTTTGAGCTAGGGTGTGCCTTCTGTGCATCTTCTTCCATTGTTTGGGTGTCAACACTAAGTGCTACCTTGGCTTCTTCTTTCCTACACTTAGTACCAATAGAACCCTTCTTTATTTCTTATTCCTTTAGTATGCATGCCCTTACCTCTTGGGCCACTTTTTCTTCTCATTCCTTTTGGTCACATTATACCTTTGCCTCATCCTTCCTTTCCTCTTTCTTGGCCTTTCCTTTTTTAGCCTTCTTTAAGCTGATTATATGGCACATTTTTCCTCTCTTTTTAATTTCTTCAGCCTTGGGCTAGTCAATATTGGCCTGGGCTAGTCCCAAGGCCCTTTACTCCTTGTGCCTCTAGTATAAGGTGAGAATTGCATCAATGTGGCCTTGGTCTAGGCCCATTGATCTCCATTTATTTATTAACTCTTTTTATTTGTCACTTGCACTAGAGGGAGTTACTTCTTTAGGTGCTTCACCTACTTTACTCATCTCTTCCTCTTGTTCCCTACATGTTGCTTCTATTTTTTGATCCTCTACCTCTACCATTTGGATGACCTTGATATCCACCCCTACCTTGGACATCTCCTCTTTTTGGTCCCTTAACTTCTATGCCTATTGGGTCTCAGCCTCATAGGATCCAAGTCTCCTCAGCCTACACCTTGGTCTTTCTAGCTATGTTTGTGGTGGAGGTAAAGGGGTTTGTTCACTAGGGGATGATTCTACATCCCCAAGCACAATGTAGGTGCCTTGTTCCCACTTTTACTCTTCTAAACCCTCTTCTGATGTGTCTTCTTCTGGTGTAGGGGAATGGGCCTTTTCTTTCTTTTTTCCCTTTAGACTTGCGGGGGATCGAGAGGTGAAGTGCACATGCTTTTGGTGTGATTTTATGACTGAGGCTTCCTCTTCTAAAGCTATCTATAGCTTTAACCTCTCCTTAATCTATTTTAGCATATCCCCCCTCTTATTTTTGGTGATCTTATTCTTTTCCTAGGTCATGGGGGCTCCTTCCTTCCCAATTATGACTGGGGGTCTCTTCAATTCTTAGCACTAGACCCCACATCATCATCCTTTATTTTGGGCTTCATTACATAGCATAGTATATAGATGAAGCCAAGGATTGTTACCTCATATACAAGATCAATGTCTATCTGATCCAAGGCATCTTCTTCATTCTCTATCACACCTCCATCCACGTGAGGGAACATGCACCTCATCCACGAACTTTCTACATATAGCTCTTTGACTAAAATGTCAAGGCTCTATACATTAAGGATTCTACTAAGTGCATCCTAGAAGAAATTAGCTAAGAAGGTGAAGGGAAGATTTAACCATCCTAACTTATTCCCATCCTTGAGTGCTAGATGGATGAAATAGTAGTGCTACATGATGACGAAGGTCACCATTCCAAACATGCTCACTAAGAGCCCTCGTGAGATGTGCCACTCTAACCTAAAGGCCTCTATGTATTTCTTTTACCACTTAAGTATGTGAATCTTATACTTGGCATTGAATTTTTTGGGTTAGGTGAAGTCTTTATATTTCTATACTAGGCTTTCATGGTGTTTCAAGAACACCCACAAGTTGTCTTCTCCACCATCAAGGATCCTGATCTCCTTCATGACTATCAAGATGAGGATGGATCCACATCTGAATGTCTATTTTGTGTTGTCTCCTTCTTGGTCATTTTTTTGGTGATGAACTACACCACATTGAATTTTACTCCCTATGACATGTGATAAGCTAAGCAGAGGTATGCCTTGGACACATTGGTCCATCTCCCTCCTGGGCATAGTTTTAAGCTGACCAATCACACTGCTACCCTTGTGTCTAATTCCTCACACCTAATGATGGGGAAAGTGTATCCCCATTTGAATTAATTAAGGAACTTTACAACATGATCCACCTCTTCATCATCACCCACTAGTTGATGGATGTCTCTTTTGAAGTCTAGTAGTTTGGTTATTTTGTTGATCAGGCACATAGATGTCTTCATGCATTTCCCTATGAAGTAAATGTAGTATTCATGTACATGTGAGAAGAGGAACTAAAAAAGTTCTTATAGCTTTATAAATTAAGGAAAATCATAGAGTTGAGTTGTGCCTGAAGCCTTCAATATATCTCTTATTGAGATGTCAAATATTACATCTCCCTTTGGGTTCTTACACCTAGTGTCTACCATCTAATCTTGTGTCAAGTCTTGAAAGTGACTTGATGTCTAGTGGTTCTAATCCCATAGCTACCATACATGTGTGAATGATCACCAGGGTTCACCCACTAATACTTCAAATGGGAATTACATATGCTGGTAGGACATCTTACTCAGTGCCTTAGCTTCCACTATCATAACATTGATTGCTTCCACTGCTTGTGCCCTTATCTTGGTAGTAGCTACTTCTTATACTATTCAAACCCACTTGGTTTCAAGTTGTGTCTCTTCATATCTCAATTCCTTCCACTTTGTCATTCTAAATGTATTCGAATTAAAACATGAGAGGTGTGGCTTACTAAAATCCCTAGTTTTAGTTTGGCATGAGTTGTCTACTTGAGCTTTTCTACCCATTAATGGCAACCTAACATCTATTCTAGTTCACCTTCTCTACTCTATTTTTGTTTCACCACTTCACTCTTGATGTGCTTTTTGTTCTAGTTTATTGCACCAATTCCTCACTTGATGTGTTATCTACTCTATGAGAATTCACTCTTTTGAGGTAATTTGGCTCTAGTTCTTAGTTAATTTTACATGAGTTTGTAACCTTGTTCATTCACCATTAACCCTATTTATAGCTTGATATGTCACCCATCATTATTAATGATATTGATCAAACATGATTGATAGATTTCCTGAGAGATCATAAAATCTTTGAAAATTTCATATCCTATCTAAATTAAATGCATATCTTTATTCCACCATCATATTAAATACTTTTAATGTATTTTTGGTGATGTGGCATCCTTTTTCAAATGGTCACTTCTCACTTTTCCTAGGTAGATGCTAGCTATCCTCGATGATATTATTTCTATGCATCTCCTTAGCATGACCTTCACCTCTCTTTTGGTAACTTGGGCATGGTACCTCACATGTGCACAATTAATCCTCCTCGATTCCACTTTTTTTAGCTCTGCTCCTCTTTCAACGTGTTCCTTTATCTTAGTCAATTTCTCACATGTCATCTTTCCTTGGCCTATCCTACCCCATACAAATTCCTTTCACTATTCTTCTAGAACTTGGATATTCATCTACTTTGTGCACTTCATAAGAAGGGTATCTTCTTTCCTATCTTGCACTCAACTAATTTGAATGTCTTCTCTTCTCACCTTGCATCCACCTGAGTTGAATGTCTTCTCATCTAGTTTTTCACCCATCATAGTTGAGCTTCTTCTCTTGTGTCAACCCTCTGGTGGTTGATCATTTTTAAGGGCTCTATAGATGAGGACATAACACATCACACTTGACCACAATTGTGATTCTAATATGAAACTATGGCCATCCATCAATCTCAATGATTTTATGGCTCTTCTCACCATCTCACTATGCACCTCTTATGTAGATGTTTCTTTTTTAGCTACTACTTGACTTGGAGGTTTCATGTGCCCACAACTTAGATGTATGACCTCATGAAATTATGGTGCAAGTGATCAACTCACCTGATTGTATTTATGTGTGGTGGTAAAACATATGGATCTTTATGTCCATCTCATGCTACCTATTACCTATATATACAATAATAACCACACAAATTAAATAATCACATGGGTTGGCTTATGCCAGACCCTATTTCAGTTAGCTCAATTCAAACTAACTATTGACCAAGGAGTCAGAGTATAATTGGAATAAACACCATACTATAACTGATATGGCTTCAATTAATTTCCATTGAAATTTGCTTGAATCATTTTTTAGATAACATGCATAGTTTACATACGCTCATCTATAAAATGTGATAGATGATATAGAGGCCCATCCATCAAATCTATAGCTTGCCTAGTTGCCAAAATTATTTAGATTAATACAAAAAGACTAAGGTTCCTTTGGTTAGTGCCTTTTGCTTGATATACTTATTATGTCACCTCTTTGGCATGCCTTCTCAACTTACTAACCCCACTTAGCCTAGATGTGTGTCTCATCCAAACATTCTAATTCTTCCAACTTGGCATTCAAAGATTCCTAGTCATCAAGGTGGCCAATTTGTGTAATGTACAAGGAAGGTACCAAAAACTCCATGGGCAAAACTGCTTTTATGCCAAACACTAGTTGAAATGGTGTAGCCTTGTTTAAGCACTTGTATATCAAGTGATAGGCCCATAATACTGCAAAGACATGATCATCTAAATCCTTGCAACCTATGTCACATATCTTTGTGAGGAATGTTTTAAGTATCTTACTAAATATTTCAATTGTGCCATTGGCTTGGGGATGATATGGGGTGGTCTTATGGTACACCACCATGTCTTCCATTAGAAGGATGTGCACTGTCTCATTGATGAAATGAGTGCCCTTTTCACTATTCAGAATTAATGGGCACTCATATCAGCTAATGATGTTCTCTTAAATGAATCATATAGATATTATAGTTTTATAGTGTTTCATCGGTGCTACCTCAACCCACTTTATGAAATAGTTAGTTGTTGTGAGGATATATTTGGCTCTTGTGCACTATGTTGTAGGGGTGATTGGTCCTACAAAATCAATGGCCCATTTATCAAATGGCACCTAAGATAGAATAGGGATGAGAAGTATCTCATCCTAATGGTTTACATTTATAATTTGATAGCATACATCATAGCCCACACATATTCCTTGGCATCGCTGAATAAGCTTGGCCACCACAACCCTGATTGTAGAATCTTGCACATAATTACATCTCTGGCACAATGTCCTCTAGCTATCTCTTCATGTACTTCCTAAAGGATGGATTCCTTATCATGTTTCAAAACACATTAGTGTAAGACTTCATCCCTACTCATCTTGTATAGATCCCCTTTAATGAGCTAGAAGGGGAAGGCACAAATAGCAAGCTACTTCTTCTCCTTGGAGGATAGTGTTTGTGGCACTAGCCCTAAGGTTAGGAAAGAAACAATCTCCACCAAGTCTTTAGTAATATGATGAACTAAGTAGATCTATTTTTCTATCATATCATCCTCAATTGGAACTACTACATCACTATATTTGATACAAGATAAGTGGTTTGGCCCTAAATTTTGCTTTCTAGGTTTAACCATGACTAAAAATTGAAATTCTTAGAAGAGGAAAACCCATCTACAAATGTGTCCATGTAGAAAAATTTTATTTACAAGGTATTTTATCACCTTATGATCAGTGAAGAAAGTGAATGGTGTTTCTTTTGTAGGACATAGACCATTGGCAGTTCTTTACGCTTGATGGTGGTATAGTTTTGCTCATCTTACATTAACTTTCTACTTGTGAAGGAAATGGGGTGGTCCATTTTGCCTTCACTTGATTACACCAAAATAGTGTCAATGGCTAAGCCTAATGCTTCAAAATATACATGAAAATGAGTCATCCAGTTAGGAAACTAAATTATCAGTGCACTTACCAATTTTAGCTTTAAAGTGTCAAATGCCTCCTCTTGCACCTTACCTTAGTAGAATGGGCCATCTTTGTGTAAGAGCTCCTCTAGAGGTGTGAGGATTTTTACCTAGCCCCTTATGAACTTATTATATTATCTAAAATGGCCTAGGAAGGTGCAAACATCATTCTACATGGAAGGGGTCTAGAGCCAAATGATTATTGCAATCTTCACTAGATCAATGAGCAATCTATCCTTATAGATGATATGTTTGAGTAGTGTGCCAAATAGGGTTATGAAGATACACTTTAGATTAAATGATATTTTTAGCTATCTACACCTTTCAAAAATAAGGTATAGGTTGTCATGGTGGTCATTTACAAGACCATACATGGTCTAGTCATTTAGATACACTTGGAGGAACTTATGGATGAAGTCCTTGAAAGTAGTAATCACCACTCTAAAGAATATGGTTGGCACATTATTGAGCCCAAAGAGCATCAAATTTTTAGAAAAATAACCCCACTCAATTATAAAGGTTATTTTAGGCTTATCCTCCTCCTCTATCTTCACTTAATGGTAACCTGAGAACCCATCAATGAAAGTGTATATTTTTTAACCTACGACCCCATCTAGGACTTCATCAGTGAATAGTGTTGGGAAAGGGTCATTGACAAAAGAATCATTTAGCATCCTATAATTAATGAAGATTCATATGTTCCCATCCTTATTTATGTTTATGACCATCAAGCTCACCTACTCTAATTCTTGTATTAGGTAGATGACACTCATGACCAACATTCCATCGATCTCTACTTTCACCTTGACATGGAGATTGGGGTTCATTTGATACGGGTGGTTCTTGACTGGTCTTATGTTGTCCACCAATTTGAAACTCATATTTCTTAATAAAGGGTGGGCATCCTTCATTTCCTTATATCTATATGGGAAGATATCTTAAAATTACCTTAAGAGGTTGATGATGCATGTGAGCTCTACCTCAGACTAGTATGCACCTATAGTGGCCTTCTTGGGCTCACCTTCCACACTGATGTCTACCTAGGTGGTCTTGAGGGGTGCATGATAGGGTTCATTTATCTCTTGGTGGGAGTATTTGACCTACCTTAGTCCCTCTATCATCTAAACTTGAAGGTGCATCAAGTCTCCATCATCTAGAGAGTTGTCATCAATGAGATGCATGAGCTTTTGCTTACTTGTTAGGGACCTCCAATTGCACTCCTTCTAGGTCTCATCATATTCTTCACTAGAGACACTATGGAGCACCATTTATTTACAAAAATTCAAAAGTGTCATTCCTTTTTCACTGAACATCTCTTTTAAGTGCTCCTATAAGATAACTATGTCCTCAAACATAGCTCGATAGGTGAGTTGTAGCAGCTCTAGTAATTCAAGGTTCTATGAAGAGAAGGAGAAAGTGTGCACAAAATTTTCCTTCAGTGCATCTTAATTTCCTATTTCTTGTCACATCTCATTCATGATATACCATGCTTTTTCCCATGTCTTTAGAGTTCTATAGAAGGCATACACCCATAGGCCTTATGGCACATTTTCTCTATATATCACCCAAGTTTCTTCACAAATATAGATGTGGGAAACTGGGTTAGAGTTTTCATCATAGGGGGGTATGTCCAGATCCTCATTTTTCCTACCAAATCTAGTGAACATGGCTACCTTCACATCTCACCAAGTGGGCAAGCTAATTTTCTATGTGGCCCACCAATATTATAGTAGTACTTTTTAATGTATACACCAATATACCCAACTGATCAATTTCCTTTGGGATACAAGCCTCAATGTCATATACATACCTCTCAACAAACTAGCTTACTTCATACATATGGAGTGCTATGAGCTTTCCCTTACTGAACCATATCACTCTCTTTCCTATCTTCTTGGTGTGAGGAGTCAACTTCTAGGGTCACACAATTCTTACCAAGCCTGTGCCAAATAGTCCAAATCTAGCTTTGTGTACTAGGCAACATCTACAACCAGTGACCTCATAGGCTTATTTGACCCAACATTCATAAGATACATCTATTGTATCTAATTCTAATTGGCCATCTTCCCAAGTGAGAACCCCTTATTCACTGGGATGGAGAGTCTCTATGCTGTGCATCATGATGCTATAAATGTGGTTGACCTCATCCTCAAGGTTAACACTTTCAACATAAAGTGGTCCTTGGTCACTTAAAAAATGTATCACCACCCTCTCCTTACCATTTTTAAGGTCATATAGTGCTTTTTGAAGTGCATATTGATGTTGTTTTCATAGCACCCTGGCCTTCTTAATAATGCTGGTAGTTATCCTCCTCTGTTGGCTCCATCACCTCAAATTTAGCCTTGAACTCATCACCCATGATGTCCACTATGGTGCCCTTTAGGATCCCTATGGGTTACACTTGGGTCTTATTCACCATGAAAAACATGTGTGGTAATGGTCTCAAGGGTGGCCTCCCCATTTTATCCTAGGTATTCTTGGTCAAGATATTGACCTCTACACCTATTTCAACTAACACTCCACAAACTAACCGCCCATTGATGGTGGCATCTATTATAAATTCCTAGTCATACTCAGTGTTCTGAGTATGCCTCACTTCTCATGCCTACTCCATATATGGTGCTATAATATCTATATTTTGTAGATTGGCTTCTTATGCTGGTGCTTTCTCTACATGCCTTAGAAGCAAGTCCTTTAGTAGGGGTAGTACCCCTTCTATTTTTAGGAGGCATAAGATCTTGGTCAAATCATGGACTTTAGCTTCTTACTGGTCTTGTTTTTTATGTATTGTAGTGGCCTATGCCTCAAAGTCTTAGGCCAACTAGATTTTAACCTATTGGTCTTGTATCATGGTCATTACTTGATATAAGACATCCATTTATCATGCAAGATCATGATATGGCACTAATTTTAGATCTAGCTACATCATGCATTCAATATAGCTTGACTTACCATATTCTAGGTGCATGTCTTAGTTTCGTATGGTGGGTGGCTAAGTGGTGAGCCCACTTTGAATCATGGCTTGCACTTTTAGAGACATTTTAGGAGTCTATTGTGGCTTAAGGGACCATCTCCCTTCTTAGGAACATATTGGTAAGATGTCATGGTGTTTTTATTGTGGGATTAAGATGGGTTGATTTATAGGTATGGATGGGTTGGTATATGGTTGGGGTTGAGTAGTAATCTTGTGATAATAGCTGGAAGGGTAAGAGGTATGGAAAGTAACAAATTTTGAAGTGGGGTAGAAATTGGTGGATTGGTACTAAGAAGAGGAATGGTATAAATATGGGTAGAAGATACCCCCATGGTGGATGAGGTATAATTAACAAGAGGTGAGTTTGCTCCTATATTGGAGGTATTGGTTGGTGTAGGGGGTGTTTGGCTATTGGTTGGAATGTTGGATTAGGTTTTGGTGGTGGTAGTGGATGGGATATTGGTATAAGAAGAGGCTTAGGAGATCAAATGTTGGGTAAAAGTAACACCAACCATAAGAGGGGGAGGGATACCATAATGTGGATCCGTAGGAGGAAATGAAGCAATAACTGTGTAGTGAGTTAAGGTGTTAAGATAATGTTGAAGGGCCATAGGGTTCTTATCAAGGAAGGTAATGAAATCTGCATCACCCTCAATAACTATCCAAGGCATGGTAAAAGGGGGAGAAAGATGAGGATAAATCTTAACATCTTAAGTATACTCCATGAAAGAAGAGGAGGAGGAAGATGGTGGTTTTTGGTTGGTTTGTCTCCTCAATTGTTGTCTATTAAAGACCATGAGAGGAATAGAAAAGAAATGACAAATAATTCACAACCCAAACATAAAGAAAGCAAAAAGAAAGAATCTCAAGGCATTCCAAACATACACTAAAGTTAATTTAAAACTTAGGATTCTTTTTAGATCACTTTTTTATTATGCCCTAGAAATTGTGAAGAAGAAATTTGGTTTATAGATCAAGGACTAAAGAAGAAATATAAGTTTAGTTTCAAGTTGTGTTTAGGTGCTCAAAGATAAATCTATATTGAAATTCAATATGTGTCTTGATATTGGGGCCTATCCCCTTACTTCACACACTATAGTGATAAGGGTGTTAGGTGCTTAACAAAGATATACTAAATTTTAAAGTTTATACTCAACCAGACAGCTGAGTTGGTTCTCTCATTATTAATGACCTCTAAGTAGGATTATCAATAAAGGTTAAGCTTTACCTCTAGGTGATGAAATCTTATTCAGGCCTTATCTCAAGTTTATTTTGATGTGTTGATTGATTATGTGGTTTAGTAAAATTATGTGATAATAAGAGTGAAACTACAATTAATTACTTTTCTTTTAAGTTACTAAATGAACTAAAACAAGCAAGAAATCAATATATGTAAGGTTTATTTTAAGCCCAAAATAAATTTTAGATTTTATTGTATGAGAAAATAATAAAGGAATAAATAAAGGGCCCCTAGATGATGTTAGGGTCCCACGAGGTGTCCCAAATTTTTTCTCTTAATTTCTACTCATTTCTTAATTTTGGAAGAAGATAAAAAACTAATAATAAGGGTGTGGTAGAAATACTTGGCTGGTGATGCAAGCATAATCTAGATGAAGATTGAGAAATCCTCTTTGGATTGGAAGGAATAGCCTATATATAAGAAATCACTAACAATAGGGGTTGTTAGCAAGATAGTTGAGTGGACTATCTAGTATGAGCTAGCTCCAAGAAGTGTGAGCTTTCTATGGAGGCTATCAATCCACTTTTGATAATAATTGAGTTTGAAATGATAAAAATAAGGTACTTTCATAAATAAATTGAAATACAATACAAGAAGAAAGTACAATGCTTGTTAAATAAAATGACTAAATATAGAAAAAGTAGGTCAATACTCATGTTAAAGTAGGTGAAGTTAGCTTCATAAAATTAGAAAATAGTCTGTGAATAGGTAGGAATATAGAAAGTCAAGTTTGGTTGGGGTTAAGGGCTGAAAATAAATTATTATTTTCTACCATAGTGACCATCAGTAGTTGGGTTAACCGTTGATGGTTAAGTTGACCATCAATGGTTGGGTAACCATCAATAATTGGGGGTGATCATTGGTATTTTTGATAACCATTAGTGGTTTCTTGTGGTTTTTGAAGGTTGCTCAAAAATGAGTTACAAAATAGGTGAATGGTCTGATAATGGTTCTATTGAGGATTTGGAAGTTAGAAAACAACGTACATATAGGTTTGATCAAGTCAGGTGGGTTAGAATTATAATGAAATAAAGAATAAGTACAATATACCTATAATTTTCTAGATGGTTGATGGTTGAAGACTGGGTAATTTTACTAGAGTAATAATACTTTGGTCTCAAAAGCAAATTTGGTAGATGATCGAGTCTCTTTTGTCATTGTTGAGTTGTTAAAGAAAGAATGGATGGTAGAAATCTTGAATATCTATATAAAAGAATGCTTACGATGATGGTCTTAGATCTCTTTGACCTCCTACTCCCTTCCTTGTTTAGGCAAAGAGAGATGGAGGATAGAAGGTTCCCTAGAGGGTGAGGATACTAATTTCAATTCTTGGAAGTTCATTAACATCACATAAGGTGAACATATTAAATTGTGCCTCATTATTTTTTACACAGGTGGTGATGTGTTAAGAAGGTGAGGACCTGATCGTTGATGGTCAGGATAACCATCAATGGTTAAGCTTACCATCAATGGTCAAGTGTCTAGAGGAAAAAGGGTCGAAGTGGGTTAAAAGATGTGGTTTAAGGTTTAGTTTAGTGAGTTTAGTTAGCTAACTATCTAACTAGACCCAAGGTCTAATAAGTTAGTTAGTGGATCAAGAAGGATTTGGTAGTCCCTAAGGTATTCTTAGGCATTTTGACACCCAATATAGTTTTATAGTGTCTACAATATGCACTTTGAATATATATGTAATATATTTTTATATGTAATACACTAATGGGAATAATTATAAATAATATATGTATATGTATATGTATGTATATATATATATATATATATATATATATATATATATATACACACACATATACATATATTATTTATATATGTGATACATTTACATATTAAATGTAATACATGTTTATTATATTAGTATAAATATTTATCTCCCCTCATCCATCATTCTTGAGCCTAACTCTAAATCCAACTCTAGATAGTTAGGTAGGCATTTTATATCCTTTATCTAGATGGGGGTAGAGGGGTAGGGGTGCCTTTTGCTGATATATACCTTAACTTCACCGGATTAGATATGTAGGGTCTATATATTTATACCTTCCCTTCCTCTCTTGCTCTAGATAAACCCATCACCTTTGGGCCCTCCCTTCTATATATAACTATAACTAGAATGTGTAGACTATATTATCTCTATCCTTCCTCCCCTACCCTTACCTCATAGTTCAAAGAGGGGAGTAGAGGTAGTATAGGTGTTGGGATAATTTTGAATGAAGATTATAGATAATATCTTATCTATCATAGATGGGAAATATCTTATTATATATGTTTTATGGACTATCATATATAGATAATAGCCTATATATATCTAGATGCCCTTAAATCTCCCTATCAAGTCCTTATATACTCTATATACCTATTCATAACCCTCATTCTCCTAAGATAACTATAAATAATATAACTATAGGCCCTTATCTATATGGGGCTTAGCCTTCTAAGAATAATAATAGTAGGTATACCCTCTTTGACTTTAATAGATAGCCCTAGTCCCATATATAGACATTAGAAGTAGTTTACCCTATAGATCATTCTTATCTATCTAGGGGTTGCATCAGTTATATAGGTTCATTAGCATGTATAGATATAGTTATCCTAGATAGATATATATAGGTGTTGGAAAGTGTTGTCATTAATTCAAAAGATGACAAAGTGTGAAAAGTACTTATTCTAGTATGTTTTAAGAAGGATTGGTTGATCTTTAAATTTTGACTATTTAGAAATGTTTAGGGATGAGTATGTAGTATTGAGCATGTGAAATATGTCCCTAAGATATTTTATATGCTTTGAGTGCTTGTGTTCATGAGTGGATTTCATCTATTTAATCATTATTTTTATCTAGACATTTTGGGTCTAATGGAAGAAAATTTGAGTAGGCAATTTGTTGATGTCACAATTGCCATGTGTGGATGAGTAAGGGGGAGTTGGTCATATGGTTGTGATCACATTTATGTCTAGTTTTTATGTTATAAATTTTAGGTCATGTGATGAATCATGACAAAATATATGCAAATGCAAAGTTGGGATCCTAGGTAGTTTGATATAGTTTTCCCATACTTAGCCAAATTTACATGAGGCAAGAAAGAGCTGAGTTAGCAATTTGGTGATGGTATATTGAACACGTGTAAAGATGAAAGGAGAAATTGATCATATGGGTTTATTTAGTTTTTTTCTTAGTTTATTTTCACTAAGTTTCAAGTTATGCGATGTAGTTCATCAAAAGATATTCATGAGAAAAGTTGGCCTTCCAGGAAGATCTTAACATAGTTGGCTCTATGGTAGAGAGAAATTTGAGTGAACAGATTAATGACATTATATATTCAATGCACAAGGATTATAGGAGTAGTTTAATATATGTTTGGATTATCTTATGTGAAGAGATAATATGGTCTAAATTTCATATCATGCATCTAAGTGTAGCAAAACTTATTGAGGTCCAAATTTGGCATTCCAAGCAGATAAGCAATGGTCCCCATACATAGTAATTTTTGCAAGATGTTAAAGATTAGGACCTGATAGAGATCCAACAGTTCATGGGAGTTTATACATATATATCTATATTGTGAAGTAATTTAAATGGGTTAAAGTGTTTTTTGGTTAATGAAGTTAAATATTGAGCTCCTTACAAAAGGATTGACAAAGCATGTTTATTCCAAGATGTTAGGATGCAGCGAGATAGTGCCAAGTATTTGATGTTTAATGTTGAATAGAGATAAAGATATAGATTATAGCAAGGATAAATAGTGATTGGGTGTTCATAATAATTTAGAACAATAGTGTGCATTAAATTCAAGAGGTTATGTGATAGTTGTCTAGCATTGTTAAAGTAAGGATAATTTTGAGGAGATCAATGGTACATGTTGAGTCAATATTGAAAGATTGGTCAAGATGAGGTCAATTTTTTGAGGTTTAATATTTGGTAAATGACACTTTATACATTAAAGTTCAAAAAATGTTGATGGTGCATGATCTATCTAATCATTGAGGACATAATATGATAGCATGGTGTTCGATATTTAAATGTGACCACTTGCATTTGAATATTTGAATTAACAAATGAAAAACCAATGCTCTATATTTTGTCTATATCTTTATATCTATGCAAAATTTCTCATGGTGTAAAAATATAATTTGTAGAAGACTCCAAGTTAAATTTTGAAATATATATTTAAAGATATAAAAATGTGTATAGTCAAAGTTATGAAGGTTCAAAGTTGACTATGTGTTCATGCATGGACTGTAAGTGACCCAATAAGGATAATTGAGCTTGTGTTGATGATGTTTCAATGTTTCATGATGAATTATCTATTAGGGAGATTTTCAGACTCCATAAAATTACACACACACACACACACACACACACACACACACACACACACACACACACAAACATATATATATATATATATATATATATATATATATATATATATATATATATATATATATATATGAGGTGTGATCAATTTATCTTGAGTATGAACAATCCTTAAGAATTTGACTATGTGTTGATTCATGGTGTCTCTATGTATAAGGTCATAGTTTGAGTTCATTGAGCATATGCAGAGGTAAGTAGAGTTGACTATGATCATTTGAGGATGTATAATGGGATATGATGAGTGGACCCATGTATTTAAAAGTGTTCTTGTGTTTTTAGTTTACTTGAAGAAGTATCAAAGATGTCAATGGGTCATCATAGGACCTAAAAAGGTAACTTAGGCTTATTTGAAAGAGAGTTGTGCTTAAGTGTGTCACATGTAATATGGTTTAAGGGTGAAGGAATATTTTTGACTTTATAAATCATAAAGGCTCTATAAACAATGAAACAAAACATTTTGGTTTCTAGACTTGAGAGATTGGAAGAAGGCTTATATGTGTGGAGTATGGGTTGAAGTGAAGAAGAGAGGATAGGTTGTGTGCATATTGATGAGTTAATCATCAGAATAATTTTTTGATTGTATATGACCTATAGGTCATATTTATGATGATATATTAATACTTTTTCATTTTGAGGATATGCAAAGAGTTCTTAGTGTGCATATGAAGAAAATTTGAGTGAAGGAGAGAGATTGTGGCATGCCTATGTGAGAGGCATGTATGAGATAGAAAGGGAGTTTATGTAGGGATTAGATAATCAAATATCCATCATTGGGTGTTGAATACATTAGTTCTACGGTGGAGGTGTTCACTTCAAAAGAGGGTCTAAATGACTTGATATTCCTTAGGGGCAGTTACTCCTTGTGAAATAGGTGTTTCACTAAAGGCCTTTGGTCAAGAGGACTTGATCAAGTTTTATATTCTAAAGGACTTGACCATTCTCTTGTTTATAATCTCTTATAGACAAGTATTCCATGTGTTATAGGTTTGAGAGTGGGTTTTATTCCCTATGAGGGTTTCGCATGGGAACTATGTGTTATGTGTTTGATCTTGTTTATGCTTTGAATAAATGAACTTTCTTGTTAATGTTACTTGATCAAGTTGATATATGCTATTTGTTTATTAGTTTGAAAGGATTGGATTTGATATTGAAATATTTGGACTCATTTATTCACCCCCCTTAGTTTTTGTACCTATATTAATTAGTATCAAAGCAAGGTCCTTTGGTAAAGGATTGATAACTTGAAGGTGATCCAAGGTACAAAATGGGTAGTCATCAAATACAAGGAGGTTTATCTATTAATCAAGCACTGATGTTCAATGGATATAATTATGATTTTTGAAGTGCAAGGATGAGGACATATATTATGTCCCTATGGTTTGATGTATGGTAATCTATTGTGGATGGTTATGTTGCTCCTACTACTCCTCTATCGAGTAATACAACCAAGAAGTTATTTGAGAATAATTATAAGATAATGAATTCCATCACTTGTGGTCTTGTAGAGACTATGTTCACCAAGTAATCCATTATAAATATGATAAAGATCTATGGGATAAAATCCAAATCATTTATGAAGGAAATTCAAAGGTCAAGCTTGCTAAGTTATAGATCATAAAAGCAAATTTAAAAGTCTCAAGATGAAGGAAGAAGATTATGTGACATCCTTTCTACAAAAAGTTTATGAGACTGTGAACATCATTAGAGGTCTTAGAGAGAACCTTGAAGAGGCTACTATAGTTCAAAAGGTATTAAGGTCTCTATCCCTTAGGTTTGATCCAAAAGTATTTACTATATAATAAAGTCATGATCTTACTAAGTTAAATATGGATCAATTGCATGGCACTTTTACTACCTATGAGATGAGAGTAAATGATGGTATACCACCAATAAGGAAGAAAATTTCAAGATTGAAATGAAGACAAAGAAGATGTTACAAGGTAAGAAACCCAAAGAAGATGATATTTATGATATAGATGAGGATGAACTAATTGCATTGATTTCAAGAAAATTGAAAATAGGTTCAGGAAAGTATAAGGGTAAACTACCCCTCAAATGCTTCGATTATGGAGAGATAGGATATTTTTATAATAAGTGCCATCATAAGTATAATAATAATGATGTTGAAGACCATGATCAAGGTCATGATGATGGAAAGATATAATTTAGGTCTGATAAAAGCAAAAAAGTATTTAGAAGGATTGACAACAAGAAGAAATACTTCAAGGACAAGAAAAGTCTCTACACTAAAGAATATTGAAGATCATCAAATGAGAGTGAATATAGTGACTCAAAGTGTGATCATCAAGATGTTAATCCTATTGAAGATGAAGTCCTCTTCATGGCTAAGGAAGGAAGTTTTTGACATCAAAAGAAGTCTACTTGGAGTGATTTAGATAATGATGAAGAATATGAGACTGCATTAATAAATACTCTTGAAAAACTAAAGATAAAGAAGAAAATTAATAAGAAGATGAAGACTCAACTCAAAGACTATGAGGATCAATTCAATGTGTATGAGGCAAGATTAAATTAAGACACTAAGGAGCATGAAGATATAGTCAAGCATCTCAGTTATCAATTAGAAATCTTGTCTTCAAGCTTGAAAGATAAAGAAGATGAATGTTCAAGGTATGTAATTGAAAATGAGTCATTAAAATCTGAGTTAGAGAAAACATCTAGTAAGATGAATTCATTTGTGAGATTTGAAAAGATCTCAAGTAATCTAGATGATATTTTGAATGATCAAAAACATGAAGTTGATAGAACTAGTCTTAGATACAAAGAAGAACCAGAGAATGCAACTCAAAACAAGATGAAGACTAATGTGAACAAGAACAACCTGAATTTGAAGACAAATCATTAGATAAAGAATGAAGGTGGTGTTAGATTAAAGACAAATCAGATCAAATAACTAGATTCCATGAGGTATGCAATTTTCAAAGGTTACTACTACACATTTAATCATTTTGGGCATATATATAGAGAATGTAAGAGACCTGTTAGAAATGAGTTTGTATGGAACTATGGTGGGGGTCATCAGTCAAAAGGTGTGAATAGAGATAAGTGCTTCAACTATCTTGAGGAGGGACACTTTGCTAAGCATTTTCAAAATAAGGTAAGGCAAGGTAAGATTTATTCAAAAAGAGTAGTTTGTTTCAGTTTTCATGGCATTGGACACATCTATAGGTTTTTTTTCAATAATGTAAGATAAGCTAAATTTCCATCAAGGAGTATTGTTTCTTATAACTGTGAGAAGATTGGTTGCATTGCTAAGTTCTATAAGCAAAGGATATTAAGTCAAAATAAGTTAACTCAATCTCTAAGAGTGAAAGGTAGAAGGTAAGTTAACTCATGGAAGCCAAAGGTGATAAGTGTGAGTCATGATGAGTCTGCAAGTCCAATTAATATATTTTCTATGGTGTAGAATGCTATAGAAGTTGGAGAGTGACAAGATCTCTCATTATCTACTCATGTTGAGAAGGAATCAACCAAACTCATAGAGAAGAACAAGGTTTTTGTTGAGGCTATTATGTTTTGGATCCTATTTCTAAATTAAAATGTATTTCAAATATTGTACATTTAAAATGTATTGAATAATCTTTATGTTTTGGGTTAACTTTTCCCATGGTTTTGGTACCCATTATTTTGTAATACTACTTTGTTGATGTATTATGTATATATGGATATTTCATAGGTAATACATCATGAGAACTAGGGTTTGAGAAGGAAGAATATAGTCTATGAGTTTAGGTGTGAATTTAGGATGGTTTGTTGAGCACAGATCCAAATAATATTTGTGTATTGTAATTGTGAGAAGACTGATCTGAGAGTGGATTGTACTCTCATGGATTGTAATAAAATTTGAGCAAGTGTTTCTTGGTGGATGTAGCCTATATTAGGTGAACCATGTTAAATCTGGTCTTCTTGTTATGCATGTTTATCTCTATTCTTTATGCATCTATAATTATTTCTATTATTTTGATTCTATGAAAATGTTCTACATTGATTTCTAATTTATTTCTAACTGGTATCATAGATTTAGGTTGTATTTGTTGAAGTGTTGAATCATAGGAAGGGTTATTATTTCAAGTGGGAGCTATGGTTGATGATCATAGATCAAAGGTTGAATATTTCAACAGATAGAACTTTGGTCTATGAAAGATGCAAATGGAGGATTATCTCTATCAGAAGGACCTCCATGCTCTACTAGGAGGAAAAGTAAAGCAACTAGTGAGTATGACAGATGAGGCTTGGGAGCAGATTAATAAGAAATCACTTGGGGCCATTAGGTTATGCCTTGCATCTTTTGTTGTGTTTAATATATCACAAGAGAAGACCATAAAAGGTTTCATGAATGAATTAGGGAATTTATATGAGAAACCCTCTACTTATAATAAAATATTTTTAATTAAAAAGTTATTTAATATGAAGATATCTGAAGATGGTTCAGTTGTTGATCATCTGAATGAATTTAATAAAGTTGTGAGTATGTTAAATTTTGTAAAAATTGATTTTGATAATGAATTTAGGGATTTCATTATTTTATGTTCCTTACCAAAGAGTTAGAATATCTTGGTAATGGTTGTGAGCAACTAGGTCTCTAATAATGCCCAGTTGAAGTTTAAGTATGTCATATGAGTAATCCTTAGCAAGGAAATGTGATGTAAAAGCTCTGGGGAGATTTCTAATTTAGGTGATGTTTTGGTAGTGGAGAGTAGAGGGAGACAAAATTTTAGAGGTAAAGGAAAGCACGGAAATTTAAATGGTCTTAAAAGTTCAAAATAAGGGGCCAAGATGATATGTTGGCACTGTGAAAAGACTAGGCATGTAAAGAAGGATTTTTGGTCTCTTTAGAATAAGAACAAAAATCAAGAAGACACCAAGGAGGTAAATGTGGAAATAGATAATGTTTTTTAGGATGTATTAATTCTCTCCATTGACAATATTATTGAGTCTTGGGCTTTAGATTCAAGGGCTTCTTTTCATGTTACACCATATAGGCATTATTTTATTGATTATGTTCAAGGTTTTTTTGGACATATTCACCTTGGTGATGATGAGCTTTATAGAATAGTAGAAAAAGGAAGTGTTAAAATAAATATGTAAAAAGGGAACACTTATATATTGAAGGATGTTAGGCATGTTCCTAAGTTGAGATGAAATTTGGTATACGTAGGACAACTAGGTAGTGAAATTTTTATGGTGACATTTATAGTAGATTATTGGAAGGTGACCAAAGTTTCTCTTGTGGTATGAAGAGGTAAGATGGTTATTACACTATATTTATCAATTAGTTATGATTATTTTAATTTATTTGTAGATGTAGATGTAACTTTGTGGCATAACAGGTTTAGTCACATGAGCCAAAAGGGTATGCAAATTTTAAAGGATCAATTGCTCAAATTGAAAGGGTCTAATTTAAATTCTATGAATATTGTGTGTAATAAAAATAGAAAAGGGTAAAGTTTCTCAAGGTTGGACCTACAAGGAAGGATATTAAGTTGTATCTAGTTTATTTAGATGTGTGGCGGTCAGCTCAGGTATCTTCTATTGATGGGTCATTTTATTATGTCACTTTTATTGATAATGCAACTAAGAAAGTTTGGGTTTATGGAATTAGGATAAAATATAATGTGTTTGATATATTTAAAATATGGAAATCCTTAGTTGATGATGAAATATTTCTCAAGTTAAAATGTCTCAGGTTAGATAATGTTGGAGAATATTGTAGCAATGAATTTTTTTATTACTGTTCAAGGAATGGAATTCATAGACAGAGGATACATCCAAGAACTCCATAATAGAATAGAATGTCAAAAAATATGTATAAGACTATCATGGAGCATGAATTTTCATGTAGGACTGCCTCTTTAGTTTTGGGTAGAAGTGATAACATAGCTATATATCTGATAAATAGAGGTCCTTCATCTACTTTGGATGGAGGCATAGTTAAGGAAGCTTGGTCTAGTAAGAAAGTTTATTATTCATTTATTATAATATTTGGTTATGATTCCTTTTTTCATATTGACAAGGATGATATGACCAAGTTAGAGGCTAAGTCTAAAAAATACACCTTTATTGGTTATGGTGTAGATGACTTTGGTTTCCAGATTTGGAGTCTTAAGGACAAGAAAATATTTTGGTCTAGGGATGTTGTAATTAATGAAAAATTCATGCATAAACAAGAGTTGTGGAATAAAAAAAGAGGATTACAAAAAAGAGTACATATTACTGGAAGACATTGCAAATGATAAAGCTTCCAAGCAGCTAGTTTAGGTACCTACTCCATAAGAACACTAAACTCATGTGGTGAGAAGGTCTTCTAGGGTAAAAAGGGAACCTAAAGATTTTAACCATCTCTTAATTATTTATTACTCACTAATAATTGAGAGCCATATTACTTTGAAGAAGTAATGCAAATATATGTTAGGAAGAAGTGAGAGAAAATAATGGATGACGAACATCAGTCTCTCATGGAAAATTAGACTTGGGATTTGGTAAACCCACCTAAAGGTAAGAGAGTATTGTAGAACAAGTGGGTGTATAAAATTAAAGAAGATTATGGAGGAAATAAAAGGTACAAGGCATAGTTAGTGGTAAATGGGTTACATAGAAGAAGGGAATTGATATTGATGAGATTTTTTCCCCAGTGGTAAAGATGACTTCTATTAGGACTATTTTTGGGATAGTGGAAATGGAAGACTTGCACTTAGAGAAGCTAGATGTGAATACTACATTATTTCATGGTGATTTGGAGGAGGAATTATATATGGAACAACCATAAGAATATGAGGTCACAAAAAAGAAGAACATGGTGTACAAACTGAAGAAGAGCTTTTATGGCCTGAAATAAGCTCCATAATAGTGGTACAAGAAATTTGATAGTTTTATGATGGAGTAAGGATATTCTAGGTGTCATTCATACCATTACATATATATCAAGAAGTTTTATGATGGTGATTACATTATCCTATGCATGTATGTGGATGGCATTTTGGTTATAGGTAAAAACATGTAGGAAAGAAAGGTACTCAAGGAAAAACTTAATAATTCATTTGCTATGAAGGATTGAGGAGTAGCAAAACAAATCCTTGGTATGATAATAACTCAGGATAGGAAGAAATGAAATCTAAATTTAACCCAGGAAGAGTACATTAAAAAGGTCTTGGAAACATTTAGTATGTAGGATACTAAACCAGTTGGGACTCCTTTGGCAAGCCATTTCAAGTTATCAAAGGAGTATTGTCCCAAGACAGAGGAAGGGAGAATCCAGATGTCACACGTACCTTACTCATCAGTGATTGGTATCTTGATGGATGCCATGGTGTGCACTAGGCTAGATATTTCCCATGTAGTGGGAGCATTAAATAGGTACATGAGTGATCTAGGTAGAGAATAGTGGAAGTTAATGAAGTGGATCCTTCAGTATTTAAGAGAGACCGTGGGGATAATTTTAAGCTATGGTGGATTGGACACCACTTTGCATGATTATGTAGATTTGAACATGGCTAGATATTTAGATAGTAGGAAGAGTACAATAGGATATGTATTTATTGTAGGTGACATAATGGTGAGTTGGATTTCATGATTATAGAAACTTGTGGCTTTGTTAACCATAGAGGTTGAGTATGTTTCTATCATAGAGACAAGCAAAGAAATAATTTGGTTAAAATATTTTCTTGAAGAGTTGGGGCATAAGCAAAAGGAAGGGAAGCTATATAGTGATAGTTAGAGTGTTATACATCTAACAAAGAACTCTTATTTCCACTCTAGGATGAAGCATATATAGTTGAGGTACCATTTCATCAGGATAACTTTAGAGGAAGAGAAGTTGAAGATGGGAAAGATTCATACTAGTTATAATCTTGTAGACATGATAATCAAGGTGGTCACAAGGGAGAAACTAAAGCTATGTTCAGTTTTAGTTGTTCTTCATAGTTGATAGTGAAGGGTTGAGAATCTTGCTCAGAGGAAAGTAGTCTCCAAGTGGGAGATTGTTGTGTTGTGGAACCTATTTCTAAATTACAATGTATTTTAAATATTATACATTTAAAATATATTGTACATTTTTATTGTTTTGTAATACCACTTTTATTTTATTTTATGTATAGATGGATATTTTTAGGTAATACATTATGAGAACAAGGGTTTGAGAAGGAAGAATAGAGTGTGTGAATTCAATTATTAATTTAGGAGGGTTTGTTGAGCACAACTCCAAAAAATATTTGTGCATTATAATTGTGAGAAGATTGATTTGATAGTGGATTGTACTTTCATGGTTTGTAATAAAATTTGATCAAGTGTTTCTTGGTGGATGCAGCTCACATTGGGTGAACCATGTTAAATTTTGTCTTATTTTTGTGCAAGTTTATTTTTGTTTTTTATGCTTTTCTAATCATATCTATTATTATGATTCTATGAAATTGTTATGCATTGATTTCTGATTTATTTCTTCAAGCATGGTTCCTATGTTGATAAGGTCTAAAGGTGATGTTATGCAATGCAAAGATGTTACCTCAATTATAAAGGTATGTTAATATTCCATAGTTGCTCTATGTGTTTTCAATTTAATCTTAAAAGAGAAGGAGAGTGATTTAGAAAAGGAACCAATTGTCATAGTTTAGAAGAAGAAGAAAAAAATAAAGAAATATTATAGTTATAAGAGGATTTCAGTGGTTATTGAGGATATGTGTGCTACTCTAATCTTTAGTTTGTTTTAAGAGACTTATGGTGTAGAGGATGTCTCTATCTAAGCTTCTTAAGAGACACCTTTCAGTGGAAAAGGAAATGTTGTGTTGTTCTTCAGATATTTCTAGATGGCTAGAAATGAGTGTTTTCAATTGGATCAGGTATGTCTAGGTGGAAGATATGTTGTGATGATGCCAGAGTGATGTCATAGCTATATATGGTTAGTATATAGGGTTAGATTAAATATTTTCAAGTGGCATGAAGTTTTGTTGGTGGTCCTTGAGGTGGTTTGAGAGAGAGGGCTTATAAGCTTGTATGGTGGTTCTTAATGGTGTGTAGAGATTTGAAGATGATAATGAGTTAAAATTGCTTATAAATATTAGGGGGAGTCCCTCTTATATGTCTCTTGATATGTTTCATCATATTTTAGTACTTTTATGTATTATTTCTTCATTGGTTGCAGTTTTTGGTTGAAGAGAGTGTTGGTATGGAGCAAGAGGAAGTTGTCAAGGCAAGAAGAAGTAGAATCAAGGCAAGGGGGAGTGTGTATCATATTAATAATGTGGTCCTATAATATTAGTATTATTTTTATGTCCTTAGGATTAGTTGGTGCCCACTTTTTCATTGTGTCAAAGGGGGAGAAAGTTACTATTGTAGAGTGCTTGAAGAGAGAGAAGGAATGTGAGTTGTATATTACTATATGATGGTTGTTGACATCAATAAAAAAGGGAGAGATTATTGGAGAGTTATAAATAATGTCATGGTGATGTCATGGAGGTGCCCTGGTGAGTGGATGAAGTGCCTTGATATTCTAAGTGATAATGACAAAGTGTGCAATATGTTTATCCTAGTATTTTTGAAGTAGGCTTGGTTGATCTTTAGAGTTTGACTATTTAGAAATGTTCAAGGATGAGTATGGAGTATTTTGAATGTTAAATGGGTCCTATAGGAAGTTTTATATGCTTTTATTTCTTCTATGCATGATTTTTTTCATCTAGTTTATCGTTATTTTCATTTAGATACTTTGGGTCTAGTGGTAGAAAATCTAAGTAACTAGTTTGCTGACATCGCCATTGCCATGTGTGGATGAGTGAAGGGGAGTTGGTCATATGGTTGTGATAAAATTTGTGCCTATATCTTATACACTAAATATCAAGGCATGTGACTAACCATGGGAAAATATATGCAAGTGCAAATTTGGGCTCCCAGACAATTTGACAATGTTTTCCCATACTTAGCCAAATTTGCATGAGGCAAGAAAAAGTGTCGAGTAAGTAGTTTGGTGATGGTATATCTCACACATGTAGATGCTTTAGGATAATTTAATCACATGGGTTTGTTTATTTTTATTTTTGGTTGATATTCACTAAATTTTAGTTCATGTAATGAATCAAAACAAAAGAGATGTATGTTCAAAGTTGGCCTTCCAAGTAATTTTTGACATAGTTGGCTCTATGGTAGAAAAATCTGAGTGAGCATATTAATGGCATTATATCACACACGTATAAAGGTTTCAGGAGTATATTGATATATGGTTGGATTATATTATGATTATGAGATCATATGGTCTAAATTTTAGATCATGCAACTAAGCGTAGTAAATTTTATTGAGGTCCAAAGTTGGCCTTCTAGGGAGATAGCAATGGTCCCCATACTTAGTCTTTTTTGCACAAAGTTAAAGATCTGGACCAGATGCAGATCCAATAGTTTGAAGGAAATAATATAGTGAAAATATATGGTGTGAAACAATTCAAATGAGTCAAAGTTTTCATTGGTTAAATTTTTTTAAAGATCGATCTCGTTATAAAAGGATCAATAAAGTGTTCATTCCAAGGTGTCAAAAAGCAGCGAGATGAGGACAAGTGTTCATATTTTAACATCAAACAGAGATAAAGATAAAGATTCTTCCAAGATCTAATAGTTTTTATGAGTTTATAAAAATAGAGATAAATGGTGCATATTGAGTGAGATGTTTTCAAAGTGTTTAATGTTTAACACATAAAGATTGAGCTACATACAAAAGATTGATGGTGTGCATTAAGTCAACATTGCAAGATTACACAAGATGAGGTCAAATGTTCAAGTTTTAACATTTGGGTAGTGGTGCACTATGAATTAAAGTTATAAGAATATTTATGGTGTCTATTTTATCTGAAGATGCAGGGACATAAGATACGATCAAAGTGGTTGATGTATAATTGTGACCATTTGCATTTGAATATTTGAATTTAACAAAGGAAAAAACTAGTGCTCTATATTTTGCAAATAACTTTTGATCTAGGTAGAATTTTCTCATGGTGTAAAAATAAAAATTGTATAGGAATCCAAGGTTCATATGTAAATATATATTTGAAGATTTGAAAGTGTATATAGTCAATTTTATGAAGGTTCAAAGTTGACTATGTTTTTGTGTATGATATGCAAGTAACCCGAGAAGATTGTTTGAGCTTGTTTTGACATCTCATGATGAATTAGCTATTGGGGAGTGTTTTTTTGAATCTATGATAATATTATATATGGATTTTGGAGGTTTGATCAATCTATCTTGAGTATGAAAAATTATTAAGAATTTGACTGTGTGTTGGTTTATGGTGTTCCTATGTACAAGGTCATAGTTTAAATTGATTGAGCATACACAAAGGTGAGAAGAGTTGACTATGATCATTTGAGGATGTCTAAGTGGACATAAGGAGTGGAACCATGTATTTTAAAGTGGTCTTGTGTTCTTGGTTTGCTTGGATAAGTTTCAAATAGGTGAATGGGTCATCATATGACCTAAAAAGGTGACTTAGGCTTATTTGAAAGAGAGTTGTGCTTAAGTGTAACCCATGTAAGATGCCTGAAGGGTGAAAGCATGTGTTGTGGCTAACAAGGAATATTTTAGACTTGATAAATCATGAATTAAATTAAAAATTGAAACCAAAGGTGTTGGTTTCTAGATTTGAGAGATTAGAGAAAGGCTTGTATGTGTGGAGTATGGTTATATAATCTTAGATACATTATTAGGTGTTAAATACATCAATTATAAGGTGGAGATGTTCATTTCAAATGAGGGTCTAAAGGACTTGATCTTCCTTAGGGGCAATTGTTCCTTGTGAAATAGGTGTTTCACTGAAGGCCTTTGGTCAAGAGGAATTGATCAGTGTTTTTGGTCTAAATGACTTGACCAATCTCTTATTTGTAATATATTATAGGATAACTAGTCCATGAGTTTTAGGCTTGAGAGTGGATTTTATTCCCCATTAGGGTTTCCCATAGGAAATATGTGTTGTGTGTTTGATCTTGTGTATGCATTGAATGAATGAGATCTCTTGTTAATGTTACTTGATCAAGTTGATATATGTTGTTTTTTTATTAGTTTGAAAGGATTGGAATTGAAATTAAAATAAATGGGCTCACTGATTCACCCCCTCCTCTTAGTGATTGCACATCTATCAATAGGGGCCTCAATTGAAAGCATAATGGTCTCAATTTAAGGTCATTTGGGTAAGGATATAACTATAATAACTTGTTTTTGATGGGGTCTCAAGTTCAATTTATTCTAGTCATAAAATTTGGTCATGTAATGAACATTTTGATTCCACTATCTGGTTATAATATACTAAACAACCTATCTCTATATTTATGAGGGTCCATATATAGATAGATATGGGGTAATGTATGGATCTCCAACTATGGAATCCTTCTTCCTCCATCTCAGCCTAGTTATTAAAATTGAGTTAAGCTAAGATATGGACCATGTATAGATAAGGGATCAAAGACCTAATCTATATGGTTAATCAATGTAGTCAAGTGACCTATATATAGATAGAGGCTATCTAAATTTCTTTGGATTGGACAGAAGGGCCAACTCCAAAATCCCAACCTAGATTAAATAGAGGGTCCCCTATATTGATATGGTCATCCCCCATCTAGTTAAAGAGGCCAAATCCAGTATGTAATCATAACAAGTATCCGTATATAAATTATTAGTGAGATCAAATTGCCATCGCCAAACATAGATAGGGAGCCATGAACTAGATTAAAAGGGGCAAATTATTTTTTTGGATTGGATCATATTGGACCCATATATAGAGAGGGGAAACATCCCTCTCATCCCAAATTTATTGCATATGCCATGCTAGAGAGGATGAATATATAGGTCATGGTGATAGGTTCTTTACCAGAATAGATGTCTACCATGAATAAGATAGAGTTTCATCTCATCCTCTATTTAGATATATGGATATGGATCATTGGCTATACCTAAATGATCAAAGTGATACTTTACCTTCTATAGATACTATATCTAGGCAGAGGGAGGAACCAATGACCTTATCTATCTATGTCAAACCATGTTATATTTTTGGTGAGTGGTTGGGGCATTTTATATCCATATCCATCCAGAGGATAGACTACCACCTAATCTCTATGGGAGAAACTATATATAATTTGATAATCAACTTAACATAATCATTATAGTTATAGTTCATAGGGTGAACTAGAAGAGTTTCGGTGCCTTATAATATATATCTAGGATAATATATATACCCAGTTAATGGTAGATCTACCTATCACTCTCAAACTAACATTCATGTATGGGGTCAAGAACATATGTTAGCTATGGGCCAACCACCCCAACATACATAATTCTAGTTTCTAGCCTATTCCTCTTATAAATATATAAGGGTAACTCTATATATCTATAGTCAATCATAAATAAGGGTCCATATATATAGATATATAGGTCCCCAAACAAAATAAAGGGGAGAACACTCAAATGATAGTGCAGGGGGAGGGAAATTAAAATAAAGCTAATGCCAATAACCACTTAGAATATATGTGGAATAGAGTCTAGTATGTATTTTAACTACTTGGATAAAATATATGAGGGGCATAAAAAAAAAAATTATCCATCGATTTACCCAAAGATGACTAGATATAGCAGCTCTCCAACCCAAATAGTGAGTGATAACAAACTAGAGTTCCCTACCAATCAATATAAGACTCTCAATTAATAGTTAATAGATAATGCATATATTGTCATTATTAATTAAACCACTGACTATATATAGCATCACAAACTATACAAATCTAATACATCTTGGATGTTGATTAAACTAATGAAGACTCTTTATCAAAGACTCTATACGTGTAACACAAAAATAATCGAGGTGACCTTAGAAAACCCATGTAACTGAGTATTGTTTACATAGTCCTTAAGGACCTTATACCAATGTATTTCTCCAAAGAATGGAATAATATAATGATAAATGATGAAGATAAATAGATGAAGATACATGTTTATTTGAATTTTATTGGTCAAAGATGGATGAACTAATTGGATTTGAAAATAGATGTTAAGGGATGGATAGATTTTTTGATTGAAAAATACTATCATTTTAATTCATCTCCTCATATACTTTGAAACCTAATTTTTGATATTATAATGAAAATATGCACCATGATACCCTGGATTTAGTGTGTGTAAGGACCGACCCTTGATCCAAAATAAAAATGACATAAGCACACCATGATATGGAAAATTTGGATGACATTATTTTCCTATGTTGATGGATGGACTCAAGTATAAGTGCAAGAAATCACCATGATATGGGAAAAAAATGATGAACCTATTACCGCATATGGACTGAATCAAATCACAATAAGAAAAATCAAACAAGTAAGCAAACAAGTAAACACCCATAATCTTGAAAATAAAATCAACATAAATCATCTTATCATTGATTGAGTTAAAATACATGTGTGAAGGATCAATAATATTGATAGTTGGATGGTGCCCCAAGCAAGGACATATGTGAAGGAGTGGATGTGGAATCAATGTACCTAATAAATTGACTATGATTTGGGTCAAATACTGATCAAGGATATAATCCTAACCTAAAACAAGAGTTCTCATGGGAAGTTTGGGTTTTATGGTTTTATAGCACTACTTTTGGTATTTTCTATATTTTTTTGAAGTTTTTTTGTTTTTGGTATTTTTTAGATTTTTATGATGGTTTTGAATTTTTGGAATAAAAAGGGAGATCTAGGATGTGTGTGCAAGAAGTAAAAATCAACTCTAGTAGCAGACATAGATAGGAATGTGGGATGTGATGGATGAATGAATGGATATGGAAAAAAATGAAGCTCTCTAAGGATCACAAGTCCAGGATGCACCCCCTATGTCAATCTGATATCATGCTATAAATATGTTTATATACTCTAATATGTCAAAATTGTCATACATTGTAACAACTACAAGTCATCACTAAGGTCAAAATGGAGAAGGGCTTGTTAGATAATTATATGGATTATACTAAGGGACATGGAAGGATGTACTCATAGACTGAACTTTAGTCATGGTGCTAAAAAAAATGTTTTCACCGTGGTACTTATCCAAGATGCTATAAAAATGGTTTTCATCTTGGGATGAATTATTTATTTTTATCTTTTTATTTTAAATTTTTTTCCTTTTGATATTTAAAATTTTTGGATTTATGTCAAGCATAAAAATTCTTAAGAAGAATGATGTTCATGGGATAATCTATCTCTCTTCCATCTTCTATGGCTAATCTATAAGCACAAGAACCATACTTCATAATGATGATGTATGGACCTATCCAATTAGGCTCAAAATCACCTTTCATCTTTCAATTTTCACTTGTCAACTCTCAATATTTAATGCACTTGTCAAGTTGTGATGTATTCAATTCTAATATGCTTTGAGGTGATTCAATGTTCTCAGTCTATTATCTTGGGATTTAATGCACTTTTCAAACTACAAAAAATTCAATTTTGATATGATTTAAGGTGATTTAATGTTTTCATTATTCTATCATCAAGGATTTATAGCTCACTAACCTTAAACTCTAAATATTTAATGAACTTGTCAAGTTACGACAGAGTCAATTCTGATATGTTTTGAGGTGATTCAATGTTGTCAATATTTTCTCAACAAGGAGTTCTGGATCTTATAGTATTACAACCCTATAATCCTAATCAAAAATAATGTCTTGAAATGAGATATATATGGAGGGTGACTTGATCTCAATAGGGAGGGTGGCTTCTAACCTAAGGACTAGGGAATAGGGTGTAGCACATGTGGGTGTATAGATGTTGGTGTGGTAAGACTATAAGGCTAGATAAAGTTTAAAATTATAGTTGCATCCAATGTTATTAATAGTATTTTTGAGGATTTCAAGGATCTTTTGTTGGATGCCTTATCTTGGTTGTTGCCTTGTGGATAATAAGGAGTGGACCAACTATGTTAGATATCGAATTGGGAATAAAGGGCCTTTATTTTTAAAAGACTTACAATTATCAAAAATGATAGAAGATTGAATGCCATAATGAAAAATAATGTGATGGAGGATGAATTTGGATATTTTAGTCCTGGTTACATAAGTAAGAGGAATGGCCTCAACCCACTTTATAAAATACTCCATAACAATTAGAATGTGTTTATGACTGTCAAATGAGATGGGGTTTATCTTCCCTATGAGATCGAGTCCCTATGTTTAAAATATCCAAGGAGCTATGATTATTTGAAATTATTGTGACAACGTGTGAATCAAGTCTCCATACTTCTCAAAAGCAATACATTTTTTGACATATACACATGCATTAGTTTCCATAGTCAGCTAGTAGTATCTTGTGTGAATGAGCATCTTATCAAGGATCATTACACTAGTATGGGCCCCACAAATCTCATCATGAGAATATTTGATGGTTAAATTAACCTCTTTAAAATATAAAAAATAAATCAACATTCTATCATATCCCCTATGATAGAGCGTGCCACCAAGTAAGATATACTGGGATGTGTTATGGATGAAAGATTTTTGTTGGTTATGTGGTAGGTCTTTCAAAAGGATATGATCTTGAAGGTAAGTTGAATAATGAGTGGACCACTTATATTAGATATGTATTTAGGAACAAAGTGTTGCAAAAAGTGTTTTCATTGATGTCAAAGGTAATGACAAACTGGTGATTGATGAAGGATGATATCATGAAGTGATAAGAAGGCCTTGTGTGCTTGATAAATGATCCATGTTGTTTGATTTGTCTTGATTGATGGAGAAAGATATGACAAGATTTTAAGATATGATCAGGTGTAGTGACATGATTTGTAAGTTACAGGAATGGTATTGTAGAATCTCAAGGTGGTTTGGTAATAAGGAAGCTTGAAGAGAAATCACTACTTAGGCATGTCATAGATTGTAGAGACAAGATTTAGATGAGATATAATATTATGAGCTTGAGATTGAGCCTGGTAATTTTGGATCCTATGTTTGAATTATAGAGTCAGTTCATGACTCTCAAGAATGAGCTATAGTAATAAGGACTCACTAAGGGTTTGCATCTAGGCTTAGCCTTATGACCCTAGATGGATTAATCAAGTAGTTTGAGAAGGATTGGTGACTTGTGAGATAATGTGAGTTCTTTTCATGATATAATAAGCTATATCTAGTGTATCTATGTAGTTACAGGTCAAGGAATGAAGACAAAGGTGCATGAATAGTGTCTTGGTGATCTCAAGGGTATGGAAGCCTAGGTAAGACTAACCAAACGAGATAAATTGATTAATTATACGTATAATATGGAAAAGGTGAGTGTTGAAAAAAATATAATATCTTTTATTGGAGGTGTATACCAAGTTTGAAGTCATAAGTTTTGCATCAAAATTCCTAAGAGTGGTTTTGAAGTTTATTGAGTGCTTAGAATGAAGAGATGAGAGATCGAGAAGGAAGTTGAGATGCTAATTGGAATGTTTAGATTTTTAATGGTGACCTAATACATTTGGATTATTTTGGTAAGGGTCCTAAGAATATTCTAGAATCATTTTTCATAGAAACCAAGCCCTCAACTTTATGAACAAACGTTAAGAAGTTAAGGAATTTTTTGTGCCTGCAAACCCTCATAGAGGAGTGATTTGAAATATGTGAATATTTTTGGCCAAAAATGGATTTTTTTATCAGGTTTGATGGTTTTATGTTTTATTTTAATCCTCTATGCACCTCCATATGGTAGTGGTGTGTCAAGGTAGTGAGTACAAGGTACAAAAAAGTGCTTGTTTCTAGAGAATTTAATTCTATAGGTAGGATTGAATAAGTTAATGCATACAAGTTGATGGAGGTTGAGGGACAAGAATTTTTATTTATTTACATGAATATATTTTGGATATAAATATTATCTATTTCAATCATTTTATTCAATCAAAATGTCCTAGTGTTAGACTATAGATAGTAAAAATAGTGTGAAATAACCAAGCAAAGTGAAAAAGTGATTAGGGAAGAGTTATAGGTGATTAGGGATGAATAAAATTTATTTGGGTTTTTTTTTAATACATATGAATCATTTTACCTTGTTTTTTAATTTTTTATGGTGCTCATACATAGGATAAAAGGTGCTCTCAAAGTGACTTGTCTGAGTAAGATCAACTATGAAGGTGTGTGTTCTATAAGTTGATCCATATGTTCTTAATATGTTATTAAACCTACATAAATTTGTAATTTTAATTTATATTATAATTTTTAAGGATAAAATTAATTAATTGGAATATCAAGGAATCATTTTCACAAGTGTTAGATGTCATGTTCACTATGACTGTGTTTTGGGCCAATTTGACTACTTCAGGTATACTAGGTCAAATGAAGTGTTTTAGGTCCATTTACAAGAGGTGATGAATAAAATGGGAATATATATTTTTTTATACCTAAATTTACCATAAAATATTTATGGTATCTGAATAGATAGGTTAAGTTATTGAACCATAAAAGCCAAAATGGCTTGTCTAGCTATGTATGCACAATGTGAGAGTGGTCTAAGAGAATGGTATGTTAGACCAATGATTGATGCCAATATAAGAGATATAACTGATTGGTAATTATATATATACTTCATATGAACCATATATGTGGATTTTATGTCATGAAAGTGTTCTTACAAGTTCTAAACATGAACTTGTTCATGATTATGTTTTTGTGCTATAATAAATTTCTAAGTGATCACTTTGTAGAAGTGAGTTGGAAGTGTTATTGTAAGATTTTAATAATAAAATGAGTATGGATATGGTTTATAATTCTCAAAGTCTCATAATAAGGAAGTTAAAGTCATATTTTTTCCCTAATCAAGTATGAAATGTCAAAGTTGTTTGACTATACTTTGCTTATGTTTGACCAGTTTGAGTGGTCCTATTGTAGAGATGATTTTGGATGATTAGAGACTAATTGAAGGATTATTATGTATATGGAGAGTTTAATAAATTAATTAATTATATATTCATATTATTTTTCAATTGGGTTGTTTTATTTTATGCTTTATTTATTTACAACAAACTTTCAAGCAGTTACAAGGCCTAATGGTGAGTAGGCTAAATGACTTGGTTCAAGTGGTGAGTTAGAGTTCAAAGTGGTATGGACATATGTGGGAGTGAGAAAGTATATATTTAATTTATTTTTTTAATTTTTCATCTATTTATGAAGGTAAAATTTGGTCCAGGAGGTCACAAGTGTAATGTGTGGGTGTGAAGGGCTAATTCCATTAGGTCTCTATTAGGCCTATTTGAGTTTAAGACTTGATGGGTTATAACCAACCTAAAGATTAATTTTTTATCATATATAATGTATTTATGGACATATTTTAAGTTTTATAAAAGTTATTTAAGGATCTTGGATTAACAATATGGGTTAGATGAAGTGTGTGGTATAAAGACAAGGCCTAATAGGCCTTTTTGGACTAGTTGAAAGGAAGTGGAATGAAGAAAAGGAAATATCTCATTAAAGGAGTAGAGGTAGGTCATTGAGGACCATAAGAGGGTGAATAATATTATTCATTCATATAATATAAATTTATTTTATGTGGATACATAGGTCATTGGAACTTATGAGCCTAGAAGAGGCATATTGAGTGAGTGAGCCCTAGAGGCTGTTTGAGTGATATTAAAGAGGAAATAGTGAAAACAAAGGAAGTAATCATCAATTTAAGAGTTATAAACAGGTGTTAAATATGATAATATATTAAATTTATCTAATTTTTTTATTATTTTCCTATGGGGTTGGAGCCTCCTTGAAAATTGGAGCTTGCAGAAGAGTAGTTGGGTGGGTGCTCAACTAGGTAGGGGTTAGAGATCCTTGTGAAGTAAGTGATTCACTAAATGATAAATATTGTAATTATAAGATAGTATTACATGTTCATGGTTCATTTTTTTTATCCCCAAAGAGTTTTTCTCACATAATCTCTTGTGTTATCTTGTGATGTGCTTATATGGTTGTTTCTCTATGCACAGTTTGATCTTATGCGAATGTATGCTTCATGGAATGGTAAATGGAATTTAATATACATTTTTTTGAAAATAATTAACCCAAATATAATTAGATAATTATAATAGTTTTTATAATATTAGGTATTTTATAGGAATCTTAATAGCTTGAAGGTGATCCTAGAAACTCAAAATGGTAAAACAACTAAGGAAAGAGAATCAAGAGATGAAGTTTGTGATTAAGGATCTTGAAGAATAGATTTGTACTATAAATAATGCCATAAATAAAGATTATAAAAAGTATGATAATATCATCAAGTATATTAATTATCAGTTAGTTATTGCAAATGCAATCTTAAATTCAAGAGAAGAGTCCAAATAACTCAAGACAGTTTTATAAGATCTCACAGTCAAATTGAGCAAGACTCAAAAAGTTGAAAAAGTTAATATTCCAAGAATATAAAGAAAAAATAATGACATGAGAAAAATAATAAGGTAAATGAGTCAAAAAAATTATTCAAGGTATGATAACTCATTTCATGGTTACTATTTTTTCATGCAATAAGTATGGTCGTAAAGCAAGTGTAAGAAAACACTCAAGAATAATTAAACTATGGAAGGAGAACCATTTGGTCAAAGAAAAGTTCTAGTTAAAATAAATCAAAAGGTATGATAAATATTATTTGTTATTTTTGTCATAAATATGGTAATACTACTAATCTTATGGATTAAGCAAATCCTAAAGGTATGTCAAAGGCCATGAAGTCCCTAGAAGGTATGAGAAGGGCCAAACATAGGTTTAGAAACCTAAAATAGTAAAGATTGAGTCTAAGAGTGAGAATGGATTACATATCATGGTTGAGAAATATTATAATATTGAGGTACCTATGAATCAAATAAAATAAACTATTATATCTGATCAATATTCTTTCAAAAAGCATCTCTTATCAACTTCCAATGATGACACTTTGATGATACTTAGAAAGGTATGAAAAAGGTAGATGATTTTTATTATATATAATAGAATAAGGAAGATGTTGAATCTAAATAGGATACTAAGTATAGAGAGTTCAAAATTAATAAGAGGGTCAAGAGGTTCAAATAATAGGTGGAAGATTGGGGGTCTTCTAGTTTCACATTGTTCTGAAATCTACATAATTGAAGGTGTCTTTATCTAAACTTCATAGAGGCATTCATCATGTAAGTAAGTGAGTGATGGTTGATCAAGGTCTTATAATTTTTAAATAAATGATATGGATTATTTTTGGTGCCTTTTAAGTGATCTTAGATGTTCTAAAAGTAATCATTTATCCTGTAGCATCATATGTTTCCTGTGATCTTGAAGAGAAGTCTGCAGAGGTATTTATTAAGGATGTGTCTTGATTTTATTTGGTTATTTGATATTATGGTGACCTAATAAGGTCATAAGAGGATAATTTGAATTGATGAAAGTGTCATGAAGATATTCAAAGGTCTGAAGGTGATTGAAGGTCTCTATGTTTCATAAAAGGGTATTGACTATGTATAGATAGTATTCGAAGAGTTATTCTTAAAAGAGTTCTATTAGAAGTTTTGGCATCCTTTGTGCATGGAGATGAACTTTAGGTCATAGTTGATACAGCTATATGTTATTTGGTTCCTAATTTCATATCATGAAGTAGTAAGAAGACTATCAGAAGATTTTCAAAATGGATGAGCTCTCACATACCAATTTGGACTATATCATAGCCAAGAAGGTGTCTTATAATGGTTTTAGCCATGATGGATTGTAAAAATATAAGAGAATATATTTGATGATATGAAAGTATATGGAGTTGCTTGCAGACCTAGTTATATGTGATGACTTGTTGAAGATGCCATGAATGTTTTTAATGACTTAAGGAGTCTAATTGAGGACTACATATCTTTTTAAGGTAAGAAAATGAGTCTTATATCTATTTTAAATAAGTTGATTTGTGTTTTCAAAAAAAGTGATCCAGGTGGAGTATGGAATTAGGGGGAGCTAACTCAGATAGTTTGAAAGTCTTGAAGAGATGTGCATGATGTGAGGTGTAGCATAAGTAAGATGTTCCATTTTCAAGATTAAGTCATGATGGGGAAGTTTACTATAGATGTAATCTCAAGATAAAAGTCAAAAAGGTTGATATGATGACTTGATCAAACCAAATCATAATTTTTGAAAAAGTATTGAATCTTCATGTATGGACACAAAGGGATCTTGTGAGCTCTGTAAGCAAACAAATCCAATGATCAAGTAAGAAAGAGTGAGTGAGAATCCAAAGATAACCTTCCCAATAAAATAAAAATAATGTACATGTTTGGTACATCAATATGTGTAGGTAAAAGAGGGAGAAATTTTTCATCCATGTGCATGAAAGGTAGGTGAGTATCTTGAGCACATAAAGTATATTTGAATGCATGCATGATGTTAGGGGAGCTTAGTTGCTTTTTAGTCCACTTTGTCATTAATGTCAAAGGGGGAGAAGGATAAAAAAAAGTTTTCCATCAATCATAAAGGGGGATATTATTGGTAAAAGTGTTGTCATTGATGTCAAAGGTAATGACAAAGTGGTGATTGATGAAGGATGATATCATGAAGTGACAAGAAGGCCTTGTGTGCTTGATAAGTGATCCATGTGGTTTGATTTATCTTGATCAATGAAAAATGATATTACAGACTTGTAAGATATTCTTAGGTGTAGTTAGATGTTTTGTAAGCTACAAGAGTTGTCTTGTATAAGCTCAATGTGGTTTGGTAACAAGGAAGCTTGAAGAGAGGTCATTGCTTAGGCATGGTCATGGCTTGTAGAGATAAGATGGAGATAAGATAGAATAGTATGAGCTTGAGATTAAGAATGACAGTTTTCAAGAATGTGTATGAAGTATAGATTTCGTTCATGACTCTCAAGATTGAGCTACATTAGTAAGGCCTCACTAAGGGTTTGCATCTGGGCTTAGCCTTATGACCCTAGATGGCTTAATGAAGTAGTTTGAGTAATACTAGTGAATTATGAGCTGATGTGAGTTATGTTTATGATATAAAATTTGTATCTAGTGTATCTATGTAGTTTTAGGTCAAGGAATGAAGACAAAGGTACATTAATAGTGTTTTGGTGATCTCAAGGGTATACAAGCCTAGGTACGCATAAGTAAATGAGATAGGTTGATTAGTTATAAGTATAAAATGGAAAATTTGAGTGTTTAAATAGATATAATATGTTATCTTGGAGGTGTATACTAAGTTTTAAGTCATAAGTTTGCAACAAAATGCCTAAGAGTGGTTTTGAAGTTTCTTGAGTACTTAAAATGAAGAGACGAGAGCTCAAGAAAGAAATTGAGATGATAATTGGCATGTGTAGAGTTTTAATGGTGACATAATACATTTTTAGTAGTTGGGAAAGGTCCTAATAATATTATAGAATAATTTTGTAGAGAAACCAAGACCTCAACTTTATAAACAAATGTTAAAAAGGTAAGGAGGGTTTTGTGCCTGCAAACCCTCATAGTGGAGTGATTGGAAAGATGTGAATAGTTTTGGCATAGAATGCATTTTTTTGATAATTTTTTATTATTTTAATGTTTTATATTAATCCTCTAGGAACCTATATGTGGTAGTGATGTGTCAAGGCAGTGAGTAGAAGGTACATAAAAGTGCTTATTTCTAGAGAATTTATTGATGCAAATATGGTTGATTTAGTCAAAACATATAATTTGATGGAGGTTGAAGGAATTTTTTTTTATGTATATGTAGTTCATTTTTATATAAATAGTATTTATGTCAATAATTTTTTTCAATCAAAATGTCCTATCGCTAGACTACAGATAGTGAAAATAGTGAGAAATAACCAAGCAAAGTGAAAAAGTGATTAATGAAAATTTATAGGTGATTAGGGATGAATAAAAATAATTTTGATAATTTTTAAATACCTATTAATAATGTTACCTTGGTTTTTAATTGTTTATGGTGCTCATACAGAGGCTAAACAGTGCTCTCAAAGTGATTTATCTAAGTAATATGAACTATGAAGGTGTGTGTTCCAGAAGTTGATCCATATGTCCCTAATATGATATTAAAACTCCATAAATTTTATATTGGAGTTTATATTAGGATTTTTAAGGATCACATGAATGCATTTTAAGATCAAGGAAGTGTCTGCACAAGTGTTAGATGTCATGTTCACTATGACTATGTTTTAGGTTAGTTTGATTGTTTCAGGTATGTTAGGCGAGATGAAGTGTTTGAGGTCCATTGAAAAGAGATGATACATAAAATGGAAATATTTTTTTGGTTTTAGACCTAAATGGACCATAAAATATTTATGGTAGCTGAAGAGATAGGTTAAGTGATTGAACCATGAAATCCAAAAGGGCTTGTCTAGTTATGTATGCATAGTATGAGAGTAGTCTGAGAGATTGGTCTATTAGACCAATGATTGATGCCAATAAAATAGATATAAATGATGGATAATTATTTATAGGAATAATATGGACCATGTATGTTGATAATATGTTATTAAATTTCTATTTCAAGTGCTAAACATGAACCTGTTCATGACTATGTTTTTGTGTTATAGGAAGTTTCTCAATAATCAATTTGCAGAAGTGAGTTGGAAGTGTTATTGGTATATTTGAGTAATAAAATGAGTATGAAGATGTTTTAAAAGTCTAAAATGATCATAATAAGTCATTTTAAGTCATATTTTGTCCCTGATCAAGTATGAAATTTCAAATTTATTTTACTGTACTTTGACTAGTCTGAGTGGTCCTATTGCAGAGATGATTTTGGATGATTAGAGCCTGAGTGAAGGAGAAAAATGGGAATGGATAGGTTAATTAAGTAATTCATGATATATTAATATGTTTTTTTAAAGTGGTTTTTTTGATCATATGCTTCAGTTCTATATGACATACTTTTAGGCAATTAGAAGGCCTAATGGAGAGTAGGCTAAATGACTTGGTTCTAGTCGTGAGTTAGAGTTCCAGGAGGTATGGACCTATGTGGGAGTGAGTAAGGGTATATTTAATTCATGTTTGATATTTTTAATCATTTTATTAATTAAAAATTTGGCCCAAGTGGTCACAAGTGTAATGTGTGGGTATGAAAAGCTAATTATATTAGGTCTCTATTAGGCCTATTTGAATTTTAGCCTCTATGGGTTATAACCGACATATGGAGTGCTTGGTTATCATATGTAACATATGTATGGACATATTTTTAGTGTGATACAAGTTTTTTAAGGATATTTTATGACCAATATGGTTTATAAGAAGTGTGTGGTATAAAGTCAAGGCCTAATAGGCCTATTTGGATTAGTTAAGAGGAATTCAAATGAAGCGAAGGAAATAACTCATTGAAGGAGTAGAGGTAGGTAATTAAGGAAAATAAAAGGGTGAATAAGATAAATTATGAATATATTATCAATTTTTTTTATGTGGATACATAGGCCATTAGACCTAATGAGCCTAGAAGAGGCATATTGAGTGAGTGAGCCCTAGAGCCTATTTGAGTGAGAGTGAAGGGTAAAGAGTGCAAAAAAAGGAGTTCATCATTTGTTTAAGAGTAAAAAATAGGTGTTAAATATTATTATATATTCAAGGTAGATAATTTGGTTCTTATTTTCCTATGGGGTTGGATCCTCTTTACAAATTGGAGCTTGCAGAAGACTAGTTAGGTGGGTGTTCAACTAGGTAGGGGTTGGAACTCCTTGTGAAGTGCATGCTTCACTAAATGTTGAATATTGAAATTATATGATAGTATTCCATGTGAATGGTTTATTTGGGTTTATCCTAAAAGAGGGTTTCCCATATAAATTATTATGTTATCTTGTGATGTGCTTATATGGTTGTTTCTCTATGCATTGTTTGATCTTATGTGAATGTATGCTTCATGGAATGGTAAATGCAATTGAATATACATTGTTGTGTAATTGATTCAACCCCCCATATTAGTACCTACTTCTATCACAAAGGGCCTTTACTTTTGAAGGACTTAAAATTATTAAATATGATAATAGAGGGAATGTTTGTTGGGACCCCTTTTTTAGAAGACTTGATCCCATTGCAGCTAAGACCAACCTCGGAGCATAGAGACCCATTGAGGAAGTGAAGGATCCATTTTCCACACCTTGTAACTAACTAGATAGACTCCAAGAGTCCCTATGATATCTGGTTGATGGTTGTAGAGCATCATGATTCTTGAGGCATACCTACCCAGTCTTACACATGGTGATTTGAGGCTCGAGGAATGCGGAGATATGAGTGGTGGAGTAGGTAGGTGTATAACCCCAATCGATAGCCTAGCACCTATCACACAACCTGGTTGTCCTATATGGTGTAATGGATCCAAAAATCTCTCAACTATCCCATCCTTCAGCATGCACCTATCCAGTCAGTAAGAAGAGTGACCAGCACCTTTATAAAAGAGGTGACCTCTAAGAGCAAGGGGAAGAGACCATTCTATAGTGAAGATATGGAAAATTTGAGAGTGATAAAAGGATTAAGTCTTGAGTTCTAAGTAGTAGATGTAATCCATGCTTATTTGTGAGCCTTTGGCATTAGTAAAATTAGGATTGAGTAGTGAAGGTTGCTACTAGTTATTATAATATAAACAAGATATTAGTGGATGAATATAGATTGCTGATGTTATATGTTATTATGTTATAGATTGGTTGAGTTTTGAATTTATCTCCCCATGAATAATTTTGATGAACTACGACTCAACCTTAGTATTAAGTGGTGCCCTCATACCACTTATCCCTGTTAACCACCATGAAAGGCCCTTGTGTTAGACCCACCACTGAATGATGACCTTAAGATGAATAGACACCCCCATGCAAACTCCCTTAATTTCATGCATCAATATACCTATCCTTTTGAGCCTCTATGCTAGAGACCCCATGAATCCCTTCAACCACTACACCCAAAATATCCCTCAGTTATGCCATGATGCAATTATCCCAACACGGACCTGGTCCCTTCATTGTCCTGTTTTAGGTGAGTGCATAAGGTTCATGCCTTATGTGAAATTAATGATAGTGCACTAGTGTGTTTAAATATTATGATCTATACCTTTCTCTCCTTTTTCCTAACTCCTTTAACCCTATAAATTTTGGATAAGTAGAATTTCACACATGACTGAATGCCACACCTACTTAAATGACACACTTAACTACAACATTTTGGTTCCATTTTTGAGACTCATGTTGATTTTCATTACTAAGATGTTGTAGTAGAGTGATACTCTGAATATCACTTGAGAATACTAAGCATTATCTAGATTAAGTTGAATATTTCTTCATGTAGAAGCATCCCATGTGTGAAGGAGAGAAGCCACAAAAATGGGTGTAGACTTATCTATATAACCCATTATATGAAGTGTTCTTCTGTGAGCTACCTGAGCATGTATGTAAATGGTTGGCTACATATGTTGAAACTAGATGAAGAAGTTATAGACAATGACTTGAATGGATTATAGAGTGTGTACAAAGGGTAGAAATCTTAGACGAAGTGTGGACATGCATCATAGATAAGTAGTGGGATGACACTTTGAATAGATACATGTTAGAGTTCACAGTGTCAACCTTTTTGTGCCTAGAAGTAGAGCATGAGTTTCTCTGAGAACTAAGGGTAAAATTCATCAGAGGACTCTGAACTAAGCTAAAGAATCTCATGGTCAATTATGGGATAGATGCCATGAGGATGGAAGGATAAAAATCCTTGTGTGTATGGGAAAACATGAGGAGAAGGAGGGGGAAGTGTAGGAAAGGGGGCATGGAAAAGGAACAACAACTTGACACTCGAGAGCTCTAGAGGATAAACTATAGTAAGCATAGATGAAGGCTAATAGAAGACCTAGAACTTGGAAGTGCTGAGAGGACCTGTAGCAAGCAGGAAGGGCATCAAGAAGGATTTTTTAAAATACCACAACACACTAAGATAAAGGAAGAAATAAGTGGTCAAATTCCATAGATGGGTGTGGGATGCAATGGGTTCTTACAAGATAAGGTGGTTAAGGATGCGTTAGAGGAACCTATTCCATTTTAACCTAAAATTCAAGCCCATATATTGGATTCCCCCTTTGAGAACAAAATAAAAGTAACTAAACTTATTACCCTAGTAGACTATGATTGGACCAAGATTTTGGATCAAGGGTTTGTGATTGAAGAAGTGATCCAATATGAGGAGCTGAGAAATATTATGACTAACTAAGTAGGTGCTAGTCTAAGTACTATGAACATAAATGCAAATATTTATAGGTAAGGAATATTAGCCACACTAATTGGGAAATAGCCTGTAAGAAGTGGTATAGTACCACCAGTGAGTAAAGTCATGCTATTGAGCTTTATGATGAACCCTACTCCATTAAGGTCAATGTTAAACCCTACCAGTGGGGGCACTGGAGGACCACCCCTATGAAAAGATAAAGAGGTCAGACACTATAGAATCTTATGCCACCACCTCAACAAATATACTATGAGATGGGCATGTGTCTATTAGAGTATCATGGAGTTGTAAAAGCCATAGAGAATGTGCTAAAATGTGAATTATAATGGCACGCTCAGGGCATATTCAGATTTGAGCATAAGGAAACATAGTTCATGACAACCTTGCTAAATCATGCCCATACTTGGTATCAGAAGTTTGATCCAAACTAGGCTATAGTTGACTATGACATGTTAAAGGGATAAATCTTGAAGGAGTTTGACATTCCTAAGTTTGAAAAACAAAGCATCACAATAGTCAAAGAGATTATCCAAGGGTTATATGAGAGCATGTACTTGTATGATACATGATTAAAAACTCTCCTCTCCAAGCTTCCTTATGATATCCACCCCTCCTAATACATGTAATGGTTTATTAGAGACCTGGTGGTGCCATTTATGAGGGTGATATCCATGAAAACCTTCATAGAACCCCATGAAGCTCTTTAATCTATGCTCTAGGCTAAGGTGGTAGGCAATATCGACACTAGGATTAGTCCCTTCATAGAGGTGTAGATTACGCTGATGGATTTTGAACTATAGACTTACTGTGAGGTAGAGGGGCACAAAAAGAATAACCTCTTACATAGGAATGTCTATGTAATACTCTCCAATTGTGAGGTTTGCCATGGAGTGCATGACTCCTAAAACTGCCCCTTGTAGTGTGATAGTCACTTAAATACTACAATTTAATATAAAATGTGTGATACATACACACACATAATGACATACTATATATTAATTAGTAAAATGTACCAAAACACGGAGAGAGGTTCAAGGCAAGCCATGACCTCAAATGGTGGCCAGGTAGGATAAGTGAATGAGGGATATGGCTAGAACAACATGGGTTATTGCAACCAAATATGAGAATGTGGTCTAAGAGGTGGACATGGTGGAAGGAGATTCCCACCATGATCTTTTTATAAGTATGGGTCAATTGAGCATTATCAATGTGACTACCCCACACACCCAACATGTGGGTATGATTGAGCCCTACACACAGTTGAAGACTACCCAAATCTTTACAAGAAGTTGATGTAAGGTTAGTTTAGTGTGGATAGAGGAGTTGTTATGGTGTAGTAATCTTAAGGATACATAGCACCTTTTACCCAACCTTTTGTACCCATCAACCATTATGTGTCATAATCCCAGCCTACAATGACCACATAACAATATGTGGTATCTTCTTAACCTTCTACCTCTTATCCCTATCTTTATACCACCCAACCTCAACCAAACCTATCATCTAATTATGAAGCTTCCTAACCTCAAATGAATTTTCTCAAAATGTTAATGGACAAAATGACCAACCTAGAGTCATCTCTTTCTAGGGTCCATAACCTTTTATCTTATGATCAAATCTATAATGAACCTACCCATGCATCCATTCCTATCTGATCCTATCCTCCTTAATGGGAACTACACAAGTTTTCTAAGTTTAAAATTAAAGAGGACCCACAACAACACTTGAGAGCATTTTTCCATTATTTGTAATTAAATTACTTAGATATTCACATAAAATGATTTTATATTGCATAGAATAAGAAAATATGAGAGATTACACAGTGATAATTGATAGTAGAACATAATACTGGATAATATATCAAAGCCACTTTTAGGAGGTAACCTCCACAACAATGCACTAATAGTAGAATACTTCACATGATGAATAAAGACTAACACTACCTCCTATATATAGTCTACTTAGCTAAGGTTATTCCATAGGCTAACCTATCTAAGAACATAGAGAAATGTAACAAGTAAATAAAAGAGGTATGTAAGCCATAAGTCAACCACACATATCCCTAGAGACACCAATGGTTAAGGGCATAACAAGACCTTCCCCTTTAAAACAACATTGTCTTCAACACTATGGAAAATCTAGATGTTGCTGCACAAATGCTTCATCCTCCCAAGTGGCATATTCACATGGTAGATTCTTCCATTTGATCAGGTATTCTATATTTGCTCTAGAATGTAGTTGATTGGTGTACCATTGAAGGATCATCTCAGGATCAAGAATAACTCTACCTTTCTTATCTAATTCTAGTAATTCTATTTTAATGTTAAATCTATTTCCAATGACTTTCTTCAGGCATGATACATGAAATATTAGATGTATGCAATTGGATGAAGGAAAATCTAACTTGTAGGCCATACTACCAATTTTATGCAAGATTTGATAAGGCCCATAATACTTAGGGGATAACTTGTATCCTTTTTTTTTGCTTTAATGACATCTATTTATATGGATGAAAGCAAACAAAGATGAAATAACTAATGTCAAAATTCCTCTCACTTTTATGTTGATCTGCTTATTGCTTCATGCGATTCTATGCCATAGCTAAATTTTCATGCAAACTTGCAAGGACCTCATGTTGATGGTGAATATGTTCTTCAACTATATGAACTTTAGGATGGACCATTAAGGTTGAAGTGATGGATGGAGGGTGGTATCCATATAGTGCCAAAAAAGGAGACATTTTGTAAGAACTATGAATAGAAGTATTATACCACCATTTAACAAATGGTAGTCAATGAACCCATTTATCGTATTTATTAGAAACAAAACAATGGAGATATCCTTCTAGACATTTGTTGACTACCTCAGTTTGTCCATTAGATTAAGGATGATAGGATGAACTATGATCTAATTGAGTGCCTAAACATGTATAAAACTCAGTCTAAAAATTACTAGTAAAAATGGGATCTCTATCATTGATAATGATCTTAGGGGTCCCATGCAATTTTTGAACTGTATTGAGAAAAGTAGAAACTATTGTACTAGCAACAAATGGCTAGGATAATGAAAAAAAATGACCATACTTACTGAGATGATCTACAAAAACCATGATAACATTTTGACCATCAAATCTTGGTAACCCTGTAATGAAATCTATAGATATCTCTTCCCAATGCTGGCTAGGGATAGATAAAGGTTATAAAAGACCTAGAGTTTTGATGGTGTTGCCTTTTTTTTATTGACATATAATACATTTAGTCACATATTTTTGGATATCCCCCTTGAGACCTTCCCAAAAAATTCCCATTCGATCTTGTGATAGGTTTTCAAAAATCCTAAATGAGCCCCAATTAGAATTGCATGAAGTTATTGAAGGATTTTTTATTTAAGAAGAGAATTATTACATAGGTATAATATGTTTTTGTACCATAATGCATTACCTTTCAATGTGAGTTTTTTAAATCCATCTAAACCTTGGTAAACATTTTGAATCAAATCATGATTACTACTATCTTTTTCCCATTCTGATCATGCTTCATCTAGCTAATCTACCTGTAAAATGGTTATGGCACATATCAATGCCTCAATTGATTCATCTTTTCTAGATAGTGCATCTGCTACCACATTATCCTTACCTTTTTTGTAGACTACTTTTAAATCATAGCCTAGCATCTTAGTTACCCATTTATATTTTTCTTCAAATGACAACCTTTGTTCTAAAAAATATTTAAGACTATCATGATCAGTTTTTACCTGAAAGTGATGACCCATCAAAGAAGGTCTCCATTGTTTAACTGCATGCAAAATGGCCATCATTTCCTTCTCATAGATGGTTTTGTGCTAATTTTTACCCTTCAGTTGATGATTTTCAAATGCTAGTGGTCTACCTTCTTGCATGATTATAGAACCCATACCATACCTAGATGCATCACATTCAACCACAAAAGTCTTAGAAAAACTAGGAGTGGCCAATATTAGAGTAGTGGACATAGCCAATTTCAATTGTTCAAATGCCTAGGTAGCTATATCAATCCACTGAAAGGAGTTTTTATTTAACAAAGAGGTAAGTGGGGTTGTAATACTACCCTAATTTTTGACTAATATGTGATAGTAACCACTAAGCCCCAAAAATCCCTAAAGTTACTTGAGTGTCTTAGGAATTGACCAGTCCACCATTGCTTGGATATTTTTAGGATCCACTTTCACTCCTTCATAAGACACCAAATGACCCAAATATTCAACCTCACCAACCCCAAAAGTACATTTGGAAGGTTTGGAATACAATTGATTTTAGTCCAAAATGGAGAGTACCTATTTCACATGTTGAAAATGGTATTCCCAATTTTTACTGTAAATGAGGATATCATCAAAGAATACCAGAAAAAATTTCCTCAAAAATAGCTTAAAAAGAGTATTCATCAAACTCTAAAAAGTAGATGGTGTATTTGTTAGGCCAAAAGGCATAACCAAAAACTCATAATGGCCCTCATGAGTCCTAAAAGTGGTTTTGGGTATGTCTTCATCACGGATCCTGATTTGATGATATCTAGAATGCAGATCTAACTTGGTAAAATAAAGAGCACCATTCAATTCATTAAGCAAATCATTAATGCCAAGAATTGGAAACTTATCTTTGATAGTGTACTTGTTGAGTTCTCTATAGTTAGGGCACATCCACCAAGTGTCATATTTATTTCTCACCATGATAACTAGTGAAGATTATTCGCTTTGGCTATGGCAAATTATTCCTACATCCAACATCTCTTGTACCATCTTTTCAATTTCACTTTTTTGGGCATAGGGATACCTGTATGGCTTGATGTTGGGTGGTGTAATACCAAGAATAAGTGTGATAACATGATCATGTGTATAACTAGGTGGAAGTACTTTTGGCATGTCTCTAAAAATAATGGAATGAGCATCAATTATTTATGGTAGATCAAGAGGTGGAGATGGCTGAGTTGGTTGTACTTCCATAAAAAACAAGCGAGCTACAAATCCATCAGTACCCTTACAAAGAATCTTTTTTATTTGATGGGAGATAACAAGTTGGGGAGATTTAGCATTTAATCCTCTTAACTCAAATGGCCTTTCTTTAGAATGAAAATGCATGAATAATTCTTGAAAATTCATCTCAATAGTGCCCAAAGTGGTGAGCCACTAGACTCCCAAAACAATATCAGCTCCACCTATTAGAATAGAAAACATAAGAGAATCCAATAATTAGTCTCCCATGGCCAAATCAATACTATGACATTTTCCTAAACAACTGATAATACCACCATCGATAATCATAACCTAAAATTCTAGAGCTAGATAAATGAAATAGTTCAAACAAGCAGCCAACTTACTTTGGATGATGTGTGTGCTCCCAGAATCAATCAAGATAGTGACCTTCTATTTCTTAAGGAAACCCATCACCTTAAGAGTTTGGGGAGTGCTAATACCTGATAGGGCATGGCATGAAATAGTAGGCTGAGAGTCTTCAAATTCCTCCTCAGGAACTTATACCTCTGCATCATGTGTTTCTGCATCACCTTCATCATCATTGGCACCTTCAATGTAAAATAACTTTTTTTCAACACAATGATGGTCTTTGCTCCATTTTATATCACAACCATAACATAGCCATTTAGCTTGCTTCTCAATTTGTCATTGTGTTAATCTGGTGGGATATGGAAATGATGGTGTTTCAAAGTTACGATCACGACTAATAGTGAAAGTTTTCTATTTGACCATATCTTTTTATTTTATCATGCATACCTTAGGGATAGATTCTAATATAGATGTTAAGCAAAACATTCAAACCTCGTATTGGATGCTATCTTTGAGGCCACCCAAAAATAGATCTGTCAAATTTCTCTCAGTGATATTTTCCACCCGTAAAGAGAGATTTTGAAATTACTAAATATAATCCTTCATAGGTCCTATTTGCCACACTTGGTTAATTAGATGAAATATTTCTCAAAAAAATTATTATAATAATGATCTATCAACTCCTCAGTAAAAAAAAGTCCATGTAACAAGACCACCATTCTTTTTCTTTTGTTCACATAACCAATGATACCAAATAAATTGCTTAGGTTCCATATACAATGACGCCACCATCACCCTCTGAGAATAAGGGGTTTGATGTAGCTCAAATAAATTCTAAATTCATTTAATCTAAGTGAGAGGATCCTTACCATCAAACTTATGAATGTCCACTTTTGGTGACATCAATTTCATACTAGCATAGGAGTTGTTGAGAGGAGGATTTGAATGCTGAAGTAGAAGGTTGTTAGGCTAAAACTAAGATGTGAGGGCAGCCAATTATGTAGTGATATATTGTAATTCACTATGAACTCCATTAATCTCTTCATGCATCCCTAAAAAATTAGCTTGGACTGTCACAAAGTCATCATGCCTCACCATGTTTTTTATGTCCTCTTGAAGCTAAGAAATCACTAGATCTAAAGTTTTAGATTCTATGTCATTAATAGAAGGAGTATTAAGAGTTTATAGTGCCCCTTTTATTCCTCAATTTGAAGGACCTACCATAAACAAACCCTAGGAGGGTTTTGACCCTAAAAAAAAAGTTTACCAAGAAATGGTACCATTGCGATCACCTTGTCAAGATGAATCCAATAAGCACCTTTATGCACAAGAGTAAAATTTTTGGTATAAATAAGTATACCAATATAATATACCATTATGGTTGTCTCATTGAGATGAATCCAATGACTGCAAGTGTGCAAGGGAAAAAAAATTCTTGACTTTTTTTTTAAAAGATTTTTTTCAAAAAAGTGTTTCGAGAAATACTGTGTTGACGGAAAAAAATATTTCTTCTTGGATTGCAGGCTATGCATTTTCACTTTCACTACTCCTATAAGCCACACCTCCCTAGATCCCAAAAAAATGTTGTAGAAAACTTACCCAAATTGAAGCTTTGATACCACTTGTAATGAAATTACTTAGATATTCATATAGAATGATTTTATATTACATAGAATAAGAAAATATGAGAGATTACATAGCGATTATTAATAAAAAATAGAATACTAGATAATATAGAAAAGCCACTTCGAGGGGAAAACCTCCACAGTAATGCACTAATATCAAAATACTTCACATGATGATTAAATACTAACCACTACCTCCTATATATAGTCCACTTAGCCAAGGTTATTCCATAGATTGACCTATCTAAGAACATAGATAAATGTAACAAGTAAATAAAAGAGGTATATGAACCACAAGTCGGCCACACATATCCATAGACACACCAATGGTTAAGGTCATAACATTATTGCTATTTAATTGAATATGATGATGCTCTTCTTCTTCATACCTTCCCCATGTCTTTATCTAGACCAGCTTTAGATTGGTATAGTGATCTCACCAAATACTCCATATTTTCCTCATCTCAACTTGCCTAAGTATTTTTAGATAACTTCTCAGTCAACATATCTAAAATGGTTTCTTTTACCAACCTCTACTCCATTAGGTAATTTGATGATGAATTAATTATTGATTTCATAGCTAGATGGAGAGGTCTTATCAACCAGATTTATTTCTCCTTACCCCAACCTAAGTTGATTTAAATCTTCTCTTAGGGTTGTGCCAAACATATTTCCCCTACTTTTCAAGTTCAAGCTTTCAAAACTTTTAATGAGGCTTTCACCATGGCAAAAAAATTTGAAATCTAAGCCATTGATGAGGGAAAATTGAAACTACAAAACAAAAATTCTAGATTTAAATCCAATGACTCTTCCTCGACCAAAACCAACAATCAATCCAGCCATCCCAATACCAAACCAAAGGCCTATGTGAACTTGGTTGTCCTTAAAACTTGTCCACCTCTAAATGTCAACTAACCCAACCCAACCAATTCCTCTAACTCTTGTAACCAACAAAATGAAAACCAAAATTGAGTTGTCCAAAAATAGTATACTCTAAAAGGGGAGTCTTATGCTTCTATTTTGGATAAATTACTCAAATGAAACATTATACAACTTCCTCCAATAAAATATCATGAAAAATTTGATGCTTCTTGCCCTACACTTGGTTGGTACAATGAGAATGATCTATGTGCTTTCTACCATGTCATTAGACATGATTTTAGTAGGTGGAATACCTTTAAAATTATTGTCCAAAACATGATTGATAAGGGAGAATTTTTATTTGATAATTCCAATGCACCCCCAAATTAGTCCCTTGACATCTTTTATAAACCTTTTTCAAACCATGGCCCTTCTATGAACTATGATGGTAATAAACTAGAATCATCACACACTTGTGAGGTCCATACAATTAATGTCATTATTATTGAACCTATCCTTGAGGATATAATTACCTCAACTACCTCTTCCTCCATTACAGTCATTAAAGTGAGGGATTCACCTTCCATTCATTTGGACATCCAAATAGAGGAAGCAACCACCCCTCTTTCTTTACTTGATGAGACCATGGACTTATCCACATCTCCTTCGATAGAAATACCAAAGGAAGAAACCATTGCTTAAACGACCTCTTCACCCACTCCACCTATTGAAGTGGTTTAATTACCTACCATTCCTTTGGACATCCAAACAAAGTAAGTAACCACCTTTATTTTAATTAACACCATCATACCTTCCTTGCTTACCATGGAAACAACCACTCCCTTGCAAACCACTGCAAAAGAAGAGATTATCTTACCTACACCTTCTATGGAGAATACTTCCTCCCAAACCTTGCAACCTCCCACCAACAACATAGATGAAGAAACCCTTTCCTCACCTCTACCCAGGGGCTTATCTTTTGAAATTAATGACTAAGGGATCAAACCCATTTACAATCCTTTTTATATATTAGTCCAAAATCTAGAGTTCACTTCCCAACCCAACCTAGATAGAGCCACTTTTTAGCATAATCTTGGGATCCCTTACCAAAATAAACCTAAATATTCAACCTCACTTATATCCACCATCAAACCTATCATTACCTCAAACCCATTATTAGACACTTCTTCATCCAAAAGCATAGGATAACCATCCAACCTGCATCTACCTAAAATTTCTAAAACACCTTACACCTCTCTAACCAAACCCGTTGAGAATCTAGGAATACTTCCTACACCTAACCTTGCTCACCCATATTTGAAGTTAGACTTAACCCCTTCTAGTCCACTAAAGAAAACTCCAACCAAACTAACTAAGAGGGTGGAACCAACCACACTCCCACCTCAAACTAGAGCTATACCACCTCCTTCCCACCTAACTTCCATCTTAGGATCCCATTCCTCTACTATCCCCATTACCTATACCTCATCTAATAAACCTTCTCCTTTTACCCCACCCACACTTACTACCAAATCATCAAAATATCAATAATTATTAACTAACCTATTTACCTCTACCTTCCCACCTATCACCAAACCCTCAACCTCCACCTCTAAATCTTCTACCTCCAAACCAACCACAACCAAAAAATCCCAACCAAAATCACCCACCAAAAACATTCCACCATCAATAATTTATGCATTGAAGCCTACTTCTAATAAGGCTTCTACTCCTAAAACCAAAAACCTAACAACCTCAATGTCTTTGATCAAATCTTATTCAACCATTCTATAAAGGTTGTTGCAAACCTCTTCCTTAACACTACCACCCATCAAACCTTTTTACCCTTCTCATCCCAAACCATCATGGTTTAATGGAAATTTGATTTTCTCATGCCATAGGACTCCTGGACATGACACAAATAATTGTAAAGCTCTCCAAACACTTGTCCATAGCTTATATGATGAGGATGATCTATTATTAGATGAACCTCCATTGAGTCCATTACCAATCCAACCACCAACTCAACCCATCCAAAATTTACCTACTCCTCCACTCTCATTTGAAGGTGAGGAAGAAATAAAGAAACCATCTAGCTCAATACCTTCCTTAATACACACTATCCATATGGTTACCTAATCTAGAGCCCAACAAAAAGATAAGGGAAAAGCAAAAGTGTCTATACCATAGATATACCCTTCCAACCCTCAACCTTCCAACTAAAACCAAGCACCCTCACCTTTGCCTTCACCTTTTCCAAAACCCAAACTATCCATTTTGGGTGCCTCTCCCTCCAACCCTTCTGAATCCATCCAACGAGTGGTTCTAAAAGAACTTCACTAGACACCAATGAGGATGAGTCTTTATGAACTAATCAACACCTCACCCCATCACTGTTAAACATTAATAGAGGCCCTATAATCGATATAGGTTCAACTAGAAAATCCTTAACCTCTTGCATCTTTTGTTAGAGGCCTTCAAATTTCTACCTTCATCACCTTCCAAGATTCATAAATACCTTTTATCCATTTAGAAGATCTTGATCCTCCCCTCTTCATTATGGCATGCATCAATCAAACCCACATCAAAAGGGTGATGATTTATGGATGAACTAGTATCAACATTATATCCTCCCATGCCAATGACCAACTTCAATTTCCTAAGAATATCATGTCAAAAACTATAGTAGTCCTTTGCTCCTTTAATGACACTATGGCCACTACCTTGGGGACAGTCATCTTCCACATCTACTTGGGACCTCACACCATTCCCAAACTCTTTTACATTGTATAGGGTGAGTTCCAATATAATATCTTACTTGGATTCCCTTGAATCCATGCCATGAGTTGTGTCCCACCTACCTTACACTAATGTGTCAAATCTGAACACAAAAGTCAAGTTATTACCATAAGAGTTGAACCTAGTCATTTTGCATCATGCAACATGACATATCGACCCAATGACATTATTTTTCCTCATTCATCCACCTCACCACCAACCAAAAACAAAACCATATCACCAACCAAAACCAACAACATCTCTAGACCTACTATAGATGAAGCTTCAACTATCTCATCTATCCCTTCTTCTCAGATCCCTATAAAGGACCCCTTAGAACCCATGTTCTAATGTCTCTCACTTGTGGAATATCATCTTCTAGCCTTAGATGCTTTCCCTACTCTTCAATAGTATGGGAACCTCACCTATGATCCTAGTTATGGCCCCAACATCATAACCATCATCCTTTTTAGGCCTCTCAACCATCAAACCAAATTAATCTACAAGGGATTTGATCATTTACTTCTTGCTTCTACTAATACCTCTATCATTTGACCATTCACCTCTAACTTCTCCAATCTTGACAAATTGACATTTTCAAAACTATACCTTTATAGGTGTGCTTATAAGGGATTTGGCTTATGTTTTTATGATCATGGACCTCATGAGTTACCTACCAAAAAAACCCAAAAACCTCATGAATTATTTGGCCTTGGGTTCATACCACTAAAAAAACCTACCTCACCTAAACCCATCACCACCATCGACAAGGATATACCATCCTCACCAACCCCATCTCCTTCAAATTTTGAGGATTTTGATATAATTCCATCTAAATTTTTTTATAAATACTATTAGTTTGGGCCCCTTGACTTATCAAAAGGATGGTCAAACTAAAACCTTTCCTTTTATCCATCCTAACATGGTAGAAAATGATTCTCCTACCATCAACACCATCCAACATCAAGATGATGATTCCATTCTCACCTACCTCAGTGCAAGGGATTCTTACATCCATAAATCCCTTCTTCTTAAGAACCAAACCATGTTGAATGAACCCACTATCAATGTTAACTTGGGTACTCAACAATCCTCACATTGTTAATATTTGTCAATCCTTAGATTCTGTAGAACAACATGATTACCCCTTTGTCCTTCATGACTACAACATAGAATTTTCTTGGTCCTATTCGGATATGATCAAAATTGACCCTTACATATCCCTCCACAACATTGTCACCCATCCTAATGTTAAGCTTGTTTGGTAAAATATTCTTAGGATGCACCCTCACGTCACCCATCTAGTCAAAGAGTAACTCCAATGCCTCTTATATGTCAACTGCATTTAACCCATCAATTATCCTCAATGGGTTTTTTACATCAATCCCATCACCAAACCCACATGGAAAATTTACCTTTGTATCAACTTTCATGACCTCAACCTTGCTTTCCTAAAGGATGACTTCTTTTTGCTTAGCATCAACCAACTTGTTGACCTTATAGCTGGCTAGGAGATGTTATCTTTCATGGATGGCTTCTTAGGATATAATCAAATATTGATTACCCCAAAAGATCAACATAAAAACTCTTTCATCACCCCATGGGGAACCTTCTGCTACATATTCATGCTATTTGGTCTAAATAATGCTGGTGTCACCTACCAATGTGCCATAACCTACATATTCCATGATCTCATCCATAAAATTATAGAGGATTATGTAGATGATCTCTTTGGAAAACCCAAACATCACAAGGATCACCTAAATGTTTTCACCATCATCTTTAAACACTTAATCCATTTCCATGTCAGACTCAACCCTAAGAAATGCATTTTTGGGTCTTATCTAGAAAGATTCTTGGATTTATTATCTCCCTTCAAGGAATCAAATTAGACCCTACCAAAGTTAGATAAATTTTGGAAATTTTACCTCCTACACACCTCAAGAAACTCCATAGCCTATAGGGGAAGCTCCAATCCATTTGTCACTTCATCTCTTAGTTATCTAATAGACACCAACCTCTTCACCATCTTCTCAAGAGATACACATCTTTTAAATGGACCAAGGACCGCCAACAAGCCTTTGATTCACTCAAAGAATACCTTCTTTCTCCACCTGTTCTTACCTCTCCTAATGAGGACCAACCTTTTTACCGTTAAATCTCCACCAATAACCATTCCCTAGGGAAAATGCTTTCTCACCATGATGAATAAAATAAAGAGAAAAGCTATCTACTACATAATTCAAACACTTATGGAGTATGAGACTCGGTATACCTATTGTTGTCCTCCAAAAATAATAGTCATTTTTGGGACAACATTTGAACTATTTTGGTCTTACAGACCAAAATTGTCTCTTCTATTTCCAAAAATTGTCCTAGACATTAAAATTCCTCACTTTCCAAGCTTCTCAGAAAATCTATGGACTCTTCAGCAGGAAGAGAAGTCTACATACTGTGCAGGCAGGTTCATTTACATAGGGTCAAAGATTTCTGCAAGCGGTTTCAGTCCAAAAAAATCAGTTTTCAAAACTTAGTCATTCTCTGAGATTGTTTCAGACCTTTAGTTCAATTTAAAATCTTCATCAGCAAGTATCTTAGTACAAAAAGAGACTTGAACCATTGAACCACTTTGATTCAAAGGTTTAACGGGTTCAAGGTTCAACAAGTTCAACGTCTCTAGAAAGAGTTAAGTACTTCATCAAGGTTCAAAGTTCAATTGCTTCAATTGGTTCATTAGCTTCAAGACACTTGGCCAAATCAAGGTAGCTTGAACCATTAAACCGTTGAACCATTGAACCACTTTGGTTCAAAGGTTCAATGGGTTCAAGGTTCAATGGTAGGTTCAACCAAAGGAACAATTTAATGGCTCGATTCAACCAAGTGGTTCAATGCTTTATTTCACTCAGTGTCTTTTGGTTCAACCAAATAGTTCACTCAATTGGTTCATTCTTTTATTTCATCCTTTGGTTCAACATCTACAGGTTCAACAACAGGTTCAAAGACATTTTTCAAAGCTTTGTTTGAACCGTTGAACTAGATCTTGGTTCAACGTCTTGGTTCAATGAACAAGTTCAATAGCAGGTTCATTCACTCAGTTCATTCGATTGAACCATTGGCTTGAACTATTTTGGTTCAAATCCTTGGTTCAACCGATTGGTTTAATGAAATGGTTCAACTATTGGTTCAAAGGCAAGTTCATAATGGTAGTTCAATGCTTAGTTCATTGACTTGTTTCATCCATTTGAACTATCGACTTGAACCATAAGCTTGAACCATTTTTGGTTCAACCGATTGGTTCAACATCTTGGTTCATCGCCAAAGTTCAAAGGGGTAGTTTAATGCAAAATGAAGCTTCTTTAAGGACAAGTGTCCTTGCGGAGGACACTTAATCAATAAAAACACCCTTACGGAGGGTCATTTTCAAAGAATCCTGAAAGGTAATTCTTTCAGATTGTTTAAGGCATTTAAAATTGGCTAAGGCATAATTATTTCAAATTTTTGTCTAAAGGAATTCCTTTAAACAAAAAGTCTGAAAGAATTCTAAGTGGCTATGGGTGCAAAAAATTTGAAGACCAGTTAAAGACTTTGCGGAACAAATTTCTGTAGACTTTTGCCCATGGGAATTTTCCCTGGACAAATTGTCCGGTGGGAATTTTCCATGAGACAAATGTCCACAAAAATTTCCTACAAGAGAAAACACCTGGGAAATTTTCCCAAAGGATAGTTTTTGGGAGAATCAAATCAAAAGCTTGGGGATTTGTCTGCGGGAACTGCCAAGGCAAAGGGCTGTCGAAGGACCCTGAAGGGTAAGTGCCCTTGCGGGGGACTCCCGGTGGCCAAAGTAAAGGGCTCTTTCCGACCCATTCAAGGATCATTTATTAAGGCCCAAAAGGGAAAATCCAAAATCCGAAAGAAGACCAAGAGGTGACACACTCGAAGACATCAAATTCAAGACAGTGAATTAGCCATTGAGAGCACATTGACAGGGATGTAAATGTCAATTTTAAAGTCCATGAAATAGTCGTTGATCCTTTGAATTTATAGACCCAAATGCATTCCCAAAATTCAAGACCAAAACCAGCTAAAAGTGAGGAAAGATAGAAAAACGAATGAATCCAGGGCCCAATTCAATTAATCAAAAAAGGAGGAATGATGAAGACAAGATCAGACTTCTAGGTGGACATTGAAATTTGTAATCTTTCAATTGCGTGGCATGTTTATCTACATTGAGAAGATCAAATGGGTAAAATGACCCAAATTTCTAGCTTGTCTTCCTAACAGTTCCCAATGCATCATGATGTATTATTGTTCCTGAGTCCTTCTTGAAGTGGCTATATAAGGGACTTTCTTTCATTGTAATCGCTCTCTTTTTTTGACAATCTGAACGAAACTCTGCCCAAATTGAGAGGCATCATTGAGACTTTGTGCTCAGTCTGTTAATCATATTTTGTTACTAGAATAAGAAAGCAAGGGACTTTTTCAAATGTTGTGCTATGATATCTTTATTGTTGAGGAAACTATTCTTATGTCTTTTCCTTGATATATTTTCTATTCCATTAATTTAACAAGCATGATTAGTAAAATTAGTCAGGAAGGTGTCCTGAAGAATCAACTATGGAGAGAATTTGTGCCCCCATAGTTGCCTTTAGTGTGTGTTTTTTTCATTACTATGTAAAGGACTTTGAGAAGACTTTGTGCCCTCTTTGTCTTTCGTATATTACTCTTGAGAATTTCAGGTGGAGGCTTTGTGCTGTGTCTCAATTTGCTGGTTACCATATCCTCAGTTACATTCTACTTTTATTTCCAGGATTATTCTTATGGCTGACTGAATAATTCTTTTGAAAGAAGAGGAGTGATGTCTATCATTTCCCTTGAGTTTTTCCTTTGTTTTATACACATCATCTCTAAAGAAAGAGAGATGGATGGCTTGTCCTATCCCTGAGTATTATTTTCTGATTATACATATATATAACATATCCACAAGGAACCTCCCCTTGATGAGAGGAGAGAGCAATCTCCTTCTGATGTGATAAACTCACACATTTAGATGACTAATCTTCCTACTTTGGCTGATCAGACCTATTTTGTTTACCAATATGCTGATAGACAAAATATTCAACCAACATTTTTTGGCGACTCTACTGGGGAAATACCCATTATCCATTTATAGCCTATCCATTCACTTGCACACTAATTGGGAAAGAACGCATAGTTTAAAGCCTCAAGCTTCAAACTAAATCAAGGTTAATTCTTTTTCATTTTTGTTTTACAATCTGGCAAATTCAAAGTATACACGAAGCTAAAGGGCTAAAGGTATCATTGATCTTGTGTTTGAGCTGGTACAACAAAGTGATTTTGATCTATTTCCTTCACCATCTCATCTCCAATGAACCAAGAGCTTCCCTCCTACTAAATATAGATCTCCATTACCAGACGAAGTATCTACTTCTACTGTTGATAAAGCTATGCCTATAATTACCCATTTGAGATTTGTTATCCCTCCTTTTCAAAATCCTATAATGGTAGTTCAAGGCCCCTAGGGTAATGCTTTTGGTCCTCTCAATCTTACTCCTCCTCTACATGAGCTTCCACGTAGTTCTAAGAAGAATTTCTCTAAATTTTATGGTGATGGGAAAGTTCATCTTGATGAACACATTGCAACATTCAGTATAGCTTGTGGAGTAATCGGAGTAGAATTTGAAGATGTAACAGTCAAGATTTTTGTTGAAACACTACAAGGTGATGCTGTAGATTGGTTTTACCATCTACAGGCTCAATCTATGACTGATTGGAATACTCTTAAAGCTATGTTTGAAGCCAGATTTAAATCTGCAAAAGATGCACATACACTTCTGGCTCAACTTACATAGATGAAGAAAGAGACTCATGAGCCTATGAGATACTTCATAGCTAAATTTGAAAAATTGAGAAACAAAATCCCTATAATTTATAGACCTACAACTGAGAATCTCAAATGCTTTTTCATTAATTCTCAGCTACCTGAAGTTAGTTTTCTCCTGAGACATGCTGGTCAAATAGATCTCACTGTAGGTCAACTTTTGGCCACTGAAGTAGAAGATGATCTCATCTTAGCAGGGAAAATAAGAAGAGATCCAAATAGAAATAGACCAAGTGTTCCTAACAATGCTGATCATTGGCAAATATTCAATGATGATCATCAAATCATTGCCTTCTTGGAATGAAAAGACAATTTTGAACAGCTGTATTTTGAAGGCAGTGAATCTCAAAAGTTTGAATCTTTTTCTGAATCCAATTTAGATATAAATGAAGAATTCCTACAACTGAAAGGAAACAAAATTCCCAAAGGCCTGGTTTCTCTTGAGAAGCTGTTTGACAAGCATGATAGATTCATCAAACAATAGCAAACAGATTCAATTTTATCTCAGGGATTTGACCAAGTAAATCTAACCAACAAAGAAAATCCCAAGATGGTCAACATTGGTAAGTGTTACACCCCTGAAGAAAGATTCAAACTCACCTCTTTGCTCTATCAATACATTGATGTCTTAGTGTATTCTTATGAAGACTTGAAGTCTCTCAGACCTAATGAAATGCACCATCACATTCCTCTCAAGGTTGATTCAACACCCTACAAGCAGAAATCCAGACAATACAATCCAAAAATTTTAGGTACTATTATGTCTAAGATATAGAAAATGTTAAATGCTAGAATTATCTTCCCAATCCATCATTCTACATAGATTGCGAACATAGTGCCTGTAAGGAAGAAGAATGAAAAAATTTGCATTTGTGTAGATTTTAGGAATCTGAATCAGTCATCTCTAAAAGACAATTACCCTTTGCCAATCATGGACCAAGTGCTTCAAATAGTAATAGGATCAGAGATGTTATCAATGTTGGATGGCTTCTCAAGTTATAATCAAGTTGAAGTTGGTGAAGCTGACCAACACAAGACTGCATTCATCACACCTTGGGGTACATTTGCATATAAAATAATGCCTTTTGGCTTAATAAATGTTGGTGCTACCTTTTAGAGAGCAATGGACATGTCTTTTAAAGATGAGATTGGCAAATTCATAGTGGTATATCTTAATGACTTAACTGTCTTTGCAAAGCGTCGTTCTGATCATGTATGCCACTTACAATAAGTGTTGGAGTGCTACCACCAGAATGGTATTTCCTTGAATCTTAAGAAGTCTATTTTTGGAGTAACAGAGGGGAAACTCCTTGGACACATTGTGTCTAAAGAAGGAATAAATATTGACTCAAACAAAGTCAAATCTATTCAAGAGTTGAATTTGCCTACAAGTAAAAATGTTGTTCACTCTTTCTTCAAAAAAGTGAATTTCATACGGAGATTCATCCCTAAATTTGCTGAGAAGACAAGACACATTATGATGATGATTAATGGGAAGACTACCTTCAGCTAGACTAAAGAAGGAAAATCAGCATTTCAAGATATCAAGACTGCCATTGCTCACACCCCTACCTTGGTTTGTCCAGATTACCACAAAGATTTCATCATATACAGCTATGCATCTGAGCATACTCTTTCAGTGATTCTTGTTCAATAGGACAAAGAAGGTATGGAATCCCCCATCTCTTTCATGAGTTGCCCTCTCAAAACCCATGAAATGAAGTATTCAAATATAGAGAAACACGCTTATGTGTTGGTAAAAGTAGTCAAACATTTCTGCTTCTATATTCTGAATTTACATACTACTGCCTTAGTTCCTGACACCACAGTCAAGTCTATATTAACTCATCAAGAGTTTGGCACAAAGAGAGGTAATTAGATTGCAAAGATCCAATAATTTGATCTGGATATCAAACCAACAAAGCTGGTCAGAGGTAAAGGCCTTTGCTAATTAATGGTTGACAATAAGCTAGAAGATACACAACATGAAGAAGCTGAAGTGGAAGATACGCCAACAGTCCTTTTTGTCTCCACTACCAGTGAATGGTACTCAAATATTGCCTATTTTCTGACTTATGGTGAATGTCCTACTCATTTGTCTTACAAAGAAAGGAGGACTATCAAGTTGAAAGCTACCAATTTTGTCCTTTGGGATAACGGCCTGTACAAGAGAAGCATATATGGAGTATTCCTTCGCTGTGTAGACAAAGAACAACAAACCTAGCTTTTGAAATCTTTCCATAATCTGGCCTGTGGAGGACATTTTTTTGCTCCTATGACTGCTCACAAAATTCTATGAGCCATGTATTATTGGCCAACTCTTTTCCAAGATGCACATAAGTGGGTGAGGAAATGTGAACTTTGTCAATAATTTGTTGGAAGACCCAAGTTGGCTACCCTCCCTCTCAAGCTAGTAATCATAGAAGAACCTTTCCAGCAATGGGGACTTGATTTTATTGGGACAATAAACCCATCTTCAAGTGTTGGGCATGATTATGTCCTTACAGCAACTAATTATTTCACCAAGTGGGTAGAAGCAATCCCAAATAAACATGCTACTTCAGAAGTTGTATGCAACTTCCTCAAAGAGAATATCATTTCCAGGTTTGGAGTTCCACTCAAAATTGTTACTGATAATGCAACTTGTTTCACCTCTCAAGAGATTACACAATTCTATTTTCATTATGGAATTACACTCTCTCATTTTTTTGATTATTTTCCATAAGGAAATGGACAAGCTGAGTCTAGTAATAAGAATTTGGTAACCATTATCAAAAAGCTAGCAAATGATAATCAAAGGACATGGCATAAAGCATTGGTTGATGCTTTGTGAGCAAATAGGATCACACCAAAAAAGGCATTTGGTATGTCCCCTTTTCAACTTCTTTACAGTATCAATGCTGAGATACCAATCACCTTAGAGTTACCAGCCTTGAAATTGGTGAAGACCATTGAAGATTAGACATATGAGAGTTCTCTAGATAAAAGAATCATGTGCCTGACTCAGCTGGAGGAACAGAGAACCATGGTGGTGGACAGAATTGCTGCTCATCAAAGTCTAGTAAGAAACTCTTTGATCAGAAGGCTAGAAATCATGATTTCCAAATTGGGGATCAAGTTCTACTATGGGATAAAAGAAGAGAACCAAAGGGGATGCATGGAAAGTTTGACTCCCTTTGGAGAGGCCCATTTATAATTCATCAACACATTGGTGAAAACAGCTTTCTATTGAAATACCAAGATGGCACACTCTTTTCTTTACCCCACAATGGGCACCATTTGAAACACTTCAACTCTTGAAGTATCAGATCATTGCCTCTGTATATATGTATATTTGTACAATTTTAATTCTATTTTATTTTGTTTATTTTCTTTTTAATGCCTTTCATTTTTGGGTAGCATGACTCTGAAGCCCAATGGTACACATGAAAACACTAGAAATTCTAGATTCTACTCCTTTCAATTTATTTTTCAATTGACAGAAGTTCCCCAACTGGAGCCAACTATTGTCCTCCAAAAATAGCAGTCATTTCTGGGACAACATTTGAACAATTTTGGTCTTACAGACCAAAATTATCTCTTCCATTTCCAAAATTTGTCCTCGACATTAAAATTCCTCATTTTCTAAGCTTCTAAAAAAATCTATGGACTCTTCAGCAGGAAGAGAAGTCTACGGACTGTGCAGGCAGGTTCATTTACACAGGTTCAAAGATTTCTGCAGGCGGTTTCAGTAAAAAAAATCAGTTTTCAACACTTTGTCATTCTTTAGGATTATTTCAGAGCATTGTTTCAATTGAAAATCTTCATCAACAAGTATCTAAGTACAACAAGAGACTTGAACCATTGAACCATTAAACCACTTTGATTCAAAGGTTCAACGGGTTCAAGGTTCAACAAGTTCAACATCTTTGGCAAGAGTTAAGTGCTTCATCAAGGTTCAAAGTTCAATTGCTTCAATTGGTTCATTAGCTTTAAGACACTTGGCCAAATGAATGTGGCTTGAACCATTGAATTTTTGAACCATTGAACCACTTTGGTTCAAAGGTTCAATGGGTTCAAGGTTCAATGGCAGGTTCAAGCAAAGGAACAGTTCAATGGCTTGGTTCAACCAAGCGGTTCAACGCTTTATTTCACTCAGTGTCTTTTGGTTCAACCAAATAGTTCACTCAGTTGGTTCATTATTTTAGTTTATCCTTTGGTTCAACATCTACAGGTTCAATAGCAAGTTCAAAGACATTTTTCAAAGCTTTGTTTGAACCATTGAACTAGATCTTGGTTCAATGTCTTGGTTCAAATGAACAGGTTCAATAACAGGTTCATTCACTCGGTTTATTTGATTGAACCATTAGTTAAAATATTGGCTTGAACCATTTTGGTTTAAATCCTTGTTTCAAAAGATTGGTTCAATGAAATGGCTCAACTGTTGGTTCAAAGGCAAGTTCATAATGGCGGTTCAATGCTTAGTTCATCAGCTTGTTTCATCCAATTGAACTATTGGCTTGAAGCATTTTTGGTTTAACCGATTGGTTCAACATCTTGGTTCAATAGAATGGTTCATCGCCAAAGTTCAAAGGGGTGGTTCAATGCAAAAGGAAGCTTCTCAAAGGACAAGTGCCCTTGCGGAGGACACTTAATCAATAAAAACACCCTTCCGAAGGGTCATTTTCAAAGAAGCCCGAAAGGTAATTCTTTCAGATTGTTTAAGGCATTTAAAATTGGCTAAGGCATAATTATTTCATATTTTCTTCTGAAGGAATTCCTTTAGATAAAAATTCTAAAATAATTCTAAGTGGCTATGGGCGCAAAAAATCTGAAGACCAGTCAAAGACTTTGCGGAACAAATTTTCACAGACTTTTGTCTATGAGAATTTTCCATGGACAAATTGTCTACGGGAATTTTATGTAGGACAAATGTCCACAGAAATTACCCGTAGGAGAAAACAACTGGGAATTTGCTCGAAGGATAGTTTGTGAGAGACTCAAATAAAAAGCTCGGGGATTTGTCTGTGGGAACTACCAAGGCAAAGGGCTATCGAAGGACCTCGAAGGTAGGTGCCCTTGTGGGGGACTCCCAACAGCCAAAGTAAAGGGCTCTTTTTGACCCATTCAAGGATCATTTCTTAAGGCCTAAAAGGGAAAATCCAAAGGTTGAAAGAAGACCAAGGGGTGAAGCACTCGAAGACATCAATTTCAAGATAGTGAACTAGCCGTTGAGAGTACATTAATAGGCATGTAAATGTCAATTTTAAATTCCATGAAATAGTCATTGATCCTTTGAATTTATAGACCCTAATGCATTCCTAGAATTCAAGACCAAAACAAGCCAAAAGAAAGGAAAGATAGAACAATAAATAAATCTAGGGCCTGATTCAATTAACCAAAAAAGGAGGAATGATGAAGACAAGATCAGACCTCCAAGTGGACATTGAAAGTTGTAATCTTTCAATTGCGTGGCTTGTTTATCTATATTGAGAAGATCAAATGGGTAAAATGCCCCAAAGTTATAGCTTGTCTTCCTAAAATTTCCCAATGCATCATGATGTATTACTGTTCCTGAGTCCTTCCTTAAGTGGCTATATAAGGGACTTTCTTTCATTGTAATCACTCTCTTTTTTTGACAATTTGAATGAAACTCTGCCCAAATTGAGAGGCATCATTGAGACTTTGTGCTTAGTTTGTTAATCATATTTTGTTACTGGAATAAGAAAGAAAGGGACTTCTTCAGACTTTGTGCTATGATATCTTTGTTGTTGAGGAAACTATTCTTATGTCTTTTCCTTGATATATTTTTTGTTCCATTAATTTAACAAGCAGGATTAGTAAAATTAGTCAGGAAGGTGTCCTAAAGAATCAATTGTGGAGAGACTTTGTGCCCCCATAGTTGCCTTCAGTGTGTTTTCTTTTCATTACTGTGTAAAGGACTTTGAGAAGACTTTGTGCCCTCATTGTCCTTCGTATATTACTCTTGAGCATTTTAGGTGGAGACTTTGTGCTGTGTCTCAATTTGATGGTTACCATATCCTCAGTTACATTCTACTTTTATTTCTAGGAGTATTCTTGTGGCTGACTGAATAGTTCTTTTGAAAGAAGAGGAGTGTTGTCTATCATTTCCCTTGAGTTTATCCTTTGTTTTGTACACATCATCTCTGAAGAAAGAGAGATGGATGGCTTGTCCTATCCCTGAGTATTATTTTTTGTTCATACATATATATAGCATATCCATAGGGAACCTCCCCTTGATGAGAGGAGAGAGCAGTCTCCTTCTGATGTGATAAACTTACACATTTGGATGACTAATCTTCCTACTTTGGCTGATCAGACCTATTTTGTTTACCACTGATAGACAAAATATTCAACCAACACCTATCTTGATAAAATTTTCCTCAATTTAGTCTTTTTGGCTTCCAAATTTTTTCATTATCTTCTCAATCATAAAACCTATATCATAACTAACACTAACCCACTCAAGTACATGCACTATAAACCATACCAGAACTAGTATGGCTAAGTGGTTCATGCTCCTAATTGAGTTTGACCTTGAGTTCCTCTAGTATAAGTCAATTAAAGCGTAAGTCATTACCAGCTTATTGGCTAAAGCTCCTCTACTAGACAACCAACTGCTTCCTCTTACATTTCTAGATGAGTCCATCACAACTCTCTCTCAGGAGGACCCCACTTACCAGATGACCATGTTATTTGATGGATCCAAATGCCAAAATGGTATGGGTGACAAAATTATCCTCATTCCCATTAATGGTGAACCTTTTCTTCTTTCATTTAAACTTGACTTTGAATGCACCAACAATGTGGTTGAGTATGAAGCCCTATTCATAGGTCTCCAAACTAATTTAACCTTGGGAGTCAAGACAATTAGTGTATTTGGAGATTCCTAACTTGTGGTCAACTAGGTCAATAAATCTTACCTATAGTACAAACAAACCTCAACTACCTCAACCTCGACATCATTCCTCCCAAACTTTCTAAGAATTCCCAAAGAGCATTTTTTCAGATTACCTCTCATTATATCATACTAGGGGTAATCCTTTACAAGCATAGATCTAATGGCCTCCTTCTCTGTTATCCAAATAGTCATGAAGCTTCTCATGCTATCAAGAAAATACATGAGAAAATCTATGGGGGACACTTTAGTGGCCTAGCTATTGCTAAATTCATCCTTTGTCTTGGTTACTATTGGCCTACCCTCAACTAGGACTATTGTGATTATGTAAATAAGTGTGTTAAATGTCAGTAGTATGCTAATTTATATCATGCACCTACCCATGGCCTTCAAATATCCAAAAACTATTGGCCCTTCTCACAATGGGGTCTAGATCTCATTGGGGAAATTAATCCTTATTCTTCATAATGACGCCAATCCATCATTATCACCATTGAATATTTCACCAAGTGGGTGGAAGCTATTATTCTCATCTCAACCAAAATTTACAAGATTACTTACTTCATCAACCATCACATCATTTGTCATTTTGGTGTTTCCCATGAAATCATCACTAATAATGGTAAATATTTTAAGAACAAACAAGTCCAATGTCTCTACATCAAATTTGGCATCAAGTTAAACTTTTCCTCACCTTATCATCCACAAGTAAATGGATAAGCAGAAGCCTATAACAAAATACTTAAAAAATGTTAACTAAAGTCATCAGTGTTTTGGGTCAGGATTGACACTTGCACATCCCTTTAAATTTATGGGCCTATTGCACTAGCATTAGAACTTTCATGGGTACTACCCCTTTCTCTCTAGTCTTTGAAGTAGAGGTAATCTTGCCTTTCAAAGTTTAGATTCCCTCTCTTCACATATCTTTACAGGAGATCAGTTTTGAGAGTGAATATCATCAAGAACATCTAGCATGACTTGAGATACTTGATGACCATCACCTCATGGTGCTTAACCATCTTCGTGTCTATCAAGAATGAATCAAGTGCACTTATAAAAAACACCTAAAAAAATGATAATTCAATATCAAAGACCTCATCTTAAAGGAAAACCAACATGTAACCAATATGGAGAAAAGTAAAAGAGGCAAGTTTGATTTCAATTGGCTTAGACCCTACATCATAAGCCATAAATATGGATTGTGAGCTTATAATTTATCCTCTCTTAAAGGAAAACCATAACTTGAGCCTCTCAATGCTTCACACCTGCATCCTTTCTTTTGTTAAAAAAGGACCCAACTCACCTTTTTATCTAACTTAAGATCATCCCTTGATTTGTGATATTTTCACCTTCACTTACCTATCTTTCCCCCTTTGAGGACAACTGATTAAAACATAGAACCATGTGATATACCATCATTGTCATAGCCTAATCCTAAATATGGGTACCACGGCTCTACCCATGACATGGTTCTCATGGATACTTTTTATCTTTAACAAGATGGAATCCCATGATCTTTTGTCACTCAAAGCCAACCCTTTGACCTATTATTCACCTTATTGTGCTAAAAATTTTACCTTCATAAAGGTAAATATTTAAACCTAATTAGACTCATCCATGTCTCAAACCTTGCAACAAAATAATTGGGATATAAAAATATCACTTGGGTTACATGTCTCTAACGTAGCAGACTGCTCCCTTGAAGGACAACTACCCAAAACTAAATTGCTTAAAAGATAGATGATTCCCTTGAAGGAAAACTACCAAATATACAAACCCAAACTTAGACCACTCCCTTGAAGTATGGCTATGTCAAAAGGGTCAAAATAAATCATTTGAAGCTTCCCACATTGATCAAATTCAAAAACCTATCAAAATTTAAAAAGATATATAGCCCAAGAAATATATAATCACCTTTCATATATAACATTAGTAGACTTCTCACATCGATCAATCTACACCTTAACATAATATATGGACATGTCTACTCTGGTTCTTAGGTCACTTATAAAAAGGGAAAACTAACTCACATGAGGTTACCTTACCTATCCACCCATTTACCTTTCACCCATCACTTGTCTCCCCTTTATACCATCTATAAATAAAGGGATTATGAGCTTACTTGACACAATGTGATCAAGACACCTTTTTATCAACCAAATCATGCTCATGCGAAACATTTAAAAGGCTTATGTTCCTTAATCCAATCTAACTTTAGTTTTATTAGGTCCTTACCAATGAAAAGGCATCATGCCTTTTTCCTTACCCTCTTATCATTAGTTCATGTAGACATACATCTCATGATTATCGTTTCTTTTTTCATACATTTAGTTTGTTATTTCACTTTATGTATTTTCATTACATCCTTAACCATAATCACATCACATCTCCATGAACATAAACAACAAACATCAATGATGAACACAACATTATGAACCATATTTATCAACCACATCATATATCTATCTATGATCAAAACATCATGAACCACATCATATAGCCTCATATAATAAGTATCATCCTATCCATCTATGATCTAGCATTAAACCATTCATCATCATATCCATGAATATAAAAAAACAACATCCATAAATCATCATATGCCTAAAGCTACTGAGTCCACATCTCATAGGTATAAAACATCACAACATCAAAATATGTAAACCATAAACCATGAACATAAACCACATCTATATGTTATCATAAACATTATCATATACATCATGTCCATCAAATAAATGATACATTTAACAATGTATAATCTCTCTCTCATGTACATCTTACATCATCAACATGCAAGATGGTACCAAAATCATGTACATCTATATCTATACAACATATCCTATATCATGCCCCTGGGGCACCACTACCACTAGCCCTTCCTACACCTGCACTACCATCTAGTGTCAATCCTCTTGGGATGCTTTTATGTCCACTAACTATAGAGGCCCACTACCTTGGAGTCACTGTAGTTGGTCCACCTAATAAACTAGCCTTGTACTCTCCCCATCTCAGTTCCTATAGATACTATGTTAGTATTATAGCCTTGTAGTATCTCAACTCCTCTACTATAGCTAAGTACCATGTCATAGAGATCATCTTAGGTGGCCCTCTTACTAGCATTTTTACTATTCCTACCCTTTGCCTTAATATAAACCTCTCTTGGGTCACCAAACCAAGGGAGGTCCTTTCTTGATCTCTCTCTCCTATCAAGGTGGCAGCCTAAACCTACAAAGTCATAATATGGCCCTAGAATGTGGCCACCTATCCCTGTAAACCTATAATCTAATCCTATACAACTACCAATGCTACCTTTGCCTATCCATCCTAACCACTACCTTATACCTATGCTACAATTAGATCCACATCCATGACTTGTCAGCCCCCATCATCCCATCCAAAATTAGCAATTGCATAAATGGCATGGTACCATATTGCATAGACCTAAATAAAATAAACATCATCTATCCCTTATATCATAGGTATCTCCTCATGATCTAATACTACATATATCATTTATGGTTCAGGTAACAAAAAATATACATTCTCCTTCCTATACCTTAGGAAAGGATCCAAAATCCATTGTACAAGGCCATACTTCCTTCAAACTTTATCAAATGGGATGAGATCAGTCTCACCCTCTCTCTTCCCATATATCGACCTCCATCTCTACAAAGATAAAGTGTGATAGCTATAGAAGGCCCACCTAGGAAAGTCCATGTATGGCCTCTAGATCATGTCACCCATAACAAAAACCTCTAATGCATATCTAAACCAGTCAATGTCCCTAGCACCTCCTCTAGCCCCTATCAAAGCATAATCTACCCTCCATCATAGGAATCCCACTCTATAGTTTGCCTAAGCATAGCCATCCCATGGTAGCCCCAAAGGTCTCAAAACCTAATTGTGCTCATATGTCAAATAATGGAGCATGAACCCAACACTGATCCCATATTGTCTATGAGCTCAAAATGCCTAGATCTCCTTATATATTTGAACCAACAAGACTAGTGCCCACCTGAACACTATCCTCCCCAATAACAACTCTACTAACACTCCCAATAGTAGATAGGGAAATCATCTACTGCTTAAATCAAGTAATTCAAAATAAGACACTACCATCATCATCATAATCATCATGAACCTCTCATCTGGAGACTTGTAGTATAATGGCTTGTAACCAAAACCACTTGAATGCCACCTAGCATGAATCTGATCCTCACGATATAAAATCTCTATCTGCTCCTCCCACTCTTCACTTTTAATATGATAAATAATCTTCCCTTGAATAGGTATCCATATAATCCTATGAACATCCTCTATTAAGATGGTCATCTCTCATGTCAATAATAGGAATGTGTTCATGGCTAGATCCCATATCTCGATGAGGGCCACTATCATCATCGTATCTCTCAATAACCATTGATAATGTTGCATGGATCTTAAGCCATCCTCTTCCATATACATCAAATCATCCTAAGTCATCCCTCCATGGATCTATGTAAAGATCTTGGGAACCTGACCCCTCATCTAGATTTAGTCTCATGCCTACAAAAATCAAGGTTAACATGCATAACAATTGTTCATTTCCAAATCAACCTCATTATAAACCTATACCTACCTCTTTCAACCTTTTCCAAACTACCCCATTACATCTACCACATTACCTCTAGAATTTGAACAACATCTACCCTTACCCACAAAATTCTCACCACTCTACCCAATAGCTATTTCACAACATCAATATTACTTAACAATTACCCTATCCTAACCTATCAAAAAAACATCTAACTCTACCACCAAACATTTCAACAACATCTAACTCTTACTACTTTTACTTAACAATTAACCCACTCACCTTTCATAGACATTTTAAACCATCTTCATCTACATCTTTTCCAAATAACCTTCCCTAAAAACACTCAACTATCGATGGTTTGCCTAACTATCGATGATCCTATCAACCTTTTTCTCTCAATATTTGACTATCGATGGTTAGGTTGACCATTGATGGTTATGTCGAATCATTAATGGTAATTGTGTATGACTCTACTGGAAAGCCCTCTAAATCTACCATACCTAAAACACAACCAAAATAACAAACTCAACTACCTATTTACATCTTAAAACCTTCCCCCAATCAAAATCCTCACTCAATTTCACATTTCAACTACTAATTTTTCAAATGTCACCCAAAACCTACATCTAGGTCAAAACCCACAAAAAACCATTCAAACTAACTACCACCTACCCAAATTTAACTTCAACACACCCAAATCAACTAAACTATCAATTTTAAAACATCCCCTACATCATTCCTCAATCACTATCAAGGTCAAAGCCTATATCTTATTGCTCGACCACATACTCATCAACCTTGAATATCTATTCCCAAATGATCACCTTAGTCAAATACCTTTAACCAATCACTAATCACCACATCAACAAATACTCAGTCAAACATTCTCAATAAAATGACAAAGTATCAAGTCGATAGGTCACCAAAATCATAAAGGTCAAAATGTCAAAATTAAAAATGAAATTTCATTTTCACTTTTTATATTATATGCTTTTAGGGTTTTACCATGATCATCAATGGTCAGGGTGACCATCAAAAATTGACTTTAGGACCCTTGGCCATTGATAGTCAGGAGGATTACCTTTTTAAAACTTTTTGAGGCACCTACACCCTAGTGCCACTTTAGAGATTATCATTTCTTTGACCCACCTAAATTTTTTGGAGATTACCCTTTTCCAACCAACCATTCAACCACCTCCACCTTGACATTAGCTATTTTTGACTAGAATAATCACATATTTCATGATGAACCTTGAATTGGTCTTTTTGACTACACTGACCACCCTTTCCATTCTAAACATTTGAATTTACACCACCTAATGCACAAACAAACCATTTGTGTTTTTAAATAGAGCACTTCCTACCTTGGATAGCTATGAAAACACAAAACCTATCTAAGATACTTATAAAGTCACCTGATCAGCTATGACAAATGTTGTGGACTAGTTACCCTATCACTTGTACTTCTATAACTGACTTTATTTTTACCAACATTGGCAACCTTAGTCTATGTGTGATCTTAGATATGAAACTTAGTTTCATTTTATGTGCATGTTTGTGTTTCAAATTTCCAACCCCTTTTTTTGTCACCAATCTCATGATTCACCATATACCACTTATTAAACGCTGACTTGATTTCAGTTTCACCTCATCGACTCCCAATTTGAGGGGGAACACCTCCTCCCATACTCAAGGTAAATAGACCTTCAACCAAGCAACCAAATTTTGTATTGTAGCTTGTTAATTTAAAATGACATAACAAAAATGGAAAAACATAGACACTAGATGTCATGTCCCCTTTTTCGTGGACATGGACAGGCTTGATGATTAGCCTATTATGCGACCTTCGTAGGCTGATTAGAGGGATAGAGGGTCATGATGGAGATTGGCTTGGCTTTGATTTACAGAATTCCTATAGTTGGCTCTCATTCAGGTTATTTTAGACACATTGGACCTGAGCTCCTATTATTTAGGGATATTTGACATACAGCGGAGCACCCTTGTTTTGATATGGTCATGTGCAGAATCACTCCCTGGTTCACCAGCTTCAGAGGGTTCGAGGATCCGACATGTATTGAGGGAGATATTAATATTTGATTGATTTAATCAAATATTAATTATTTGGTCTAATTTTAAATTAAATATTAATTAATTATTAATTATTAATTAATTGGTCTAATTTTAAGACCCAAATTCTAATTTAAGAAACCCAAGTTCTAATTTGAGGAATTCTAATTTTAGAACCCCAGTTTTAATTTGAGGAAATCTAATTTTAGCAAGCACACCTTTGGAAGGGTATAAGAGTTTCTCATGGGAGAGAGTTGGTATTATGCTATTGAATATTGATATTGATTTTGAGAATTTCTTCTGTGAAGACTGAGCCTAGGGTTCAAGGATTCCATTTGCATTGGAGAACGTTCCCTCTTCAGTGTGTGCAATTAAGAGGCTGTGGAATATCAGCTGATCTATTGCCAAAGTGAGAGATAGCTTCATCCAGAAGTTATCACAGAATTTCAGGTTTGAGAGATAACTTCACACAGAAGTTATCACAGATATTCCAGGTATTTATTGCTTTATGTTTTGATTCAATAAATTATACAGCTAGAGATCTACTGTGCTAGAGACATATATCTTCAGATCAGGGGTTGAAAACAGGGAAGTTGTGCTTAATTTGTGGCCGTACAGAATCCGTACGGGTTCGTACAGATCAGTGCAGGAACCAACCTCGGTAGACAGAGGGTTTCAGTGACCGACATCGGTCGACTGAAGACCGACGTCGGTAGAAATCCGACCGGCAGAGACCGACGTCGGCGAGATATCGACCGACGACGGCGACTGTGTGTCGACACAGAAGGGCCGAGACTTTCCAAAACTCAATTTGCACTTCCAAATTTGCAAAGCCAGGGCTTTCAAGACTATATTTCATATTTATATGCATATTAGAGGACTGCAATTGTAATAATTTAGAAGGACAAGTGATACAATCTGTAATTTGTTATTAAGAGACTATATTATTGTGATCTTTCTGAATTTATTCAACAGCGATTATATCTTGGTTCAGATTTTTTGTGTTGCTATATTTCCTGTTTGGAAGGGGATATTACAGTGGTATCAAAGCCAATGTCTTGCCATCCTATTGGGTAGTTTGGGTAGATTGAATCAGCAAAGTATCATAATGACTTCATATACTCAGAGGCAGTGGGACAATAATATGAAGAAGCTGGAACTAAGTTTGAAGAGGTTGAATGAATCTCTTTCATATCCTACATCCAAAGACAAACCCACACGGTATATGACAACAAAGGATGAGTGGAAGTTATTAACTCCACGAGCTCAGGGGAGGTTGTCTTTTGATCGCTTTGTTAAGCTGAGAAGAGACCACTACAGATCACTTAGACAAGAGCGCAGCATGTCCCATGATTATTATGATTATTATGAGATAGAGGATAGTGAAGATGAGGACGAGTCTGATGCTTGCACTCAGAGTGTAGAGGTGTGTTCAGATGTTAGTACACTAAGGGTTGATGATCTCTCAGTTATGACAGAGATTGTAGAAGAGTCCCAGGATCCGATTATTGCAGATGATACTCAGGAGGATGCAGTGGACAGTTTTGAGGACTTAGTTTCACCAGCCGTTTCTCTCGGTATGGAGGAGTTAGACAGTGATGCTACAGTTGTTGATACTCTGTATGTTGATATGAGCTATGGAGTTGATTCACAGAGTATGGATGGTAGTACTCCAGAGATCAGTGATTTTGAGTCTACTCTTTGGGACCATGCATCAGAGGAGGATTATAGGAGACAGTTTAGCCAGCGCCATCATGTGTCTAGTCAGCTGAGAGTTAGTGAGCAAGACATTGCTACCACTTTCAAGCATTTCGATGATGCTCATCAGTTGTTATCAATTTATGGATGGGGTTCTCCTACTAGCATCGAGCAGGGAGGCAGTTATTTATCCTTGACAGAGATCCACTCTTTATGGGAGGCTATCCAGATTTTGAGACATGATTATATGCAGTTGGTAGCCAACAGAGATTATCTTATGGAGTAGGGTAGCACAGCGTATGATGCATTATTGGTCAAGGAAGATAAGGTGAGTGAGCTTACTCAGTAGCTTGAGGTGACTTCTAAGATTCTTGAGAGTACGCATTTAGCTTATGAGGAGTCACAATTTCATTTGGCTAAGATGACCATGGAGTTAGAGCATTTGCGGTCTTCACCAGCCCTGGACTCAGAGGTTAGTACATTGATTGTTGATCATGAGTACGTTCCTATAGTTGTAGCTGAGGAACATGTTGTTGAGGCTGACACATCGGTTCAAGATTTGGGAGTACCTAGTTCTGATGAGTTTGAGATACCAGTGGAGTCGAGTCTCCATATTGATTCTTCTCACACATATGACAGTGTGGTACCGTTCACTGTGCCACCCTTACAAAGGGATCAGTTATGGGATGGATTGGCACCATCTCTTGCAGATGGAATTGGCAGTTTGAGTTGTCCATTCTACTTGGGTTATGATGTTTTGAGAGTTGGTTTCTCATGTGTTCTCGACTATGGCAGTTGGGCTCTTAGAGTTTGGTTGAGTTGCATTCGCCAATTTGATTATGGGTTTCTCTTTGTTCTACTTCTGATGATATTCCAGGTACTTGCATTGATTTACAGTAGTGCAGAGCATAATTACATTTGGGATCCAGGTGGATCGAGTGGTTCATTGTTTCGAGATTGCTTGGGGACAAGCAATTTTTGGAGGGGCGGATTGTCATGTCCCCTTTTTCGTGGACATGGACAGGCTTGATGATTAGCCTATTATGTGACCTTCGTAGGCTGATTGGAGGGATAGAGGGTCATGATGGAGATTGGCTTGGCTTTGATTTACAGAATTCCTATAGTTGGCTCTCATTCAGGTTATTTTAGACACATTGGACCTGAGCTCCTATTATTTAGGGATATTTGACATACAGCGGAGCACCCTTGTTTTGATATGGTCATGTGCAGAATCACTCCCTGGTTCACCAGCTTCAGAGGGTTCGAGGATCCGACATGTATTGAGGGAGATATTAATATTTGATTGATTTAATCAAATATTAATTATTTGGTCTAATTTTAAATTAAATATTAATTAATTATTAATTATTAATTAATTGGTCTAATTTTAAGACCCAAATTCTAATTTAAGAAACCCAAGTTCTAATTTGAGGATTTCTAATTTTAGAACCCCAGTTTTAATTTGAGGAAATCTAATTTTAGCAAGCACACCTTTGGAAGGGTATAAGAGTTTCTCATGGGAGAGAGTTGGTATTATGCTATTGAATATTGATATTGATTTTGAGAATTTCTTCTGTGAAGACTGAGCCTAGGGTTCAAGGATTCCATTTGCATTGGAGAACGTTCCCTCTTCAGTGTGTGCAATTAAGAGGCTGTGGAATATCAGTTGATCTATTGCCAAAGTGAGAGATAGCTTCATCCAGAAGTTATCACAGAATTTCAGGTTTGAGAGATAACTTCACACAGAAGTTATCACAGATATTCCAGGTATTTATTGCTTTATGTTTTGATTCAATAAATTATACAGCTAGAGATCTACTGTGCTAGAGACATATATCTTCAGATCAAGGGTTGAAAATAGGGAAGTTGTGCTTAATTTGCGGCCGTACAGAATCTGTACGGGTTCGTACAGATCAGTGCAGGAATCGACCTCGGCAGACAGAGGGTTTCAGTGACCGACATCGGTCGACTGAAGACTGACGTCGGCAGAAATCCGACCGGCAGAGACCGACGTCGGCGAGATATCGACTGACGACGGCGACTGTGTGTCGACACAGAAGGGCCGAGACTTTCCAGAACTCAATTTGCACTTCCAGATTTGCAAAGCCAGGGTTTTCAAGACTGTATTTCATATTTATATGCATATTAGAGGACTGCAATTGTAATAATTTAGAAGGACAAGTGATACAATCTGTAATTTGTTATTAAGAGACTATATTATTGTGATCTTTCTGAATTTATTCAACAACGATTATATCTTGGTTCAGATTTTTTGTGTTGCTATATTTCCTATTTGGAAGGGGATATTACACTAGAAAACCATACTAGGTGTTGAAATGTCTTAGAATACCTTAGGGACTACCTAACCCTTTTTGACCCACTGAATAACCTATTGAAACTTGGGTCTAGTTATTTACTTAGCTAATTAAACTCACTAAATTACTAACTTGAAGCTTAAACCACCTATTTCAACCCACCTTGACCCTTTTTACTTTAGACACTCAACTACTAATGGACAACTTAACCATTGATGGTTAGCCTGATCATCAATGATTAAGTCCTCACCTTCTTAACACACCACTAGATTTGTGAAAAATAATGAGGCATAATTTAATATGTTCACCTTATATGGTTTTAATGAACTTTCAAGCAACAAAATCAGTAGCCTCACCCTCTAGGGAACCTTCTACCCTCCATCTCTCCTTATCTATAAAAGGAGGAGTGTAGGAGGTGAAAGGGATCTAGGACCATCATCACAAGCATTCATGCATACAAGTATTCAATATTTTTAGCACCCAGTCTTTCTTCAACAACTCAAAAACATCAAAAGAGACTCAAACCTTTGCTAAATTTTCTTTTGAGGCCAAAATACTGTTACTCTAGCAAAATTACCTCATCCTTCAACCATCAAACATCTAGTAAGTTATAGGTATATTGTACTTGTTCTTTGTTTCATTGGATTTTTAATGCCCTTGACTTGATCAGACCTATCTACACCTTGTTTCCCAACTTCCATATCCTTGACAAAACCATTATCAGACTATTCACCTAGTTTTCAACTTCTCTATTAAGAAACCTTCAGAACCCACAAGAAACTATTGATGGTCACCCCTAACTATCAAAGGTTACCCAACCATTGACAGTTAGCTTAATCACTAATTTTCACTGTGGCAAAAATTAACAAGTTATTTCCAGCCATTTAATCCTGACCAAACCTAAATTTATGTGTTCCTACATATTAACATACCCTTTTTTAATTTTATGAACCTTAATTCACCCACTTTAGCATGAGTATTGACCCACTTTTACTATATTTAGTCATTTTATTTAACAAGCATTCAACTTTATTTTTGTATTGCATTTCATTTTTTTATGCAAGTACCATACTTTTATCATTTCCAACTTAATTGTTATCAAAATTGGATTGATAGCCTCTATATCAAGCTCACGCTTCTTAGAACTAGCTCAAAATAGGTAGTCCACTCAACTATCTTGTTAATAACCCCTTTTGTTAGTGTTTTTTAATCTATATGTTATTTCTTCTAAACGAAAGAGGAATTCACCATCTTTGTCTAGATTACATGCACATCACCAACCAGGTATTTCTACCACACCCTTATTACTAGTTTCTTATCTTCTTCTAAAATTAATAAATGAGTAGAAATTAAGAAAAACACATATATAATATAGATATAGGTTATCCTCAACTAAATCTAACTAGTTGGATTGATCAGGTCAAGGATTACTCACTCACTTGATAGATATGTTAGGTATTAGGCCTTGTATTCAAGTAAAATATGCCATCTATAGAAATCAAAGATCTCAACCTCCTTAAGATAAGCTTCTCCCCCTCTCCCTACCTATATATAGAGAGGGAGGGGTGAGAGAATACCCCATATCTAATATCTATATAGGGGAGGGGCCTATAGTTACATCCATGTAGTGTATTACATATAGACATGTATCACATATATACAAACTGCATATATAATATAAATAAAGGTAATCCTTGACCAAATATAACTAATTGTATCAAGAAGGTCTAGGACTACTCACTCAATTTATAGATATGCTAGGTGTTAGGCCTTTTAGGAAAGTAAATTAGAAAAGATGTAGAAACCAAAGGCCTTAGCCTCCCTAAGACAACCCCCTCCCCCTCTACCTATCATATATATAAAGGTAGAGGGGTGAGGGAATGCCCCATATCCTAGATCTATATAGGGGGAGGGGGTCTAAAATTATGCCCATATAGTGTGTTATGTATAGACATGCATCGCATATAAATATAAAGTGCATATATAATATAGATAGAGGTGGTCCTTGAAAAAACCTAACTATTTATATCAAGGAGGTCCAGGACTACTCACTCATTTTATAAATATGTTAGGTTTAAGGCCTTGTATTTAATCAAACCAGGATAACTATAGAAATAAAAGGCCTTGACATTCCCAAGATAACTCCCATTTTATCTTATGTATAAAGGAAGAGGGGTGAGGGAATGCTCTATATCCCATATCTATATAAGGGGAAGGGCATTCAATTGGAAAATTGATTGAGGAATAAGCAAAATATGTATATAATATCATTGAAACTCAATTGAGAGGTTGAGGGCATTTATCCTATGATCTTCACCACTCGATGTATGTATACATCTATGTGGATAGGAAAATTTATGTGGAATTGTGGGGTTAGGTAGGTTGAGAGAGAGAACTTATATATCTTTATTTAGAGGAATTAACCCTAACCCATTATATATATGGACCCTCTATATCCATATGGTGGATGGCCCCTATAAATCTTATTTGTCTAAGAAAATAGCACCCTATAAATAGATATGGTGATGGGCCACTTATAAGGGTATACTTGAGAGGTCGATGCCATAGATATAGACAATGTATATAGATAGATGGATATATAGGGTTCTAACATATATTGTAATCTTAGGAGGCCAAGCCATATATATTTTAAATAGGTAGGTCCTCAAATCAGTAAACCTTTTAGTTCATATGAATTTGGGATGTCAAATGCTACTACCTGAGACATATATAAATTATATATAGGGGCCCTCAACCTAATAGGTATGTAGAAAAAGTATCCTATATATCTATTGATGTGGGTTTTATACACACCCTAGACTTTCTTACAAGGTTCACTCTAATTTTTTATGATTGGTAAACAAAATCACTCCAAATCACGAGTTGCAAGTTATTCAATTTTATAATAACATGCTAGTGGAATAGTTGTTGAGTGACATGGATTATTTACCATGGGTGAATTGGCTATAGGTAAACCTATATCTACTTAGATTGGGTGGAAGGATAATGATTTATAACTAATTTGGACAAGATTTTAAAAGAAACTATAAAAAGAGGGAAGAGTAAGGAAAAAAAGGAAGGCCTATGGAAGATCTAAGGATAAAGCTTTTCAAGACTAGTATTTGAGCTCAAATAGGATAAAGTATCTAGAACAATACTTATTTCAAGATTATGTAGCATAAAAACAATCAAATATATTTAAAGAGTCAAAGGGAACAAGAACACATCATACTCAAACATGTAAAAACCAAAGGCTACCTAATTACTAGATTACTATTACACATCTACAAGAGGGTTATGATAAGCATGAAAAATATTTTCAAATTAGTTATATATAAAAATGAAAGATAATATTTAAAATAAATACCTTATATACAATTTTTATCACTATACACCAGAATGATTGAATGCCCCAAGCAATCCAAAAAATTAGAGAAGAATGAAGATTTACATATCAAGACCAAGTTAAGTAAAACTTCTTTGAAATTCCTATTAATCTTAATAGCCAAAATTTTCCTCCCTTTATGACCAATAGGTTATATGTATTTATAATATTGGTATGAGAAAGACCTCATCTCTTCAAGCTTCTCCCAGTATTTCAATTATAAAAATAGAACCTCTAGTTCAGAACTCATGCAAGGATGCATGTTACGATGATAACAATCAAAATATATTTTATAGATCAAAATAAACTATAAATGTACAATAATAAATGAGAAACCAAAGTCACACTTTGATGATAATTATTCAAATAAATAATTATTCTAAAATTTGAATATTGATGCCATGCTACTACTTAAATTAGTTGATGAAGACACTACAGTTATAATTGTGGTGTAGATAGAGAACTCTGTGAAGCTGAAGACACTAACTACTAGATATACACATTCTAGACCCATAAGCTTCCTTATTATCATTTATAACTTCACCTAGTGCATATGTTATATCAAATTATTTATCTATTACCTCAAAATTAAATAGTGGAGGCTTCAAAATCTTGATTGCTTCAGTCATTAATCTATCTTGTTCTACCTTCAAACTTTTAAACTTAGATACTAAGGCTTCATCCCTTGTCACTCTCTCTTTAGAAAATCTCACAAATTATAGCACTTATCCATTGGTCTTATATATAGTACCTTCCACTTCTTGTTTAAATTATTCAATAGCTAAGTGGAGAAAGTTATCAAAATTAGTTTGATTCATAAGCTCCCTTATCTGGGTGATCACCCTAGTTACTCATATGTCAGACAAAATTTGTATTTTTCAGCCTCATGACTAAAAAAAAGAGTTATAAACTTATTTATTAATCTATGCCAATTTAATGAGGCATCATTTTTGTTAATCACATAGTTTAGGCACCAAAAAGTGTCCACATTGGTCATCAAATTACATTGATCAAAGACATTGATTCTTGAACATTGGACTAGGAAGTTCAACCTCCTTTATTTGTCCTTCATCTTATTCCATAATGTAACAATTTATACTCTATGGTCTTAACTAGCTTCCCTAGATACTCTAATGTTGAACAAGATGTTATACTACTTTACACCTGCACTCTGTACCTCAATAATTACCTCCTGAGGATCGTATATAATATTTACCTATTTCCACCTCTTCAAGACTTCCTTTGTGCTTTGGTAGATCTCTTTTAGTACCAACTTATTAGAATCAACTAAAGTATTAAAATACTCAATGTACTAAGAAAGGTCATTAGGGTTCTTCTTGGGTCTTTTGACCGGTGAAAATAAGTTCTCTCTTTGTTCAAATTCTCTCTCTCTCCCTTTGTCCATGTATTTATATTTTTCCTCTTCCTCACTCTTTTTATGCTCTCACTCTATTTGTCAAACCTTGTAGAAACTATGGGAATCTATTTTTGAACTATATTTTGACTTTCATCTTGGACATTATGTATCTCCCTTATCCATTGAAGAAATATTAGTTTACCTATTTCTTCTCCTTGGGAAAGTTCTAAAGATGTAGAAGGTTACTTATTTGTATGGAAAGTTGGGGGAGATTTTGGCCAAATAGCCACCATGGAGAGGCTTACTTCATTTGGTGTCACCTCAGCCAAGAATTTAGTCAACCTCAAGGTTATTTCCATAGTCATGGTTGCTTTTGGCAAAGCTAATGGTTGGGGCATAGGAGGATCTAGTTGGATTACCTTCCTTCTTGGGGTTGGCAGCTTATTAAAAATAGACACTGTAGCTATATTCTCAAAATGGATATTTTTAGGAGTCCTTATTAATTTTTGTGTGGAAATAATGTCAAAATCTATACCAATGATGATGGAAGTGGAAGATTAAACATCAAGTTTTATTGTAGGTAGACATACGATTGGAATTTGTATACTAGGTACTAAAGAAATGATGAAAGAAACTACCTCATAAATATTATGGGTTTACCTTGAGGTAATCCCAACCAAGGTGTCTCCTCCTTATTATCATCCTAGACTTAAAGATTTTTCTTTTTCCAGTCTACTTCTTCATCATCTAGATGTGTTATTCCTATTTCTAGGTCTTCTTTTGATGGATAGTCAATTAGAGGTATTAATTACTTTGGTGCTTCCTCTTTTTACATCTCCATGGAATCTTATTTATATTTTTCCTCTTCCTTAATATATTATTCAATAATAGGGAGACCAAGAGATGGTCTCTCTTCCAAATTTTTACTCAGGGAAGGATTAGGGGGATCCTTGTGCTTCCTCTAATATGTCAAGATAGATGGAGTGAAGGGTGGATGAGATGGTTCATAGGTTGTGAGAATGACTGTGGTAGGAACTAAAGTATAATGTGATGAATTGGAAGGTGTGGAGAGCACATGGGTAACTTGAGGAGACTTAAAATATTTAAGAGATTTAGGAGAGCTAGGGGGAGTTATAACTAAATTGAAAGATGATTTAAATAACTCTATGACTTACTTGAGTAATTGAGGTGAGAGAAGGTAAAGGATTCATCACAAAAATACTCTTTATTTAACTATTTTAGGTGATTATTAGTTTCTCCATGGTTGTTGTTGTCCACAAGACTTGATCATATGAAGCTATGGAAGTGAAAGGTATCTGAGGACTAGGAAGTCCTCTCAAAATTTCCTTCCTGAGATAGGGATTTGACTTGCTTTAGATTTTAGATTGATCTAACCCTTCTTCTATAGATTTTACTTATGGGGAAAGAGGATGAGAGAGACTTGTGAAGGAGATGGAGGCCATTATTGACTCTATGCATTCTAAGCTTCTTCTTGTATGGCATCTAGATTATATTATAGAGCCTATGACAATATCATAAATATCTTCTTATCCTTCATCCTTATCCATACTTAAGAGTCATCTAAAGTATTAAAAGAAACTTGATCATGGTCATAAGTTTGGTGACCATAAGAAACATGAACTTTTTTCTTTGCCAGGATGGTATTGAGGTAACCCCTTATCCTTTTCTTGGGGTCCCATTCCTTGAGTAGTATTATTTGTAAGTTTTAAGTTGTTCTGTGTTTACTAGATGATATAAAATGTGGCCTAGTCACATATTATTATTGTCAAATGTTAAAATTAATTTTGAATTAGTAGGACAAGTGTCTTTGACCTAATTCCTCATCAATTTTGTTTAAAACTTGGTAAGTTGTCTCTATTTATACAATGTGATCAGGAACATGATGATGTAGCAATAAAGGGGTAGTCCAACTACCTTATAATCAAATGATAGTTACATCCAAGTATAATTAGTAATCACCTATTTTGGTGAGTGTCTTGTTATGTTCTCATATAGCCTAGGCATTGTGGTGACCTACATATATTGTTATATATGAGGATATACCTCATTAATTATTCTTTTAATATCATTCATGTAACTATGAATAAACATGAAGGAAAAATCTTCTTTGGCCTTGTTACCTAATTAATTAGTTGATAGATGACATGCCTGATCATAGGGCTTGTATATAGTATCCATTACTGCATCTAGTAAATAAGACATCATGTAAAAATTTCCATCTTTGAGTCTCTTGTTGAGGTAGAGTATCTGTGATTTCAATCATGCACTTATAATCTCTCCTAGGCCTACCAATTTTTTAGTGGTTATTAATATGTCCAATAGTGGCACCCATTCGACCTAGACATAAGCCATACTTAGGAATCCACAAAGGCTGTTTAAAAATACTATTATAAAAAAAATTCTAGGTCTGAAATTAATAATGTAATTGGTGGAGATTACCCCTTAGGATTTAGCCTTTGGCCTTTTGTAAGCCATTATTTCAGCTTCTCATCCACAATATTATGCTCAAGCCACACATTGGATGAGACTTGATTTATTATAGGTAGTTTAAGGTACCTTTAAAACACCCTCCCATATATCTAGGTAGAGGTGGTCTAGACCTTCTTCATATGCACAATGTCTCCTTCAATGGTTTCATTAATGAATAGAACATTTAAGAGGTCAATATATGGTATTACCTCTAGTTTGGATGTAACCTAGTGGAGGTCATATTCCTTAATTGGGAGTAAATCATCACTATATTGTTTGGGTTTTGGGAAGATTTCATCATCTATGGAGTAGGATTGAATTGACTCTACCTCTTCCCAGAGTGTCAAATAGTGAGGTAACTTAAAATTCAAAGTGATTTTCTAAAATATTGTGTCGCTATATTTTGTTGATCCCAAAAATGAGAATGGGGATGGGATTGAGGGCTTATCTTATTTTGATAAATAATCCATTGTTATTGTTTAGTTATTATAAATCCTGTGAGGTTTTGGACTGGTTCATTCAATGCTTCGTGACTAAATAAATCTAGGGCTCATTGGACACTTAGGAAGTTCAAGAACACAATCATTTAATGAACAAAGTAATATCAATGTGAATCCAATGTTCATATATTTCATATATATTACTCAAAATATTTTTTATTGATTATATTCATGTGCCTTGAATGTTGATAACAAATTCTTTCCTTTAATACCCATTTTAATTTGAATATGCCAGTCAGCTTTAGTGGGTGCCCTTTATTTGTCAAGTGGTAATATTTAATTAATTCTTCATGTGTATTCATCAATTTAAGACAATTGTTAGACATTTTCTAACTTGATTCTTTGTCATGATATCAAATGTTCTCTCTTATGTTTTGGCCTTACTTTACCTAGATAGATCTATGTGTCATGCTATCATTAACTTGACCTTTTGAATTTATTCACTATGTTTGGGAGGTCCCATAACAATGAGTTAAAATGATTAAGCCATGTGGCATGATCTCAAACCAATAGAAGCATGAAAGCTTAGGGAATTATATTAGTATTTATTTGGGTGAATATCTTTTTGTGGTTGTGTAAAAATGTGATTGAGACATGTGGAGTGATCTTGGAGGCCTAGAGACTCAAGAGATTAAAGCATTGGATTGGAAACCAAAAGACTACTTAACCTCTAACTACATGTATTAATGAAAATGTGGTAATTTTTGATCATTAATAACCCTAAAATTTCAAGATCTCAAGACATTAGATTGGTATTACTTTTGGTGAAAAACTTTTCATGGTCATCGGTAAATGTGATAAAAAAAATGTGAGGTGATCTTGGAGGTCTAGAGACTTAGGATATTAGAGCACTTGATTGGTAACCAAAAGACTACTTAACCTCTAACTAAGTGGATTAAAAAAAAATGTGCCAAGTGTTAGTCACTCAAAACTCTAGAAGCTTGGGAGCTTGAGACATTAGGCTACAGAGTGAAGAACCATTTAACCTTCCTAAAATAGTGAGATAACATGATCGAGACATGTGAAGAGATCTTAGAAACCTAGAGACTCAAGTACTTGTAAGTTTAGAGGCTCACAAAAATATATAACTATTAATTTTTTTGATAAACAAGTGAAGTTCTTATGGTTCTATTTTAGCATGAATATGTCACTTGGTTTGTTTGCAGATTTTAGGACACTCGAGGGGCTCAGAAGACTTAACCTTTTATAATAATTCAATTTTTTTTAATGATGTGAGAATGATACATGTCATAATTATGCCAAATGTGTTATGGACCCGATTAGAGGAAATCAATGGTATTTCGTTATTAATATTGTAATCAACATATAGATACTAGGATAAGAAAGATTAGATCTGATAGTTTACAAATCACATTAAAGTAAAAAATGTGGACAATCCAAGGTTTTATATGACTTAAGATACTAGTTTAAGCTTAGATTGTTACAACTTTTATTTGGACAATGTTATATTTTTTAAAATTAATACTTATGATAAATGTGTGATACCCTAGTCATAGCTCTTTAAACATACAATTCCCTAGTATGGTTTTTTCAACAATGGGTCCATATTTTTTAAAATTTTGAAAATGGCATGTGTGTGCTAGGGAAAAATAAATGATGAATCATAGGGAAAAATATTCCTAAGTATTTTGAGAACCTAGAATTTTAGAAAGATATTATGACAATCTTAAATTTTAATAAAGAATAAGAAAATCCAAATTATAGAACAAAAATCTTACTTCCTAATGCAACATACTAACCTTTCCAATCCTCAAATGAGTGTGTGATATTATGAAATTAATCTCCCTTGGCCATGAATATTTTGACAAAGGCCTAAATAAACACTATAGGTTTCATCTTGACTTTGACCTTTCCACCAATGAAAAATAAAGCTTGGGTATTACTCTACTAGCTAAGCATCCATAGCCCTGCCAAAGATACCTCTAATTCCACTCAAAGACTTTCTCTGCTGCCAACCAAGAGTCTATAGCTCCAATATAGTTTACTTGAGTCACATATCCCTTATCAATTTTTTTAAATCATAGATAGATGAAGAGTTAAGAACCAATTTTGGATAGATGTATGAAAAATTATCTATCAATATATCTCTGCCAGTGTATATCTAGCCCTATGTCTATCATCTTCTTATCCAAGTTTTAAAATATGAGATTCTAGTGTATCTTTAGAAATTGAAAGCTTTTCTTGTAACATCCCCATTAGAATCTACCTATAAATATGTGTTTCTTTTATAAAATTAAGCATCATATACTTCCATTAGATTACACCATGAGAATATAATTAGTGACCATATAAAACACTCTAAGTATAATAACTATAAATTAAGCATGCTACATCATACATCACTGGTTACTATCATCATAAGAAACACATCATAATTTTTTATAGAAGGTAATTACAAATATCTATCCATAACTAGTACAAACATACATCCATTGTTGTCAATGTACAATAAGTAAGTAATCACATCTCATCATGAAAATGTTTCAATTATAAATACAATAAAATGTTCATATATAAGATACATGGATCCACGTGGCATAATTTCCTTGGACTCTAGTATATATGGCAATCTCAAGTGTCATCTCTATACAAGTATTGTTGTGGGGAAGGAGAACATCATCCAAGTGTTTTTACACACCAACCTTGGACCTTAGACCCCACATATAATTCCCATTAGGGAATGGCCCTCTCTTCACAAATGAGTAGATGGTTATAGTGTGGGAATCCAAATAGACAAGCTAGTACTCATGTGCTATATAATTTATAAAACTAAGCATGTGGTGTATCATAAAGAAACCCATTCTAATCAATATATCACACAAACATATAAATAACACAAATGAAATAAGAATGTCTCACTAACATTACTTTGGCCAAAGTTTTCAATATTTAATGATCTAAAGGATCGATCAAATTCATACACATCACTTGATCAGATTGCCTTCACCTGGGATTGTGATGCTAGTAAGGTAGTGAAATCCATCTCACTACTTACTCAATATCAATAATGTGAGATTTGGTTAACATAGTATAACCAATAAATTCATATTGATTACATCCTACTATAAATCATATAACATGCTAAACATAGTAATAATTTAAATGCATACATTTATTCCATCAAAGATATGAATGAATCTCACAATATTATATATCACATAAATAATAGAAATAATTACTACAGTTTATACCCTCTAGGTATAATATACATCTAAATGCAATTTATAATTATATAATTAGTTTTCAAATATACTGCACCATATGGTAACACATATTATCATAGTCTAGTGTTCTTAGGAATAACTACTAAATACCACAACCAGCCATATAAAGTAGTTATAAATCAATGAAAACACAAGCTTCTATTCAAACAAATAGTTATATTTCAAGAATCAAAAGCCCCATAATCTTAATTATATTTTATTTGAACATTATCTTTCATCTACACATCTTGTTATGTTTTAGGATTTGTGTATAAATGGTATCCTAATCACCCAGAGTCTATGTATTATTTTGTATCATTTAATATATTTATAGACATATGCTAACATATACCAATACATACTATATTTCATATACATTTGTGTGAATTAATATACTCTTAGTATGCTCTTTCCATATATCCTTGTATTGATTTCAATCAATCTATACATTCATGAGAGTAAATCGGGTAGTATAATTAACAGGCTGTCTACATACATATTCATCAAACACTCCAATGGTTTACATATGTATATCAACTTCCTCAATTCACTATATATATTAAATGTATAATCATTTTCTCAAATCAACAATTAACTGCAAGTATTGTTTATTCTATATGGTACCTAATTAATATCATATAAGAGATTAAAATTGAAAATGTGTCAATTAATCTTCCATTAAGTCCTTTCACACAACTTAATAATGGTTTTAAAATTGGTAAATATAACACATATAGCACTGGTAAAAGGTCCATGATATCACTAAGGATTTATTTTAGAATCATATAAGATGTTCTGCCCAAAAATATGAAATATTTTCCATATTAAAATTATTCAGTTGTATATCATATAACATGTAACTATGATATTATTACATGTTTATAACTTAAAGTTGAATATGATGCATATAAACATGTTATAAAATATCCTTTACATTTATGCCATAGTACTTTATAGCTTTGGTTTTACATAAATAAGTATGTCCATAATATATCATAGTTCATATGTAATTAATACATCTCTTGTTCCATATCCTATGGGATTTATTGTAATTTAGTAAGGGCATTAATATATTCATACCATTCATACAAATATGATCCTATACAATCATATCCATAGTTAATATATGTTTAAATTCATAAAATGTTTGATATAGAAGATATAGAAGGTATAGTCTAGAGGCTATCCATATATATTACTCGAATTAAAATGGATTTTCCATATATATAACTATGAATTTATAATAATGGATTTAATATGGATGAGAATGAATCTTTATAACATCATATGTAAATCACCATGCATAATAATACATTATAAACATAGCTATAATAGGTTAAGATGTGAAATATGCATAATAATAAGTTAAATCACCATGCATAAATACACTTCCATTGATATCATTACCACATAGCAACAATTTTTTAATTGGTTCCCTGAATATTTTGATTCACTAAATATTTTGATTCGTTGAATATTATATCTAACTGATTATATGTTTTGTACAATTCACTGTAAAAATTCTACTCAATATAGTTTGTTGGATGCTATATATTTGTTTTCTATAGTGTACTAGGTTTTCCATATAGTTTGCTAGGTATTTACATGAAGTTTAGAATATCTTATATGTGCCACTTATATATACAGTTAATAGTTTGAAATATCATTTATATTGTATTTTGTTATTTATATGTAGGTAACTACATTTATGTTTTTGATATTATAATAATAATAACAACATAGTAAACATCATTTACATTCAAAAATATAAACAAAGTTACTACACAATGAATAATAACATAATAATATGGAAATCAAGTATTCACAAATCGCCTACCTCTCAACTCTGACCCAAAACTACTTGATTCTGAATAGATCTTCCACCTTTGCTTGGATCTCTCCTTCTTCTCTTATTTTTTTTTCCTTTTTTTATTTTTCCTCTCTACTATGCCCCTCTCATTTTTTTAATCTTTATTCTCCTCATGAAAAAGGCATAGATTTTATTTTTAAAGTTGGGCTCTCTTTTTTCCTTTTTAATATTTTATTCTATTTTTATCCTAAGCTACTAAATCAATGTCTTCTTTTTTATTTTTCTTTATTTATTATTTTTTAATTTTCTTTCATTTTTATTTATTTTAAGAATTTATTCTCTTTTTCTCTTTTTTCTTCTTAATTATAAATTATTATATTTTATTTCTAATTTCAAGAATCCATATATTTGCTAATTAAATTAGCACCTCCAATGTCATAAAGACCTAATATTAAATTCATTAATCAATAAATCCAAATTTACTCTAATTATAAAAATCATAAAACATTAATGGTTATGAATATGAAAAGAATGTAAACACACAAGATGAGTTCAATATAACCATTAAGCTAAACTAACAATGTGCAAATAATTATAAATGTAAGTAGTATTAAACAAACTATACTAACCATTTCATTATGCATCTATCGTGTCCCAGTTAATGTGGTGTGCGCATAGTTCTATCTAGTTTATCTATCATCCCCCAAAAATTCTAGGTATGTCACCCTCTTTGATGATGCTTTCCATCCATCACACTCTAAGGGATGAAACTCTCCTACATCCAACTCATCACAAGTAGGTAGTTAGACCATAACATCATAGTATACATACATCATAAAATACTATTAAAATAACAAATCAACATGATCATAATGTAAACATATAAACTATATATAACTCATAGCAATGTAATCATGTAACCTAAGAAATATCCAACTATCCCATAACAACATATATCTCAAAGCTTAGTCAATAAATACCAAATCAAATTGTCAACTATAAATATCCTTGGATAATCAAGTAAGCTTTCTTAGTGAGAAATAGGGATATAATATATGTATAATTTGTGTGAGTTTATTATATCAAGTTCCAAAATTTTATTAGGCCTATCCAATCTAAATAAAACTAAAATTTAGTCATAATACATACCTCAACTCTATAACTTCTAGTATTGTGAGAATAATTTGTTGTGAGTACCAATTGGGCTCCTTTCAATATCATCTGCTTTCTTTTTGGCATTTTCTTTTAGATTTAGTTCAAGAAATTATTTGAGATAGTTATACAGCTTAAAAAATTAAACTAGAAAGCATTAAACTCAGCTATCAAAAGTAACAAAACTAATCTAAAAGAAAACAAGTATAGAAAGTAGGGAGTTTAATCTGGAAAGAAGGAAATCTAATCTAGAAAGTAGGAAATGTAATCTATAAAGCAAAAAATATAATCTAGAAAGTAGGAAATATAATATAATCCAATCTAAATCTCCATTTATAATTCAATCTATTTTTTTTTTGTTGGAACATCCATGAAGTAATGCTGAAAAAAAGATTCATTGATTGGAAAGGCAAGGTCCTTACCTTGGAGGTTTTTTAATCTGAAGGCATTATTTCCTAAGATTTCAGATACTTGATATGGCTCAAATGCACAATGCAGTTAACTTATCATGTTGCCTTTTATTTTCATGTCCTTTATACTAGAGGGGCACTAGGTCTAAAATTTTGAAAGCCTTGATCTAATATTTTTTATCAAACCAATGTTTGATAATATCCTAATATTTGTTGAAGCTATGTACTTCTTCAATTTTTATATCTTATAATTGGATTATATCAAGTAGTTTAGAAGTTATTATCTCATTTTTGTATCTATACTCTTGTATGAATTAGTTATTTAGTAGCTTGATATTGATGGGGAAGACTGGCTGTCATCCACACACTAATAGAAAAGGTGAAACCTTAAGAGCTTGTTTGTGCCTAGTTTGGTCTACCTATAGGTATTTAAATAAAATATGCCATTCTCTTGATTTATTATGTCTATATTACTTTATGTCATCCATTAGGTTCTTATTTTTTGATTCAAATATGCCATTTTATTATGGGTAATGGTTGGAAGAGAATTTGAGGGTGATATGATTGTAGTAGGCCCATCTTATTGATATAGTAGATTAGAATGCTAGAACATTATCACATACTAATGAAATGGGTGTACTAAATCAGGTGACTATATGCATTTCCAAAAAAGTGATGACATTTATAGCTCATGAATTCTTGGTATCAATATACTCTCTCCATCTAGTACAATAGTCAATAACTTTGATGAAAAACTTATGTCCTAATGAAAAATTTGGATTTATTACCTTAACAAAGTCTAGGCCCCATTGGGATAAAAGTTGTTCTTCAATGAATTGATGTAAATGCATAATAGACTTCACTTCTCTCTTTATAAACATTTGACACTCATGAAATATTTTGACATGGTTATGGGCATCCTTGAATATTATTGGCCAGTAGTAACCCATCCTCAGAATCTTATGGGCTATAGTATTGCCATAGGGGTAGCCAATACCAACCTTCTAATGTAGGTTGTATAGGATGTCCTTAGCTTCCTCTTTTGATATGAACCTTAGGTAGATGAATTCATAATTTTTCTATAAGGGACCACTTTCTTGATCACAAGGTGAGTTTATTTGATCCCAAGGGCTCACTTTTGTTATCTGCTCAACTCTGGAGGGCATGCCATGTAATCAAATAATGAATGATATGAGTAACATTCTCCTCTTATCACCTATGCTTCATTGATTTTTTTGATGTGGATGCATGGGTTATTTTAATTAATCAGTTGAATGATTGCCTCTTACCATTCTATATGGTCTAATTTTAAGTTCAAACTCCTAAAGTTTGACCATCCATTCCCCTCTCCTTTCTCCCAACTCATTCTGTATGAGCATGAATTTGATGTCTAGGTTAGTAACAATAACATATGTATTATTTCATAAAATATAATTTCTAAATTTTTTGACTGATTTGATCAAGACATATATTTTATTATCAATCATGGATTATTTTAGTTCTACATCCTTCAAATTGGTACTTATGAAGGTAATGGGGTGCTCATTATCTTCAACCTTTTGTGTTAATACCACAATAATGGTATGTTATGAAGTGAATGAATAAAGATGTTTTTTTAGCTAAAATTTGGGTTGATCAAGAGTGGGGATTGATTAATTTCTATTTTAGTATCCTAGAATGATTTCTTGGCTTATATCATCTACTCGATCTTGGCATCCTACTTCAGCATGGCATTTAATGGTTTGATGATTTTTGTGAAACTAGAAATAAACTTTCTCATGAAGTTAATCTTTCCAAAGAAAGACTTCAAATATTTATTTTTATTAGGTATACTTAGATTGGAGATGGCATGGACATGATATGGGCCGATGGAGATCCCTTATTTGTTAATAATATGTCCCAATATTTTTCCTTTAGTTACCTTGAAAATGCATTTCTTGGGGTTTAGAGATATTCCACACCTCTTGCTCATGTGTAGGACTTTTTATAGGTGGCTTACATGGTCATCCCTATTCTTGGAAAATACTATAAGATCATCCATGTAGATGATGATGCACTTACCCCATCCATTCCCTAAAAAGGTGAAATCCATCACTCTTTGGAAAGTGGTATTTATGTTGATTAGGATAAATGACATCCTTTTATACATAAAGGTCCCCCATTTTATGGTGAAATTAGTCTTCATACTATATTTTAACTTAACCAATACCTATTTGTAACATGAGAATCCATCCAAAAAATACATCATCTTTGAGCCACTCACCATCTATATTACTTCAACCAGTGAAGGTAGAGGAAAATTGTCCTTTTTTGAGGCTCTATTTAAGTTCCTAAAACCCACACACATCCTGATTTCTCTATTATTTTTCTTGACTAGAACTATATTAGATACCTAGGTTGAGTGCCTAATTTGGAAAACAATCTTGACATCTAACAGTTTCTATACCTCAATCTCTATGAGTGGTTCCAGGACCATATTTAATGGTCTCTACCTCTGCCTGAATGGGTTATGTTTTGATCTTAAATGGATGGTGTGGGTAATGACCCTAGGATCAAATATCTTTAGGTAATCATATGTCTAATCAATGACATCCTTATAATCTATCATTAATCCCTTCAACTTATGTTTTTCACTTTCAATACAACTAAGACCTATATTCACCAATTGGAGATCCTGGTTAGTCCCCAAATTTTCCTTGGTGAAGTTAGACTCAGTTGCTTTTATTTATTTATGATTTTGGGCTTGAGGCTCGATGTTATAATTTCATTCTAAATAAACCATTCCTAAGGTAATTTAATTTAATTTTAAATACATAATACCTTCCTCGCTCGTATCTTTAGTTTGCATAGGCTAGATATTTACTTCATCTATTATTTGGGCCTCAAAAGCCCCTAAATTATTCAAGAATTATATGATTTGTTGATCATTATTAAACACTTAAAATTTGTCCACATTGTTAGGGATAGAAGGTCATGAGACTAACTCCACTAAAAAATTCTACATTTTTACTCTTGAAGTGGTGCTATATTGGTGGTGGAGGCTACCAATGAATTAATTATCTAATTCTTTTCACTTGGGATGACCTTGATGTCAAATTCTTTAAAAATCAATAAACTCCCAAGCTCGGTGCTTGTACTTATTTAGGTATACAAGCTTGTATTGGTACTTATTTTCGATCTGGTTTATGACTAGATTTGAATCATCAAACAATATTAATTGATTGGAATTTTATTTTAATGCAAATTGTAGGCCTAAGATCAAGGCTTCATATTCAACTTGGTTATTGGTGTGTGGGAATTGTAACCTATAAACAACTAGGTACTACTTACCTTATAGGTTTATAAAGACCACTCATATGCCATAACCTTACTTTGAACAAGCTCCAGCAAAGTTTAGAGTCCATAATTAAGGACCTTAAAATTCTTGTTCAGGTAATTTTTGCTTGGTGGTGAACATGTACACGTATATGTGTGTTGAAACAAAGTCAACTTGCTCATTTGTAGTGTTGTAATTAGTGATCAAGTACTTCATTTTGGGCTCTCTATCTAACCTGATTTGATTTCATTCTGGGATAATATGTGGCCATGTACATATTTACAATCTTTGACCTATCTCAGCTTAATGATAAGCCATATACTTCTTAAATATCATTGACCAAGATGTCAATAGTCTATTTCACATGTGGTTAAAATTCAAGTTATATGTGTATGTTTTTCAATTCCCCGAGACATGGGATTGAGGACTTATCCAGCTATAATACCACTCTTTTTGACTTTTTAGGAGTCAAAACCAAATTTTGGTTAATAACCATAGGTATTACATTAGTTGATGCCTTGGAATCAACTAAGCAATTATGTATATTTTTTATAAACATTCAAACTGTTAGTAGGAATGGTGGTACCTCAATTTTATGTTTTTACATAATTATGTTTGCATGGGTAGTTTTGGAATTGTAAGAAGTCCTCACTATTAGGGCCTTGAGTAGTAGCTCCTTTTGTTTAGTGATATAAGATATCTCATGAAAACTATTGTTGGCTTTAATATTTTTTAGTCCTCAACAATATTATTTCTTCCCTTGCACTAATGATTGAAGCTCCATGATTGATAATTTTGATTAAGAGGAGGTTAATTATCCCTTATTGATTATCTCTCTATGGAGGTGGTAGATTGTTATTAATAGCCAGACCAAGAAGATTAGTGGTACTGTTATTGGGAGGTGTTTAAAAATTCATAGGCTACTTACTTCTTAAATTGTAGTTGTTCTTGATCTAATTGTATTATTGGAAATCATGAGATTCATCTATGTTATCATCAATTTCATTGTCATCTTACCCTAAAAAAAAGTCATAAGTTTCAAAGACCATAACCATGCTAGGTTTTCCTAAATAATTTAATGAAGATGGATCTTACTGACTAGTAGAATTTTCCTATCTTTCAACTTCTTATTGGAAGATTTTGAAAGTAATGCAGATGTTGATACATTCAAGTTCCCCATGTTGCATAGTTTAATGGACTTTTTTTATTGAATATTTTGTCGATCAGCGTACTGATAAACACAATAGGTCTGATCAGCCAAAGTAGGAAGATTAGTCATCCAAATGTGTAGTTTTACCACATCAGAAAGACACTGATCTCTCCTCTCATCAAGGGGAGGTTCCTTGTAGGTATACTATATATATATATATATATATATATAAACAAAAAATAATACTCATGGGTGGGACAAACCATCCATTTCTTTTCTTTCAGAGATGATGCACGTGGATCAAAGGAAAAACTCAGCGGAAATGATAGATAGTACTGCTCTTCTTTCAGAAGAACTATTCAGCAAACTACAAGAATACTCCTGGCAGTAACAACAAAATGTAGCAAAGGATGTGATAACCAGTAAATTGAGATGCAGCACAAAGTCTTCACCTGGATTGCTCAAGAGTAAGATATGAAGGACAATGAGGGCACAAAGTTGCCTCAAGGTCCTTTACACAGAAATGAAATGAACATACACTAAAGGAAATTATGGGGGCACAAAGTCTCTCCACAGTTGATTCTTTAGGACACCTTCTTGACTTTTGTCACTAATTTTGCTTGTTGAATTAAAGGAATAGAAGATATATTGAAGAAAAAGACATAAGAACAATTTCCTCAATAACAAAGATATTATAGCACAAAGTCTGAAAAACCACTTGCTTTTTTATTCTAGTAACAAAATATGATCAGAAATTTGAGCTCAAAGTCTTAGTAATGCCTTACAATTTGGGCAGAGTTTCATTCTAAATGTCAAAAAAGAGATCCTTATTACAATAGAAGAAAGTCCCTTATATAGCCTCTTCAAGAAGGACTCAGAACAATCAATACATCATTTTGCATTGGAATCTGTTAAGAAGACACGCTATAACTTAGGGGTGCTTTACCCATTTGATTTTATCAATGAAAGGAAATAAGTCACGCTTATTGAAAGTTTATAACTTTCAATGTTCTACCTGGTGATCTGATCTTATCTTCATTGTTCCTCCTTTTCTGGTTAATTGAATCGGGTCTTGGATTTAGTTTGCTATTCTATTCCTTCTTTGCTTTTTGCTAGTCTTGGCCTTGAAATCTATGAATGTATTCTGGTCTATATGTTCAAAGGATCAATGGCTAGTTCACTGTGTTGAATTTGACATTTTCGGGTGCGTCATTCCTTAGTCTTCTTTCAGCTTTCTTCTTGGTATTTTTCTAGATTGGACTTGCCCTTTCGGGCCTTGAGAAATGACCCATTTTCAGTTGGAATAGCCTCTCGCAAGGATATCTATCATTTGGGTAGTCTTTAAATGGCCTTTCAGGCTTCTTCGGGTGACCCTTTGGATATTCCCCCAGGCTTTTCTTACGCTTCCTCTTGTGGACATTTTCCCTGGGGAAAATTCTCGCAGAAAAAAAGTCTGGGGAACCAGTTTTAAATTGCCTTAAACAAATCTGAAAGAATTACCTTTCGGCTTCCTTGAAAATGACCCTTCTGAAGGGTGATTTTATCGATTAAGTGCCCTACTTGTCCTTTGGGAAGCTTCCTTTTGCATTGAACCGCCCCTTTGAACTTTGGCGATAAACCATTCCATAGAACCAATCGGTTGAACCAAAAAAGGTTCAAGCCGATGGATCAATTTGAATGAACCAAGCTGATGAACTAAGCATTGAACCAAACATTGAACTTGCCTTTGAACCATGTATTTGAACCAAGACGTTGAACCAAGTTTTGGTTCAACGGTTCAAATAAATCTTTGAACCGACTAACGAACTATTTGATTGAACCAAAGAATGAACCAAAAGTTGAAACAAAGTAGATGAACCAAATGTTGAAACAAAGCATTGAATCGCTTGATTGAACTTGCCTTTGAACCATTTGACGTTGAACCAAAATATGAACCAAATGTTGAACCTGTTGTTGATGCTTGCCAATGGAAATTCCTACAGAAGTCGTGAAGCCTGTTGAACTTGTAGAAATGAGCCTATTTGTAGAGTCCATAGATTTCTAAAAATCTTGAAAAAATGAGGAATTTGAATGCCCAAGACAAATTTTGGAAAGGGAAGAGATAATTTTGATCTGTAGGACCAAAATAATTCAAATGTTGTCCCAAAAATCGCTGATATTTTTGGGGGACAACAGTTGGCTCCCGTTGGGGAACTTCTGTCAATTGCAAAAAGAATTCAAAGGAGTAGAATCTAGAATCTCTAGTGTCTTCATGTGTACCATTGGGTTACGGAGTCATGCTACCCAAAAATGAAAGGCTTCAAAAATGGAAACAAATAAAACAAAATAGAATTAAAAACTATACAAATATACATATATACATATGCAATGATCTAATACTTCAAGAGTTGAAGTATTTCAGATGCTACCCATTGTGAGATAATGCTAATGGCATCCCATCCTGATAAACCAATAGGAAACCATTTTGTCCCTAGAATCGGTGACGGGCGAATGGAACTCTCCACTAGGAAACCACTTTTATGTGTCTTCCCCTTGGTTTTCTTCTCTTGCCCCATAGCAAGACTTGAATTTTGGTCTGAAAACCACAAATCTTTGCCCTCCTATCAAAGAGTTCATTTTCTTGATTTTGATGGGCAACAACATGGTCTAGTACCATAATTTGTTGTTTTGATAGTTCGGCCCAGCACATGTCTTGATTGTCCCCCTCAGATATCTCAGGTTCTTCTTTATTTGGAAGGGAGGGTTCTCCTACACTTATGTTGCACTCCACTAATTCTTCTGCTATTTCAACCCTGCCTAAAGACTCAAACAAAATTTGGGCTGCATGGGCCACTGTTTGGGTCTCGACACATTTGACATGATCAATTATGTCAAATGGCTGTATTGGACTAGGCACAGGGGATGGGAGTTCTTCTTTTTGGTTTATGGGAGGGGTGGGAGGACTGATATGTGAAGTTGAAGTAGAAGGTGTAGAGATGTTTGGGATACTTACTTTCTAATCAATCAAGGGTCCTTCAGCTAGATAGGCAGAGTGGTCCCACTCTTAGCAGTTGAAATTGTAGGCTTAGGTCGCTCCTCTGTTTCTCCTTTATTAGCTTGTTGAGCTGACTAATTCTGGGACTAGGTGATCATAGCATATGATCCTTCAGATGCTCCACCTTTACTTTTGGGTTCATCTTGGTAATCTAGGAAACTGATGTGGGAGTCACCAATTGACTCTTCTTGATCCTCTGTGAAGAGACCAACATCATTTTATTGATTAAACTCAGGTTGGAAAGAGAAATCATGCTCTGTTTCCAAATACCTAACTGCTGAGTTGGCTAGAGGTGCTTCAATGGCAAGGTTCCTCTGTGGGGGAGGAAGAAGATTGGGTTGCCCTTGATGTGCCTGATTAGGGAATGTCCTCCTTGGTACATCTCTATATGAAGGAGCAGATGACATCCCTTGTGCCATTTGTCTTTTGAGGGCCAACACTTCATTTGCTAGCTTCTGTACCATTGTATCAGTGGTAGCTACAGGTGAGTTATTAGAAGATGAGGAAGATGCACCTCTATTTGAATCCCTTCTTATCTTTCCAACCAATATAAGGTCATCTTCTAACTCAGTGGCTAAGTCTTGAGTAGCTTCAAGATCTATGCAGCCAACACGTCTTAGCAAAAAACTCACTTTAGACAGCTGTGAGTTTATGAAGAAGCATTTGAGGTTCTCAAGTGTGGGCTGAGCAACTACGAGAATCTTGTTTCTTAGCTTGTCAAATTTTGCAATAAAATCCCTCATGGGATCATGAGGTTCCTTCTTCATCTGCGTAAGTTGGGCTAGCAAAGCATGAGCATCTTCTGTAGATTTCAACCTTGCTTCAAACTTGGCTTTGATAGTGTCCCATCGAGTCACTGATCCAGTTTGCAGATGGTAAAAATAGTCTACAGTAGCACCTTGTAATGTCTCCACAAAAAGCCTAACTACCACGTCTTCAAATTCCACCCCTATCACACCACATGCTATGGTGAAGGCTGCAATGTGTTCATCAGGGTGGACTCTTCCATCACCAAAGAATTTGGGGAAATTCTTCCTTGAACTGAGTGGTAGCTCATGTAGGGGTGGAGTTAGATTAAGTGGGCCAAATGAGTTACCCTAGGGGCCTTGAACTACCATGATCGGATTATGAACAATAGGGATAACAAATTTAAGGAAAGTTGCCAGATTATAAGACAAAAATGGAAAAGAAACTGGCCCTGCTTCAGCTTAAAGCTTGAGGCTTCAAACTGCACTTTCTTTCCCAGCAGCTCTGGTTTTGTAGACCAGATAATATAATGGAGATAGATGAAAATGGAGATGGATGAAAAATGGTAAGGCTATAAATGGATAATGGGTAAGACCCAGATGGGAGTCACCAAACTGTATAATGGATAAGGTGATAATGATAATGGGTAAGACACAGGTGATGTTTCAATCTAAAACTTGAGGTTCTAAATTGCACAAAATTATTGTGTCCCTAGCGGAGTCGCCAAAAATTGTTAGTTGAATATTTTTTCGATCAACGTACTGATATAAAAATAGGTCTGCTCATCCAAAGTAGGAAGATTAGTCATCCAAATGTGTAGTTTTACCACATCAAAAAGACACTGATCTCTCTTCTCATCAAGGCGAGGTTCCTTGTAGGTATACTATATATATATATATATATATATATATATATAAACAGAAAATAATACTCATGGGTTGGACAAACCATCCATCTCTCTTCTTTTAGAGATGATGCGCGTAGATCAAAGGAAAAACTTAGGGGAAGTGATAGATAATACTTCTCTTCTTTTAGAAGAATTATTCAGCAAACCACAAGAATACTCCTAGCAGTAACAATAAAATGTAGCAAAGGATGTGATAACCAACAAATTGAGATGCAGCACAAAGTCTTCACCTGGATTGCTCAAGAGTAATATACGAAGGACAATGAGGGCACAATTTTGCCTCAAGGTCCTTTACACAGAAATGAAAAGAACACACACTAAAGGCAATTATGGGGGCACAAAGTCTCTCCAAAGTTGATTCTTTAGGACACCTTCTTAACAACTGTCACTAATTTTGCTTGTTTAATTAAAGGAATATAAGATATATTGAAGAAAAAGACATAAGAATAATTTCCTCAATAATAAAGATATTACAACACAAAGTCTAAAAATCCACTTGCTTTCTTATTCCAATAACAAAATATGATCGGCAATCTGAGCTCAAAGTCTCAGTAATGCCTTACAATTTGGGCAGAGTTTCGTTCTAAATGTCAAAAAAGAGATCCTTATTACAATAGAAGAAAGTCCCTTATATAGCCTCTTCAAGAAGGATTGGGAACAATCAATACATCATTTTGCATTGGAATCTGTTAAGAAGACATGCTAGAACTTAGGGGCGATTTACCCATTTGATTTTATCAATGCAAGGAAATAAGTCATGCTTATTAAAAGTTTGTAACTTTCAATGTTCCACCTGGCGATCTGATCTTATCTTCATCATTCCTCCTTTTCTGATTAATTGAATTGGGTCCTGGATTTAGTTTGTTGTTCTGTTCCTTCTTCACTTTTTACTAGTCTTGGCCTTAAAATTTGTGAATGTATTTTGGTTTGTATGTTCAAAGGATCAATGGCTAGTTCACTGTGTTGAATTTGACATTTTCAGGCGCATCATTCCTTAGTCTTCTTTGGGCTTTCTACTTGGTATTTTTCTAGATTGGACTTACCCTTTCAGGCCTTGAGAAATGACCCATTTTGAGTTGAAATAGCCTCCCACAAGGATATCTATCCTTCAGGTAGTCTTTAAATGGCCTTTCGGGCTTCTTCAGGTGACCCTTTAGATATTCCCTTGGGCTTTTCTTATGCTTCCTCCCGCAGACATTTTCCCCAGGGAAAATTCCTGTAGATAAAAAGTCCAGGGAACCAATTTTAAATTGCCTTAAACAAATCTAAAAGAATTACCTTTTGGCTTCCTTGAAAATGACCCTTCCAAAGGGTGCTTTTATTGATTAAGTGTCCTACTTGTCCTTCAAAAAGCTTCCTTTTGCATTAAACCACCCCTTTGAACTTTGGCGATGAACCATTCCATTGAACCAAGACATTGAACCAATCTATTGAACCAAAAATGGTTCAAGCCGATGGTTCAATTTGAATGAACCGAGCTGATGAACTAAGCATTGAACCAAACATTGAACTTGCCTTTGAACCATGTCTTTGAACCAATACGTTGAACCAACCGTTGAACCAAGTTTTGATTCAACGGTTCAAACAAAGCTTTGAACTGACTAATGAACCATTTGATTGAACCAAAGAATGAACAAAAAATTGAAACAAAGTGGATGAACCAAATGTTGAAACAAAGTATTGAACCGCTTGATTGAACCCACCTTTGAACCATTTGACGTTGAACCAAAAGATGAACCAAACGTTGAACCTGCTGTTGATGCTTGTCGATGGAAATTCTTATAGAAGTCATGAAGCCTGTTGAACTTATAGAAATGATCCTATTTGTAGAGTTCGTATATTTTTGAAAATCTTGAAAAATGAGGAATTTGAATGCCCAAGACAAATTTTGGAAAGGGAAGAGATAATTTTGATTTATAGGACCAAAATAATTCAAATGTTATCCCAAAAATAGCTAATATTTTTGGGGGACAATAGACTTGACACTACTATGGAAGAGTTGCATCTATAATATTGATCTCTAACATCTTGTTATAAGGAACTTGATGTTCTTGATTATTCTTAGACTTATTAAAATTCCTATTATAACTTTGGAACCCATAACCCTTATTATTTTGGTTAGAGTTCTATCTACCTATATTACACATACATTTGTGTATGTTGAAGAATTCATTACTTAGTTTTAGTAACATCCTATGGATGGCCTCCATTTATATATTAGTTGAGTTGGGAGCATTATTGTACATGGAAGTGTTATTAACTAGTACATAAGGTTCACTCTGACCTTGATGGTTAAAAGAAAAATTATTCAAGAAATCAGAAGGTTGATTTTGGTTAATGTGGGTAATGGAAATTGGTTATAGACTGAGGTCTAGTTTTGTGCCAAAACATTATGGCTTACATTAGGTATTGGGTTAAAATCTAGGTAGACGGGTCTAAGACTAAGTGGAGGCAATGATTGCAACTGAGGATACAACTATTTGTCTACATTAATTACCTATGTGTTAGCCAGGGGTAAAGTATCAATATTGATAGCCCTACATAAAAATACACCAATCATGGAATCTAGGGCATTTTTATACATTTCTAAAGCCAATGGCTCATTAGGATGATATGTAAACTCCAATCTACTATACATATTTTGAAATTGAGCATTGAAATCTTGGATTATCTTATTAGGATCCCTTCTCATGCTGGAAAAGTGTTAATAAATAACACTTGGACTATTAATTTGACCAAACTAATATAAAAAGGTATTTTGACATTATGTCTAGGTTGTGATTGACTCGTATAAAATATTTAGAAACCAATCATAGGTTTCTTTTTATAAAGTGAAAGGAAATAGTCTGTAAGCCACATCCCGATGCATTATATTTAGTATCATTAAGGTAGATTTGAAAGCCTTTATATGTTATTCTATCATCCTTCATCCTAAGGGAGGGAAAAAGGGGAGATATTTCTTTGAGTTTATATGATAATCATGTACTTCTCTTATGACATTAATATCTAAGCTAGTCAACTAAGCTAGGGCTTGAGGTGGGGGATTAGGTTGAAGTGGAGGATTAAGAGGTGGGTTTTGGGGATGGGCCATTGAGACTATTGGAAGATGAGTATATCTTATTAGGGATGATTTATCTACCTTAGGTCTCTTATAAATACCTCTATCAAACCTAACCTTTTTATGGATATCTAAAGGTGGTTGTAACAGGTTATTATTTAAGGTTAACCTTGTTAATCGTTTGGGTGCATTCAATGCAACTCAAGTCATTTTACTCCTTAGGATAAATGTGGGGGATAGAGGCCATCATTATAGCACCAATTTTAAATTTTTGGTTATTGTGGGTTTTATACATATCCCTAGAGTTTCTTACGAGGTTTCCTCTAACATTATAGGATCAATGAATAGAATCACTCCAAGACATGAGTTGTAGGGTATTCAATTTTATAACAACCTATTGGTAGAATAATGGTTGAGTGACACATATTATTTACCATGGGTGACCTGGCTATGGGTTAACCTATATATAATTGTAGTGGGTGTAAAGACATTGATTTCTAACTAAGGTGGGAAGGATTGTAAAAGAAACTATAAAAAGAGAGAAGAGTAAGGCAAAAAAGGAAGGCCCACACAAGATCCAAGGATAACACCTTTCAAGAATAGTATTTGAGCTCAAGTAGGACAAGGTATCTAGACCAATACTTATTGAAAGTTGTTGTAGCACACAAATAATCAAATATAGTTAAATAGTCAAAGGGACCAAGAACATAGTATACTCAAACATGCAAAAACCAAAGGTTGCCTAATTCTTAGATTGTTATTGCACATCTACAAGAGGGTTATGATAAGCATGTAAAATATTTTAAAATTAATTGTAGATAAAATGAAATAATATATTTTAAATAAATAACTTATACATAAATTTAATCACTAATATACCAGAATGATGGAATGCCCCAAACAATCCATAAAATTAGAGAAGAATGAAGACTTACACATCAAGACCAAGTTAAGAAGAACTTCTTAAATTTCCTATTAATCTTAATAACTAAAATTCTCCTCCCTTTGTGACTAGGAGGTTACATGTATGTATAAGCTTGGGATGGGAAATACCTCACATATTCAAGCTTCACCTAATATTACAAGTCCAAAAATAGAACCTCTAGTTGAGAACTCATGCAAGGATGCATGTTACAAGGATAACAATCAAAATAGATTTTATAACCTAAAATAAATTATGTATGTATAATAATAAATGGGAAACCAAATTCCCATTTTGATAACAATCATGCAAATACATAACTATTCTAACATTAGAATATTTATGTCGTACAACTACTTAAATTAGTTGATGAAGACACTAAAGTTGTAACTTTGGTATAGATGGAGAGATATGTGAAGTTGGGGGCAATAACTGATAGTTGTACACATTATATACCCAAAAGTTACCTCCTTATCCTTTAAAAATTCACCCATTATATATGTTGTATCAAATTATTTATCTATTACTTCAAAATTCAATAGTGAAGGCTTCAAAATATTGACTAATTTAGTCATTAACATGTCTTGTTCTGCTTCAAAGATTTTAAACCTAGTTACTAAGGATTCAAACCTTGTCATTCTATCCTTAACAAAGCACACCAATTGTAGTACTTATTTTTTGGTCTTGTATATATTACCTTTCACTTCATTTTTGAATTATTCAGCAACTAAATGGAAAAGGTTGTCAAAATAAGGTTGATTCACCAGCTCCCTTGTCTAGGTAATCACCTTGGTTACTTGCATGTCATCAAAAATTTGTATTACTTTATCCTCATGATTAATAGAAAGAATCAACAATTTCTTCATTGATATATGCCAATTTGAGGAGGTGTCCCTTTTATCAATCACGTAGTTTAGGCACCATGAAGCATCTATGTTGGTCATCAAATTAAGCTAATCAAAGGCACTAATTCTAGAACACTAGCCTAATAAGTTAAACATCCTTTCTTTGTCCTTCATCCTATTCCATAATGTAAAAATATATACTTTATGGGCCTAGATGGCTTCCTTGGATACTCTAGTATTGAGAAATATGTTATAAAATGTTACAACTACACTCTATACCTCAATAATTACCTCTTGAGGAGCATGTTAATGTTTCCACCTCTTTAAGGCTTCCTCAATGCTTTTGTGGATCTCTTTTAGTGCTGACCTAGTAGAATCAACACAAATATTGATATCTTCAATGTACTAAATAGGGTCATTGGGGTTCGTCTTGGGTCATTTGGCTAGTGCAAACAAGTTCTCTCTTTATTCAAATTCTATCTCTCCCTTTGTCTGTGTATTTATCATTTTCCTCTTCCTCACTCTTTGTATGGTCCTTATCTCTTTTTAAAACCTTGTATAAACTATAAGAAGATGTGTTATAATTATATTTTGCATTTCATATTACACATTATACATCTCCCTTGCCCATAAAGTAACTATTAGTTCACATATTTCTTCTCCTTAGGCAAGTTATGAATATGTATAAGGTTGAGAGGTCATAGGAAGAAATGTGGTTAGAAATGAGGCACTTATTTATATGGTAATTTGGAGAATATTTTGGCCAACCAATTACCATGGAGAGGCTTCTTTAATTAGTGTTACTTCATCTAAAAATTTGGTCAACCCCAAGGTTATTTCCAAAGTCATGGTTAGTTTTAGGAAAGCTAGTAACTAGGGCATGGGAAGCTCTAGTTAGGTTACCTTCTTTCTTAGGGTTGGTGGCTTATTAAAAATGGACACTGTAACTAAATTCTCAAAATGGACCTTTTTAGGAGTCCTTATTAATTTTGGTGTGGAAATAATTTCATAATCTATATTAGTGACAATGAAAGTGGAAGATATAAAGTATACATTATCATACATAGACTTATAATTAGAATTTGTACACTAGGTACTAAATAAATGATGTAAAAAAACTACCTCAAAAATCATTTGGGTTTGCTTTTGGGTGATCCCAACCAAGGTGTCTCCTCCTTTTCCTCCCAAACTCAACTTTTGCTTTCTCCAACTCAGCTTCTTCATCATTAGGCTATGCCAAACCTATCTCTAGGTATTCTTATTTTTATGGATAGTCAACTAGATGTATTAATTTATCTAGTTTCTCCTCTTTTTACATATCAATGGTATCCTCTATATATTTTTCCTCTTCCTTAGTAGATTATTTAATTATATGAAGATAAAGAAATGGCCTCTCTTTTATCTTTTTTACCTAGGGAAGGATTAGGGGAATCCTTGTGCTTCCTTTGGTATGTGAAGATAGGTGGAGTGGAGGGTGGATGAGATGGTGTAAGGGTTTTGAGAATGATTATGTTAGAAGGTTGAGCATAATTTGATGAAGTGGAAGGTGTGGAGAACACAGGCTCCCTTGAGGAGATGTAGGATATTTAGGAGAGCCAGGGGGAATTGGGATGCTTAAGATACTTGACAGATTAAGGAGAGCCAAAGGGGAATTAGAACTAAAGAAAAAGATTATTTCAATAAATTTTGAAGAATTACTTGAATAATCAAGGTGAGAGGAGGCAAATGAGTCATCATAAAATTTCTCTTCCTTTGACTAACTAAGGTAACTATTAGTTTCTTCATGGTTATTGTTGTCCCCAAGACTTGATCGTATGAATCTATGTAACTAGAAGGTGTCTAAGGACCAAAAAGTCCTCTCAAAATTTCATTATTGAGATAGGTATTTGATTCCCTTTATTTTTTATATTGATCTATCCATTATTTTGTGGCTTCTACTTATGGAGAAAGAGGCTGATCAAATGGATGAGAGCCTTATGATGGAGATGGAGGCCATTATTGACTCTATGCATTATGATATTTTTTCTCTATGTCCTCTAAATTATATTGTATAACTTGTGCTAATATCATAAATATCTTCTTGTCCTTCATCTTTATCCATACCTGGGATTTATCTGAGGCATTCAAGAAAACTTTATCATGGTCATAAGTTTGGAGACCATAATAAACATGATATTTCTTCTTTTCTAGGATGGTATTGAGCTAACCCATTATACTTTTCATGTGATCCCATTCCTTGAATGGTGTGAGCTACAAGTTATAAGTTTTCCTAGTTTTACTAGTTGATATAAAATGTGACCTAGTCACATACTAGTATTGTCCAATGTTGAAGGGTGTTTTGAAGTATTAAGCCAAGTGTCTTTGGCCTAATTCCTCATCAATGTTATTAAAAAATTTCTAAGTTATCTCTTATTATACAATGTGATTAGGAACATGATGAGGTAGAAACAAAGGGGAAGCCCTAGTACCCTCTATTAAGATGATAGTTACATCCAAGTGTAACCAATATTCACCCATTTTGGTGAGTGTCCTTGTTATGTTATTAGACAATCTAGGAATTGGGGTGCCTTTAAAAATTTGGTATATATGAGGATATATCTCATTACTTATTATTTTAATATCAGTCCCATAATTTTGAATAAACATGAAGGATAAATCTTCTTCGACCCTATTCCCCAAATACTCAGTTTATTATTTCCATTCTTCACCTTAGGGTTTGTATAGAGTAACCATGACCACATCTAGTAAAGAAGACATAATGTAATAATTTATATCTTTGGGTCCCCTATTGAGGTATAAAATCTATAATTTCAATCTTACACTTATAATCTCTCCTAGGGATACCAATTTGTTAATGGTCAAACATATTTCTAGTAGTGGCACCCATTTGACCTAGACAAAAGTAACACTTAGGGACCCATACAATCTGTTTAATAGTGTCATTTGAAAGGCAATTGTAAGTATGAATTTAATAATGAAGGTTGTGGAAATTTTGACCTTTATATTTAGACTTTGGACTTTTTCAAGCCATTGTTTCATCTTCTCATCCATAGTATTGTGCTCAAGCCATACATTGTTTGAGACTTGATTGTAGGCAGTTTCGGGCTAGGGAAGCCTAAGGTACCTATCAAATGCCCTCCTTGAAATTTAGGTAGAGTAAATATGGACATTATTCACATGAAAAATGTCACCTAAAATGGTTCCATTAATGAATAGAACCATTAAGAGGTTAATGCATGGCATTAAATTTAGTTTGGTTGCATCTTAGTGGAGGCCTTATTCATTAATTATGATTAAATCATCAATATACTATTTGGATTCAAGGGAGACTTCATCATATGTTGAGTAGGATTGAATTGAATCAAACTCTTCCCAGAGTGATAAATAATGAGGGAGCTTTAAATTCAAAGCACTTTTCTCAAATACTGTGTCCCTATATTTTGTTAATCTTATAAATGAGAATGGGGATGGGACTGAGGGATTACATTGTTTTGATGAAGAATCCATTATTTTCATTTAGTCACTACAACTCCTATGAAGTTCTAGACTAGTTAATTTGGCATTTTTTTACTAAATAAATATATGGCTTTTTACATGCTTAGGAATTTCAAGAACATAATCATTTAATGAATAGAGTAATAGCAAGGTGAATCCAATGTTTACAAATTTTGCATATATTGATCAAATAATGATGTATTAATTGTATTCATGTGCCTTGAATGATAATAATGAATTATCTCCTTTAATTCCCATTTTGATTTGAATATGATAGTTAGCTTTGGTGAGTGCCCCTTATTTTCTAAGTGGCAGTCTTTCATTAATTCTCCATGTCTAGTTATCACTTTAAGATAACTATTAGTCTTTTATCAACTTAGTTCTTTATTGTGTTATCGAATATTATATATTATGTTTTTTCCTTAATTAATATGTATATTACCATGTGTTATTCTTATAGACACCTAAAAATGGCCATCGATAACCTCCAATCAGGGTTTTGGTTAGTTTCCATCTAAAATGCATAATTTGGCCTAAAAACACTAAAACACACAAATGTGAAAATGACATATTCAAGTGCCAATTTTAGCTAGGGTATCATTAAATGGGGTAATGTAATTTATGGGCTAGCTAACTTTGATCAGTTTATTTTGAGTCAAAATGCCAAATTTGTACTTCCATGCTCTGGACTGCTCTTTCCTATCAAATCTTTTACACAAGACTTGTGCCTTTGTTATTTGTTTTTGGAAACATTCTAAATGGGAATATATATCAAATGCATATGATGTGGAATTAAAATTCAAATCTAGTCAAATTTAGGACTAATAATAAGGCATTTTGATCAATTTGAGTAATTGATGCACAATGTGCTCAATCATGCCTAAGAGCTAATTAACCCAAATCAAGGCCTAATAAAAAATTCCATGGAAACTTGTTGAATAGTTTGTTTTGAAAATGAATATTGAATATCTACATGATCAATTGACTTCATTTCTTGGAAAGAAGTCCCTAGGCCATAAATGCCACATATATCAAGATTTATGCCCTCCATGCCTCATCAATGCCTTCCATGATTCCCTCCATGCCTCTTAATTGCCCCTTCTTCTAATTCCATGATGAGGATGATTATAAACTTAATTCCAAAAATTGAATTAATTCTCAACCACACATCTCAATCTTGAGATGGATGGTTGAGGTTGATTATGATCAAATCCAAAAATATATAAATAAAAGGCCTCACAACATCATTTATAAGCTTAATTTGTGTGAAGTTATAATTTAGGATTTGTTCCAAAAGATTCAAGCAACTAGTGTTACCATGCCAAATTGATTCTGAGCCAAGTCAAGCCACAAGCCAAAAGTGCTAAGGAGAGATGGAGGTATCCAAGCTTCTATTGCTAAGGAATTCATGAGCACAAGCCGAGCAATCCACCACTACAAATACATTTGGAGCATCCAAGGAAGGTGAAGGAATTCTTGTGTTTTCATTCCTTGCTTTCTATTTGTGTTTGTCATTTGTTTTTATTAACTAAGCTCTCCCTAGTGTCTAGGCCTAGAGATGTTATGTTATTAGTGTATTTATTTCAATTTGTTTTAATTTTGGAACTAACACCATACTAACCATCCTCTCTTGAGTCAAATTATTAGATCACATAATGGCACACCCGGTAGGATGGGATGCATCCTATACATGAAGGAGATCCTTTTGCAATTTTAAAATATTTATTTGAGCCTTTAAAACTCTTGAAAATTGATTTTCTAACTTTATTTTGTCATTTTTGGTTGGCACAATTTTTACACAATAACCAAAGTCAACGAAAATACTGACATCAGTTACTTGGCTTAACCAATGTTGGTTAGCAGAATCAATATTGATTAGATCTTAGTTGGCCATAACCAACGTCGGTCACTGTGTTTTTCCAAAAATATAGACCTAAGAGCTACTTTTTTAAAGTTTGTTGTTTCAAACTCAAAAGATATTCAAAGCTAAAGTACATGCTAACAATTTTGTTACAGGACCAAGTGGGATATTTTCTCAAACATGTTTAAATCACTTTTTTATGCTTAAAATTTGATTAAGAACTTTGTTTTGGTGTTTAACAAAGACTTTAGGGGTTTTTGGTGAATGTTTTTCAAAGTTTACAACTAAGACCAAGGGGTCAAATGAATACCACCAAACATTTCATTAAGGTTTAAAATTGAACACACTTGTCAATTTTTGCTTGCAATAGTTATTTAATTAGATTTTGTTTGGCAAAAAGAGGAATGTTGCATGTATGCTATTCCATTTGTCCCCTATAGGGAACCCTTGGAATCAAAAGCACCATTCTTATTGAAAGTAGCCTAGTCCAAGGCTTAGAAATAAAGTCATCTAAAACACTCTCCAAAAACTCATCAAAGTTTGGGTGATCTTAAAAATGACCCTAAAGTCTTTCTACCTTCATGCTTTATTTATTTATGCATCTTGGATTTCGAGGGGGACTTCATCACCTTCCATAAGTCCTTTAGGGAAGCTTTGACCTATGGTTTCATCTCCCGACATTGACTTCATTTAACTCTTTTAGAGTTGTACATGGTATGTAGTGGCACTTTGGACATCACACTACATTAACCAAATAGTAGGATGTAGTGGTTGAAAAAGGGATAAGACCTTTTTGCAACAAACCAAGTGATACAGACTCAAAATCCATGCTTTTATTTGGCATTATTTTGAATGAAAGTCATTGTGTAATTGATTCCCCTATATCATTTAGAAACTTGTTAGAGCTTAAATAAATCCCCACTTGCCATGAAAGTATTGTTGGTGCAAGGTGCACCTAAAGGTCCATGCCACAGTAATATCATTTAAAAGAAAGGGGGGTGTAAAAACACTACTATATAATGCACATTTAATTTTGGATGAACACTTAAAATCCTCTTATATGATGTATATTTATAGATTCCAATAATACCAATCAACCTTGTTAGTTCAGGATCTAAGGGTGATTAATTAGTTGATCTTGTCCTAGTTTAAAGTCTTGTGTGGAGTCAAAAACTTGGTGTAAACAAATAATCTAAACCAAACACATGGTCTTAATTTTATTTTGAATAAAGAGATGTTATGCTGCCTACATGAGATCATATATTTGCCTTATTAAAATTTCATCAAAAGCTTGAAAGTCATATCATCCACTTTGGTGTAGTTATGTTTCCTAATTGAGTTTAGACCTTTACAAAAGTTGTTTAAGTCCTTCACTTATAATTTAAATTCAAAATTACACCTTTATAAGTTCATAGGGTTGATGTGTTATGTGGGTTCACCATTTTCACTAAACTTGAGGGAACTTAGGTTTAATTTCTAATTAAGGTTAAAGGCCATTTAAGACTCATAATCATTATCATCACTTGATAGACTTTAGCCATTTTATGCTAAAAACTTGCACTTTAAGTCTATACACCACATCATTTTGAGTTAAGAAAGGTAGTGTTATGCTATCAAAATTGTGGAAAAATGTCCTTACCTTAGAGAGTATTTGAAAAAAAAAATTTTTATCATACCTTTTGGGTAGTATAGTGTCATCACACTGCCCAAATCATTTCAAACTTTGTTTCATAGCCCCTTTTGCATAGAATTTCAAATCTATTTCTACATGTTTAGACCAATCCAAGTGTACTTTTGATCCTTGTCTAAAGCACATTTATATTGTTCACATTTGTCTAGCTTGTTTTTCAAAAGAACCATATTTTATACCATTATTTACGAGAAAATAAACTATTACTAAAGTGCCTTTTGTTTCATACCTTATACCTAGTTGATCAAGTTCATGTCCAAGAATTAAATGCCTAGTGTTTGTTAGAAGTGTTTCAAATATATTAGAATAAAAATTTCATCTATTTTCAAAGTCTAGATTTTAATGCCATTTGGCCAAGAGTCCTCGCACATGCCCTGTTTGAGCCTAGCTTTTGATGCCGCATTTGGCCAAAAGACCTAACAACTTTTAAATTCCTAGATTAAAGTAGTTTAGAACACTTTGACCTTAGAGTTTGTCATTTTGATTTTCAGTCCATTTACTTGCTTATCTTTGTGTGAATAGTGAAATGTTAGATATTTTACACTATCTTATTTCCTCAAAAATCTTTGCATAAACCTTTTGATCCATTTGACAAATCTAAACCAAGTTGAAAGCATAATTTATTTTATATTTTGTCCTTTTTATAGTTTGTAGAACTCTTTGACCTTTTATCACAAAGCATTGACTATGGATCCCAACATGTATTCCTACACTCATAGTGGACTTATGTACAATCCAAGGATTATTAAAGTATTTGCACAAGAAGAAATGGAACAATACCCCTATGTGGATAGCATTGCTTATGATATGGATTCTTATCCCTCTTATAATACTCAATTAGGGGCACAAAGTCAAGATCCATTAGATAACTATTTTGTTAACACACCACCTTAAACAAAACTAGACCAAGAACAAACCATGCAATACTTAGCTATAATACCCATGATGGATGAGCCAGTACTTCAACAATAATATTCTACTAATTTGGCTTCCACGTAAGATCCATTTTTGTTTGAGCAACATTTTTTAGAGAACAAAGACAAGATTTTGGTTAGGGCCATAGAGGTAGGGGCTAAGTTTTCAGCAGACTTCCCCCATGAAAATTTACCAAGTCTAGTAGGAGTGCCCCATAATATCATTTACGATCAATAGGCTTCTTCTAGAAATCTTATGGATCTAGTCCAAACAACGTACTATGATCCTAATATATCTGATCAAAGCAAAAACATCATGGAAGATCACTTTAACTAAATGCAGACATCATATCAAACATATCTAAATTTAGCACATGATTTCAATCAGATGAACATGGTGAGTAAGCCCCTCATTGCCCTAGTACCTTTAATAAGAGTGTTGATGTAATTAAATAGACAAGAGAATATGAGTTTCGACCCATATTTACAAACCACTTTGATATATAACTTGATACATATGCCACTTATTGAAGAAGTCTCTTCAGCTTCTACACTGAATAGTGAGCCAAACTTAGTAGACAGTGTGTGAATAACATCCAATCTTGATCTAAGTAGTACTAATGCATAAAAAATAGCCAACAATATGTGCCTATATTTAATCATATGAGAAAATCATCATACGAAGGAATAGGAGTTTTTGCACCCCAACCTCAACCAACTGCTTCCTCAACTATGTAACCTACGAGGTTAGGTAATCAAATAATGGCCAATCTCACACCTTGATGAATCCTAATCCTCTTCAATAGGTAGTGAGTGGTATTCCACAATAGTAGACATAATATAGTGTATCAACATTATATAGGATGAATATAGTGCCACCTCATTCAGGGGCAACTAATATACCACCTTGTCAAGTAACGATGAACATACATCTTTAGTCATAGACCAATATGACAATTCAAAACCATGCAATGACTAGTCAACAACATGCAAATATTGGTCAAAAATAGATGTTTAATCTACAACTTTTTTTCACTTCTTCATAGGGATTCATGTAACAAGGAGGTCCCCATGTTTCTCAAGTACCTACTAGACAACCATTGGTTCAAAATGTGCCAAAAACTTAGAGATACGATCTTGGTCCACAAGTTCCTACTCAACAACAAGGTTTGATTAGCTAGCATCATGTCCCTTTTTAACCATAGTAGGAACAATATAGATATATCTCTTCTTCCCAACCATAAAATCCTCCAAGTCAAACCTTTATCTTCAACCCAAACTAGAATATCATGTAGCCAAATGTGTAATTTCAATTACATCCCAATCCATGTATGCGTATTCTTGGTCCATTCCCCAACCAATCCAATGTACCCTAATAGGTGTCTCCATCATACCTTTTTCAAAGTGTCCTTCTTGTGACCTCCTATCCATTTATCCAAACCAATATTCTCCCTCAAACTAATATCTCTTCCAATTTCCTATCTCAAGAATTGCAATAGATGAAGGATGCGATTACTACCATTCAAGTGGGGAAGTAGACTAAGAAGTTAAAATTGGATGGAATGTTTTCCTATCCATTCAACATAGAGTATTTTTAGATACCATTCCATCCAAGATACGAACCACCCAAATTTGATAAGTACAAATGGAAAGGTGACCCTAAAGCACATTTGACCGAATTCTTTGTCACATGTCAACCAGTGGCTTATAATGACATATACCTTTTGTTGTTGTTTCTAAGGAGCCTAGATGAACAAGCCTTGGAGTGGATTTTAAAGTTACCCAAGAATTTAGTAACATAATTTGATGATCTTTTTGATAAATTTATCTAGTACTTTTCTAATAATCTTGAAGCATGAGATTTCATTAATGGATCTGCATAAGCAAAGCAAAAAGATGGTGAGAGTTTTGCAAGTTATTTACAGTCATGGAGAGCCCTTGCAATCTATTTCACCCATAGTTTACTAGATAAACAATTAGCTACTGTGTTTACTAAAAATTTGCATAGTGAGATAGCCTATCATCTAGAACTATAATGTGCACATATGTTTAAAGAGATCATTGATAAAGTTTTGTTGATCGAGTGAGCACTCATCAATAAAGGAGTCATCAAAATTAATTCTACCAATCAATGAAATAGCCAAAAATAGCATCATAATCAAGCGCAAGCATCAAACTAGCACATGCCAATAATCAAGAAATAACAAAGTAATTCAACCGAAATAGGAATATTGTGGGAAATGGAGTAATCGAATCCCATCATGTGTAAACTGTGAAAACCTCATCCACACCAAATTTTTAGCTTAGTCCTACCCATCAACCTCTCAAACCAATTCCATAAGCACAATAACCAAAACTTGGACAAAAAATATAGCAACCTTTACCATTGTAAACCCCTCCTCCTAAGATAATTATTCCTGCACATCATGTCTTTAGTGACCTAGGAGAGCCCATTGAATCTATATTTCACAAGCTTACTACCACTAATATGATTAGTTGACCTATTCCAAATCATTATCTACAAGGCATTCCTTACCTTGATTGGTATCAAGAAAATAAATTTTGTGACTATCATCAAGTCAATGGGCATAATTTATGAAGATGTGTCTAGATCAAGCATTTAATTCAAAATATGTTGGATAATGGGGAGATAACATTGGAAAATGGTGCTTCCACTTCCAATCAAACTCTTGGGATTTATCAAAACCCTTTTCCTCGACATAAAAATCATCATCATCAACAACAACAATAACAACTAGTGTAGTAGAAAAATCAACATTATCAAAATCAAAGGTCAAACTAGAAAACTTGACAAAATAAAAAAAAAAATACATAAGGATAGAAAAATGGACAAAACCAAGGTTATAATAGTAACAACCAATAAACCTATAATGTAATTTCACATGACTATAATAGGTTTGTAGGTCATATTATAGGGGGTACCATTAATATCATCTCCATTAATCCTAGACTAAACACTAATCAACCTAGACCATTACTAAACAACAATATTTAGCCAAATCACATGGATAATCCTTCTTTGGCCTAGGAGTGCATACAGGAAAACTAACAAACTAGGACTTCCCATTTTGGATCTTATAGTGATAGCTTGTCCTTGCCATGTGACCATATACAAGTGCACTGGCAACCAAGACTTGTACTATCTGGTCCCATACCATTCCTAACATCAGTTAGCAATAATGGTATAGTATCTAATCTTGATTATGTAATCACAACTTGGAGGTCAAAGATTACTATCCTAGGCCCACAACCATCTACCACTTTACCTATCATCCAATCAAATATTCAACCTTAGAATAAACCATTTACTACTAACTAAGATAAGAAGTTTGATATTGTGGAACAATTATAGAAGACACCAGCACAAATTTATAGTTTAGATTTACCATAGATGTCAATAATCCATACAAACATCTTGAATGAGTTTTTGACCCAATCCATTATTTCTAGTGACATATCCCTTAATAAATTTCAAGCTTTGGTTGGACACTTAGCTCTAGCCTAATAAGTCACATTCAACCAAAGTGATATGTCTTCCCTTGGCTTGCTCCATAATAACCCATTATACATAGAAGTTTGTATCAAATGGTATAAAGTGAAACATGTCCTTATCGATAATGGATCTATCCTCAACATAGTTTCTCTCAAGCTCATCAAGATTCTTGGGTACATAATGATAGATCTCCAGCCAGAAACAATAACTATTAAATCTTATGATAATCAAGAAAGAGAATCATAGGGCATCATTAATTTGCCAATTATCATTGAGCCTTTGAGCCATGATACATTTTACCATGTGCTAGATCTTGAGTTATCATACAACATAATTATAGGTAGGCCTTGGTTACAAGATATTTGTGCAGTCTTGTCAACATTGCACCAATGTATCAAGTTTTCCCACTTAAGGATGGAAGTGAATATTCGAGGAGATTTACACCCATATGAACACTACAAGCATCTTGAGGCTGAATTTCAAAGCTATAATTATTAGTATGGTATGAATCCTAGTTCCAAGTAGGATAAAGGGCAAGCTATATTTATTGATCCTTCACCAGATAATTACATAGATCAGAATACCTTGGATTCCTTTTCCCACATGCCACCTCCTGAAGCTTCTAATTAGTTCACTATTTCAAATTATGGACTAGGAGAGTATATGAATCATGATAAATTTCATATTTATGATCTTCCTTAGAATCTAAAAACCTTTGGGAGACCTAAGGTCATCCCACATATGCATTGGCAATGAAATAACAAAGATAAGGGACTTGTCACATTTGTACCAGCATCTAGCCTAGGACTTGACCCTATTGAAGGGGATGAATCATGGTTATACAAAAATAACCAAGCTGCTTTTTATAAAAAATCAAAGTATCCTATTCCCAATAGGATCATTGGGCATCACAATTATGAAGGAAGAGGCCTTAGACCAAACTAGTAAAGAACCATCGAGCTAATTTCCATAACTAAATATGAAAGACCTTATGGATTTAGATTGGAACCACCTAGGGGTAACCCCATATATTTTATTCAAACTCCATCACCAATGACTAGTGATGATGATGCTGATAGCGAATCAAAGTCTGATCATAGCCTTACCTTTGATAACCTATCTGAAGTTAACTTGTTTGATAACAATGCCATTTGTATCCTTACCCAAGCCATTCGTTGCAATCCATTACCATTATATCATCCCCAAGTGATATATTCGGACCAACAAGAATCCAATCTGTCGATTGATGAGTTCCAAAATGATGAGGCATTCTATGATTTCTTAGGCCTTAGAGGCAATGTTCCATTAGGAGATCACAAATCAAGATTCTTAATCACATTAGATCCTGTAGCCTATTTTGGAGAGCAAGTGAACACCTTTAGCAAAAAAACAAATAAGTAAAATATTGAGGTGCTAAAGTGAAAACCTCTTTGAGATGCTTTCTGACCAAGAAAAAAGTAAAGATAAAGGCCATTCTAGTGGTGAAAACCTATTTCAAGTGCCATTAGATGAGGGTGTTCATTCTTCTTCAAATTTAGACTAGGAAACCACCAATGACAAATGTGCCTACAGATCTGAGTTAAATTTTGAGTAAAAACAAGTTTTTTATCAAATTATCTAAGAATTTTTTATTGTTTTTGTTATATGGCCAAATCTCCCATTAGGAGACTCAGATTCATCATGCCTAGGAGAAGTTGAAGAGCAAGTCCTAACAGAGGACCCTGACATAGTCCAATAGTTCAAGTCACTACCTACTATACTATAAGATGGTTTGACCCTCCTCATCAAAGATACAATAGAGGTAAATGTCAAGACTATATCAGACTTGAAATGGATAAAATTAGGTGCATTCCTCATTGAGGAAGAACGTGATGTTTGTATAACTCTATTGAGAGGGTTTGTGGATATATTTGCATGGGCCTATTCTGACATGTTAGGATTAGACCCCACCTTGGTTCTTCACCATCTTATGGTTAATCCTAATACCAAATCGGTAAAATAAAAGCTCCATAAGATGCATCCTCACATTTTTGTATTAGTAAAGAAAGAGTTGGAAAAACTCTTAGAAGCAGGATGTATCTAATCTATTGACTACTTTGAATGGATATCTAATGTTGTAAATGTTAGTAAAAAGCTTGAAGGAGTCATAATTTGCACTAATATTTGAGATATCAACAAATATTATCCTAAATATGATTTTCCCTTGCCTAATATTGACATGATTATCAATTCCATAGTAGGTTATGAAATGCTTTCACTCATAGATGGCTTTTTAAGATACAATTAGATTAGAATAACACCAAAAAATAAACATAGAATAGCATTCACCACTCCATGGGGAACATTTTATTATTAGGTGATGGAATTTGGTCTTAAAAATGTTTGAGCTATATATCAAAGGGCCATGACTGTCATATTCCATGATATGATACATGATATTGTTGAAGACTATGTCGATGACATATTAGGAAGGGTTGACCATCTAGCAGTGTTGCATAGAATATTTCAAAGACTATGAAAGTACAAAGTTAGACTCAATCTAAAGAAATATGTGTTTGGTGTAAATTCATGCAAATTACTTGTCTTCATTGTTTCTCATAGAGGTATTAAAGTTAATCTGGCTTTAGTTCATGCTATAAAAGAGATGCCACCACCAACCAATTTAAAGCAAATTTGTAGTTTACAGGGTAAGATCTAATCAATCTAATGGTTCATCTCTCAATTAGAAGATAAATGTCATCCATTTACACATATTTTAAAGAAATGAGTTGTATTCCATTGGGATGATCACTGCCAAATAGATTTTCAACAACTCAAAGATTATCTTGTCAATCCACCTATTTTATTACCTCCTATGCCGGGAAATCCATTCTTATTATACCTATTAGCTATTGATTATGCCTTGGGGGCACTTTTGGCTCAACATGATGACAATGTAAAGGAGCATGTTGTATACTACTTAAGCTATACATTGGTTACATATGAACATAACTATGCACCTATTGAAAAAGCTTACCTAGCCATAGTTTTCATAGCTCAGAAATTGCATCATTACATGTTGAATAATAAAACCATGGTCATTTCAAAATAGATAAACTCAAGTATCTACTATCTAAAATATCTTTTGAAGGTAGAATGGCTAAATGCTTCATGCGTCTTAGTGAGTTTGACATAGAGGATGCCAATCAAAAAGTAATCAAAAGATAAGTTCTTGTAGATCAACTTGCTGAAGCACCTCTCATGGACACATAACCACTCAAGTTTCCATTTCCTAATGAATCCATCATGACCATTATTGATACACCCCTTGAGGAGTAGTCCTAGAAGATGTATTTTTATGGTTCATTCACTATGCATGGATCAGGGGTAAGCCTATTTTTTATTACACCATAGGGGGATCTAATCCTTAAATCATTTAGAATCAGCTTTCTTTGTATAAAAAACATGACCAAGTATGAAACACTTGTTTTAGGACTTCAAAAATTAGTACATTGAAATATATCTCTTCTTCAAGTTTATGGTTATTCTTAGTTAATCATCAATTAGGTCATAGATCATTTTCAGACTAAAGATAATAAATGAGTTCCATATAAATCCATGGTTGACACTCTTAAAAAGAAAATTACCAGCATTCAGTTTGAGCATATACCAAGGGTTAGTAACATAGCTATAATTGCCATGGTTACTATTGGCTCTTTGATTTGACAAATATATAAATATATAGAGTATCAGTTCCTCATCGAGATTTTGTTGGCATCAGCTCATGAACCTTCAATCATTACCATGATTTGTGATATTGTTTGTCCTAATTCTATTTGGTACTCAAAACTTTATAAATACCTTCATGATGAAGTTATGTCACCTAACTTATCTCAAAAACAAACCAAAGCCTTCATTTATAAGTACACTTATTATATTTTATTTAGATTCACTCTTTACCATAATAGTTTTGATGGAACTCTGCTTCATTGTTTAACTTTAATAGAGTATACATTATCATTAAAAGAAGTTCATGGAGTATGTGGAACCCATTCTAGTGGGGTAATCATATCCAAAAATATCTTATGTACTAGTTATTATTGGCCCATAATGGACACATATGCCACTGCATATGTAAATAAATGTGGCAAATGTCAATGGCATGCTAATTTGATTCATGCCCTAGCAAAAACTCTAAAACTAATGTTGACACCATGGCCATTTTCTACATGGGAACTCGACCTCATTGGGAAGATTAACCCCACTCAATCTGATGGCCATAAACATATCCTTACCACCACTAAATATTTCACTAAGTGGTTGAAGCTATACCCCTCACTTACGTGACTAGAAAGCAAATTTCCAAATTCATCTTCAACCATCTCATCTATTGCTATGGTATCCCCTCTGACATTATATCTAATAATGGAGTATCATTCAAGAATAAATATGTAGAATAGTTATGTACTAAATATAACATCACCCAACATTTTTCTACAACATATTACCCTCAAGGTAATGTCCAAGCTGAGGCATCCAACAAAACTATTGTCAACATTCTCAAAAAGATTTTCAATGATGTTGGTCATGATTGGCACCTCCAGATATTATCTACCCTTTGGGCATACCATACTAATCATCATACCCTCATAGGAGCCACTCCATACTCACTTGTTTATGATACTAAAGCCATCCTTCCCATTGAGGTTGAATTGCCTTCACTACTCGTCTCTTTCAAGCATGTCCTTAATGATCATGACTATCAAGTAGTTCACCTACAAGAGTTGGATCTACTTGATGAAAAATGCACAGTCATGCTCAACAATATTCAATCATACTAGAATCAACTCAAAGGCCACTATAATTAGTGTGTGAAGTATCAAACATTTGAATTTGGTGATCTTGTTCTCAAAGAAAACTAAAAGAATACCATGGCTGAGAATAAACATAAATGGAAATTTAAACCAAACTGGATAGGTCCTTTCATCATCATTGTATATTATGGATTAGGAGCATATAGGCTTGCCACACCAGATGGTGATGAAATTTTAGAGCCAATGAATATTATTAATCTCAAGCGGTACTATGCTTGAATGCTAAGGTGCATTGTCTATAAGGACCATTTTAGTTATACCATTTTATCACTATTATTCTTTGAACACATACTACCCTGATTCATCCTCTTTCATATATTTAATTTCTATTTCTGACCTATTGACCTAGTGTGTTCTAAAGCCTAGCCCATTTGACCTTTTTTTTGTCATTTGTTATGTAGTTTTAACATTAAGGTATCTGATCATTTCATCAATTAGTTCAAGTATACCAGATAGGGAGCATATTTTGGGATAGTGTGACAGAAGTTTTGACAGTTGCATCCTTTGTTTATTAGTCCTTTCTCACCACCAATCTTGTTATTAATTATAACTACCTTTGGGAAAATTAGTACCATTGTATTGTAGTTATAACCATCTATGGGAAACTAAGGGTAATATTAAGCCTTGATGTACCAACTTGCCACTTCCTATACCATGTTATGCCTTTATACTAATTGTGCCTGTTTGAATTAGTTTCTGCACTAATCAAGTTCCTCTACTATAATGATGGAACTACAATGACTTAAGGTCCTATATGGGACTATGTAGGCAGTGCTCAATGCTTATTGAGGTCAGCTCAGTCACCCTTTCCATGCTCTCACCATTTTATGAGCAACCTAAGCCATGATCTCACCATTTTGTGAGCTTGGACCATTTAGTGTGTCATCATTCTCGATTGAGTTGTGACACTCTAAAACACTTCCAAAAACATTCCAAAAATTGTTAGAAAAGAATTAAAAAATTGACCACTTATTTGCCTTAATGATTCTGAGAACCCTTACTAAGTTACAAACAAATCACTTTTCATTTAGGTTCTCCATCCTTCTTGGCATTTTTTCTCATGCACTTGTTATTTTACAAGATAATTTCTATTCTTATATCATATCCATTCTATTTTTTTCCTTAGTTATCACATTATTCCCATTCCTTGGGAGAATTACATTTGGCCTAAAGTTTTTTATTGAATATTACATCCATGAAACTATGTAGGTAACCTCTATATGCCTAGTGCATATGGAGATAGCTTGACTACCCCCTTACTTTTCTTCAATTCCCCCATTTTATTAATTTGTTAAGTTTTCACCTATTTTATAGGGGCAATGTTTGTAAGGTTTCTATTACATTGTTTGTTTGTTTGTTTGTCTATCTATTTATTTAATTTCAGCACTATTGACTTGATTTAGTTTATGTGTGTTCATTGGGTGATTCTTTGCTCACACTTACACTTGAATCCATCCATATTCATATGTTTACATTGTCATCATGGTTTCTGTCATTGGTGCATTATTTTTTATTGAGTATATGATTATGGGAGTCAGTCCCCATGCATATTTCAGCCAAGTCCTCAAGATGTTATACCATGATATCTACCAACACATGCTATAAAAAACCTCAAATTCAAGAATTATATTCAACAATGGCAACATCTCTTCAAAACCAACATCCCAATTCCATCCTAATAGTATCCCAAATAGAGTAATTAACCATGAAAGAATTTTAACCTTTATTAGTTCAGATGAGCATCTCCCTACTAGTAGGTTGTTCCAATTCATCATTACACTCTATCTTAAGTTATCATCATCCTCAACCAAGTTTATCATGTTTTCCATAATCAAGGTCCAATGATTATAACCACTTGTGGGAAAATCATTACACACCACCCCCACCTACATTTCTCAATGATTATAACTGCCTTTAGGCAAATCATTGTGTTTTCATCACTTTACTCTTTTTGCCTATAAATTGGCATGTTATTATCTTATTTGTCTATCCTAAATAGGGAAACTCCATCTTCTCAATGATTATAACCACCTTTGGGTGAATCATTGTGTTATCATACCATGCTACCATTATCAAGGTACAATGCTTGTAACCACCTTTGGGCAAACCATTATGCATTGTCCCACTTACATTCTCAATGATTTTGACTAATTTTTCAATATCATTATGTTTTCACCCCATCATATTTCCTTTATTTTTTCCCCTCATTTTGTTTCTTTCTTTTCAAGGGATCATTTTCTAACCTTCTTGTGTCAAACATTCCCTTGAGGGGACATCATATAGTTAGTTTATCATCATTGTAGTTGTAGGCATACATGACCTTTTCATTCTTTGAGAAGATGTTACGGTGCTTATAGCTTGCAATAACTTCCAAAATATGGTCAAACTATAGACACCTAAAACTAGCCATCGATAACCTCTAATCAAGCTTTGGCATGTTTCCATCTAAAATGCACAATTTGGCCTAAAAACACTAAAACACATAAAATGATGTGAAAATGACATATTCAAGTTCTGATTTTGGCTAGGGTGTCACTAAATGGGGTAATGTAATTTATGGGCTAGCTAACTTTGATCAATTCATTTTGAGTCAAAATGCCAAATTTGCACCTTTGTGCTCTTAACTATTCTTTCCTATTAAATTTTTTGCATAAGACTTGTGCCTTTGTTATTTGTTATTGGCAACATTATAAATGGGAAGATGTATCTAATGCATCTAATGTGGACTTCCAATTTAAATCTAGTCAAATTTAGGACCAAAAACAAGGAATTCAGATCAATTTGGATAATTTGTGCACAATGTGCTTAATCATGCCTAAGATCTAATTAACCCAAATCAAGGCCTAATAAAAAATTCCATAGAAACTTATTGAATATTTATTTTTGGAAATGTATATTTAATATATGCATCATCAAGTGACCTCATTTCTTGGGAAAACATCCCTAGGCCATAAATGCCACAAATATCAGGATTCATGCCCTCCATGCCTCATCAATGCCTTATATGACGCCCTCCACACCTCTTAATTTCCCCTTCTCCCAATGAAATGATAAGAATAATTAAAAACTTAATTCTAAAAATTGAATTAATCCTCAACCACACATCTCAATCTTGAGATGGATGGTTGAGGTTGATTCTGATCAAATCAAAAAATCTATAAATATAAGGCCTCACAACATCATTTTTAATCTAAATTTGTGCAAAGTTATAATGCAAGATTGGTTCCAAAATATTCAAGAAACTAGCATTACCATGCTAAATTGATTCCAAGCCAAGCCAAGCCACAAGCCAAAAGTGCCAAGGAGATATGGAGGTAGCCAAGCTTCCATTTCCAAGGACTTCATGAGCACAAACCGAGCAAGCCACCATTATAAAGACATTTGGAGCATCCAAGAAAGGTGAAGTAATTATTGTGTTTACATACCTTGCTTTCTAGTTGTGTTTGTCATTTTTTTAAACTAAGTTCTTCCTAGTGTCTAGGCCTTGAGATGTTATTTTATTAGTGTGTTTTTTTCACTTTGTTTTCATTTTGGAACTAACACCATACTAACCATCCTCTCTTGAGTCAAATTCCTAGATCATAATTATATCATTAACTTGATCTATTGAATTTATTTTTGATGTTTGGGAGGTCCTATAGTGGTCAGTTAACTTAATTAATCCATGTGGTATGATCTCAGAGCACTAGAAGCATATAAGTTTGGGGAATTATAATAGTATTATTTTGGGTGAAATTTTCATGGTTATGATAAATTATGATTGAGACATGTGGAGCGATATCATAGTTATGGACACTCAGGAGCTTAGACCATTAGATTGGAAACCATAAGATTGCTTAACCTCTAACTACATGGACTAATGTAAATATGCCAAGTGTTGGTCACTTGAAACTAAGGAAGATTAGGAGTTTGGGACATTATATTGGTATTATTTTTTATGAATAAATTTTTTCGGTCGTGGGAAAATGTGATTGAGACATATGGAGTGATATTAAAGGTTTGGAGACTTCAGAGCTCAGAGTATAGGATTGGCAACTAAAAGACTACTTAACCTCTAACTACATATATTAATGTAAATGTGCCAAGTGTCAATCACTTAAAAATATAGAAGCTTAGAAGCTCAAGACATTAGGCGGCAGAGATAAGAACCACTTAGCCTTCCCTCTATGGTGACTTAGCATGGTTAAGACAAGTAGAGTGATCTTAGAAACCTAGAGACTCAATAAATCAAAAGTTAAGAGGCTTTCAGGAATGTAGAATTATTAAGTTTGTCAATAAACAAGTAAAGTTTCCATGGTTCCATTTTAGCATGAATATGTTGCAAGGCTTGTTTGCAGAGCTTGATAGACTTAGGGGGATTAAAAGACTTAATATTTTATAATCATATACAATTTATAATGATGTGAGAGATACACATGTCATAACTACATGAAATATATTATGGACCCAATTGGAGGAAATCAATGGTCTTCAACTATTAATCATGAGATCAACATATACATACTAGGACAAAAAATATAAGATCCATTAGTCTACAAATCACATTAATTAAAAAATGTGGAAAATCTAAGGTTTGAGTTGACTTAAGATACCATTTTAATCTTATATTATTATAACTTTTATTTTTTAATGTTGGATTTTATATAAATATCCCTTATGACAAATGCGTGATACACTAGTCATAAATCTTTGGGCTTATAGTTCCCTAGTTATAGGTTTTTCAAAAATGGGTCCTTATTTTTAATTTTTTTTTAAAATGGGGTGTGTGTGTTAGAGAAAAATGTTATCCATCTAGGAGAGGTTCACTACACTACATTATGTTAACCCCTCATATTGATTATCACATTATTAAGCATGGAATATACTAAGAGGGGAGGTGAATCAGTATATCATATATATTTTTAAATATTTTACTTAATCTTATTTATTTTAATAAACCACTTAATCATACATTGAAGTTATGTAATAAAACTAAAACAATAACATGCATCACACAAGAGAGAGGAACACCATATTTTTATGTAGAAATTTAATGTAGGAAAAACCACAGAGAAAAATCTCAAGTATATGAATGAGCACCAAATCAAATTACAAATTTCAAAAGCACCAACTTGTAAGGGCACCAAGCCCTTTCAAATATTTATGAGCACCAACCCACAGGAGCATCAACCCCTCTTGTGTATAAAACATAACTATCTCTCAATGTTACTTTCTCAACAAATGATAGAACTCTACAATATCTCTTTCTGTTCTCTCCCCTATTCTTATATAAAATGATTACAAACCATGCAATCTATTGCATATTACAAATGGCTTCTCAAGCCTTTATTTATAGCTTTCCAAATAACCTTTGGCATTCACCCTTTGTGACCCTTCACTCCTCATGGAAAATGGTGCTAAAATTGCATGACCCTTCGATTCCTTGTATTTAAAAAGTCACATGGTGACCCTTCATGAGCAAATGCATCTTTTTATAATTTGTCTTTATCTTGGTAACCTTTTTAATTTCTCAAAGTGTCCCTTCATGATAAATCACACCCTTCCTCTTTTGTCTTCACTTGGTGACTCTTGAAATTCCTCAAGATGACTCTTCATAGGAAAATGGGTCTCATTTCTCTTTTGTCTTTATCGCATGACTCTTTGACTTCTCCATGGGACCTCTTTTGAATTTTATGCAACCAAAAATATATTCGTTAATATTAAATAAATATCAACACATTTTAGTAAAAATGTGAACATTAATAAGAAAATATATTTAAACAATAAATGCTATGGGGACTTTATCACCAATGCTAGACCTTTGACATCAATGATAATATTTCTAACAATCTCCTCCTTTGTCATTGATGGAAACATCAAACTAAAATTTCCACACTTTGAAACTTGTAAAGCACATGAAAACCTACACATACACTAACTCCCCCCTTACTATAACATCTTGTACCTATTTCTATTCTTCTCCCCATTTGAAATTAATGTAAAAGGGCCTATCTTGGAGCTAACACTTAGCTCCCCCTTAATCGATACCAATCCTCAATGGCAATAATTAAAAGATGTTACTCCCACCTTCTTTCATAGATACATGAATATGTCTTTTAGTAGTGCCTTAATGAAAATATTTGCAATTTTTTTTGTAATACTGATATATTCTATCTTAACCTATTGATCTACCACTTGCTCTCTCAAAAAGTGATATCTAATATGAGTATGTTTTATTCTTGAATGCATCATTAGATTCTTATAAATATTAATAGCACTTGTGTTGTCACAAAAAATAGAGATAAGTTCATTATATTTTACTTTGATGTCTTCTAAAGTTTGCTTCATATAAAGCACTTGAGTACAACACAACACTATTATAATATATTATGCTTCAGCTATAGAAATTGATACTAAGTTTTGCTTCTTGCTTAGCCATGATACTAAGCTATCACCAAGGAAGAAAGTTCCTCCACTTGTACTCTTTCTATCATCTAAACAACCTGACCAATATGAATATGTATAAGGAACCAAAGTTAAATATTTGCCTGTGGGATACCACAATTTGTAATCTAATGTCCCCTTGACATATCTGAATATTGACTCTCCTTTAGAGTTGCATGATATCTTGTAACCATTCCTACTACATGCATGATATCTAGCCTTGATGTTGTCAAATATAAAATAATACCAATCATAGATCTATACAAAGATTGATTTACAATAGGTGAATCTTGATCCTTACTCACCTTGTTCCCTATACTCATTGGTGTGCCAATTGGTGCATAATCTTCAAAACTAATTTTTTTCAACATCTCCTTGGCATATTTACTTTGAGATATGAAAATTTCTTTGTTTGCCTAAAATATTTTTAACCCTAAAAAAATGACAATTCTCCAAGCATAGACATCTCAAATTCTTTTTTCATATTATCAAAAAATTATTTTGTCATCTTTTCAATGTTACCTCCAAATATTATGTTATCAACATATACTACAATAATCAATTGATGTAGAGATTACTATCAACAAAACCTCTCTTGAAACCTTAATCCTATAAGTACTTATCAATCCTTACATACTAAGCTTTGGGAGCTTATTTCAATCCATACAATACTTTATTCAATATTCATACATGGATACTATCATTTGAGATAAGAAATATCTTAGGCTACTCAATATAGACCTCCTCTTCTATATTCTCATTTAGAAAGGTAGACTTGACATCCATCTGAAACACTTTAAAATTATTAAACACTACATATGTAAAAACCATTATAATAACCTCTAGCCTTGCCACTGGTGCAAAAGTTTCTTCAAAATCTATACCTTCAATCTGAGCATATCCTTTACATATTAATCTTGCTTTATTATTAACAACTTCACCATCTTCATTTAAGTTATTTTTGTATATCCATTTTTTTCTATCATATTTTGACATTTTGGTCTAGGTACTAATTCCCAAGTATCATTCTTTTCTATTTGATTTAATTTTTCATCCATTGCCTTTACCCAATGCTCATCATGTCTAGCTTCTAAAAAAGTTCTAGGCTGAATTTTAGATAACAAAGAAAAATTAACTTACTCAAATTAACTTACCATCATTATTTTAGTGAGAACTCCTTCATTTATGTTCCTGATGATGTCACTCTAATTATGATTCTTTGGACACATTTGGATGGAGTTTTGACATCCTTTTTATCCTTCTCATCTTCATCTGATTCTTTAAAACCTTCTTTTTCAATGATTTTAGGAGTGTCTACTAGATCAAATTCTCTTTATGCTACATTTTCATTTATCCTAACATTTGCACTTTCAACAATCTTCTTGGTTTTTTTTTTATAATATTTATAAGCTTTAATTTTACAAGAATATCCAATAAATATACCTTAATCTATTCTAGATTCAAACTTACCCAATTTTTCATCAATTCTTTTTATGAAGCATCTGCTGCCAAAAGCTCTAAAATAATCAATTGTAGCTAGTTTGCCTTTCCATAGCTCATAAGGAGTCTTGTCACTATTGACTCTCAAAAATTATTTGTTCTAGATATGCACTACTATACCTACTACCTCTCTCCAATATTTATCTAGTATCTTGGATTCATTTAGTATTGTCCTCGCCATCTCTTGAACTATTCTATTTTTCTGGTCAACTACTCCATTTTGTTGTAGAGTTCTAGCTTCTGAATAATGTCTTGTTATCCCATGGTTTTTATAATACTCAATAAACTAATCTGACATGAATTCCCCTCCTTGATTTGATCTTAGGAACTTAATCTTCAAACTATTTTCATTCTCAACTAAATCCTTAAATGCTTTGAAGTGGCTAAAAGCTTTTGATTTTTTATTGAAAAACATAATCCAAGTCATAGGTGTAAAATCATCAAAAATCAACATGAAGTATTTCTCACCTTGAGTACTTTGAGTTCTCATAGGTTCGCATAGATCAGTGTGAATAAGCTGTAACATCTGAGTAGTCGATTATTCTTTTGTCTTGAATTGTCTTCTAGCTTGCTTCCCATGCTGACAAGGTTCACAAAGTGTGTTAGAGGCATTTGCAATCTTTGAAAGATATCTAACTTCTTGCTTCTTGATGATGTTGATAATATTGTCAAAATTTATGTGTCCCATTCTCTTGTGCCACAACTAACATTCCTCAATCTGACTCAAACAAAATCTTTGACCTTTGATATCTAATAACATATATAAATTGTTTCCTATCCTTTGAGAATTTACAATCAACACATTTGAATATTTTCTCCTAAGTTCATCCTTCTGCATAAAACTTTAGTGTGTGTCCCTGATCACACATTTGACTTACACTCAATAGATTATGCTTAAGACCTTCTACATACAAAATATTTTTAGTCTTAGTTCTACCATTATCCAAGCTTAATGTACCTTTTTAGGCTTTTTAGGAAGTGGTATTGTCTAAGAATTTCACTATGCCACCATTGATATTTTTTAGAGTTATGAACTTGATTTTGTCTCCTATCAATGCCTCAAACATCCACTATCGATGAACCATGGATTTCCTTTATTCTTGCATGCAAAGCTATCTAGACTAACATAGCCTTTTCAAGGTGTTCCTTTTTCTATGAACCTGTCTAAACATTTTTCTTGATGAATGGAGCCTTAAAACTTTGGTCCTTCTTGACTGACTTGAACATGCCTCTACAATACCAAGATATATGTCTAAAATTATTAAAATTTTAACATAATATGGCCTCTTCATCAAAGCCTGATAGAGGAGTAAAATAATTGTGGCTTTTGCTTGACTCTACATAAGTTTCCTTCTCCTTGTTTATGAAATTGTTAGCTCTTTTCTGATAGTTTATTTTCCTATGACCATAACCATTATAATAAAAATAATAACTATGAAAATATAACTTGTTATGATTTATGTATCTTTGACCTGGTTGTCTTTTTTAGCTCTATTCATTTCAACTTTTTTATTTGAGCTATCATCTACATTCTTAACTTCTTCCCTTTTTATTTCCTCTTTTGTAAGAGCTTCAGCGTAGCTCTTATTATTTTCAAATCTAATACATGTCTTATCTGATCTTATTTTTTGACTTTTTAATATCTTATTCAACATGTTAGTGCTATTCTCAAAGTCTAAACCATTTACTACTCTATCATTGACTGCTTTATTGGTTTTCTTGATATCTTCTTTTAAAGAGGAAATTTTAAGAATATACCTTTCACATTCTTCACTTAATTTTTATAATTAAGCTATTAGATCTTCTTCAATATTTTTGGCTTCTTCAATGGGTGCTTGTATATATTTAATTAGTTCCTTTGATTCCTTTTCACTTTTCTCGATCTGGAGCTTCAATCTTCGATTCTTCTTCTCAAGATATTTTAATTATTCTAAGGCACAAATGAGTTCTCTTTATAGATTCACCTCGGCTTCATCATGTTATTATTCTTGATCGTCTATACTTTTTCTTACAGAGGCATCTTCATGTATGGTCATGAATAAAAACTCTTCTTCATCTGAGTTACTAACTCCACTATCTTCAACTGAGCTAGAATCTTTTGAATATAAACTCTTCTTCTTGAATCCCTTCTTGAATTTTCCTTTGAAGTTCTTCTTGTATGTATACTTTCCTACTTAATTGTCACCATTATACTTATCTAGGAACTTAGCTACAAAATGTCTAATCTTACCACATTTAAAATATTTAATTGGCAATTTACCTTGATATTTACCTGTGACCATTTTCATCTTACGAATGAATAGAGATCCATTGTCATCTTTCTCATTGCTAGAGCTGTCACTTGATTCTTGAATATTAGATTTATCTTTTTTTGATATCTTGAAAGCAACTTCCCTCTTTGAGGGTTTCTCGTGTTCAATTTTCATCTTATATACCATAAGAATACCATGTAGTTTATCCATCTTTATCTTGGCTAGATCCTTCATCTCTTTGATTGCCAAAACTTTTGCATCATATCTCAATGGTAGAGATCTCAAAAAAAATTTGTACCAAAATTGATTTGTCTAACTTTTCTCTAAGGCCTTTCATATAATTAACTATTTGATCAACCTGTAAAAGATAACTTTCTATATTTTTTTCTCTTTGATCTTCAAACTATCTTCTGAAAGTCTGGAGTTTAGCTTGTTGAACCTTTCGATCACCTTTGTAAATATTCTCAATCTTTACCTAAGTCTCATGATCAGATTTTAATTACATAACTTTAATAAATTATGATTCACATAAACCACATAAAATAGCATTTAAAGCTTTAGTATTATTTTCACTTGCCTTCTTTTCCATCGAAGTAGTTACAAGTGTATGTGGTTCTTTGTATACCTCCACCACTACTTACCAAATGTCGAATCCAAGGGCCATCAAGTAAGTACTAATCCTTATGCTTCAAAAGGCATAATTTGATCCATCAAACAAAGGTGCCTTATTTTTAGAAAAAAACCATCATGTGATCCATCCATCGTGCTTTCCTTGATCTACCTTCAAGTTATTAAATGCTTTCCAAAAGAACCTACTTTGATACCAATTGTTAAGAATGGAATATATTAAGAGGGGGGTGAATCAGTATATCATATATCTTTTTAAATATTTTACTTAATTTTATTTATTTTCTTTAAGCACTTAATCATTCATTCAAGATATGCAATAAAATTAAAAGAATAACATGCATCACACAAGAAAGAGAGACACCAAATTTTTATGTGGAAACCCAATATGGGAAAAACCATAGAGAACAATATCAAGTATATGAATGAGCACCAACTCAAATTACAAAGTTCATAAGCACCAAATTTTAGGAGCACCAACCCACATGATCATCAACCCCTATTGTGTATAAAACACAACTATCTCTTAGTGTTGCTTTCTCAACAAATAATAGAACTCTACAATATTTCTTTCTCTTCTCTCCTATTTTCTTATATTAAACAATTACAAACCATGAACTCTCTTGCATATTACAAATGGCTTCTCAAGCCTTTATTTATATCTTTCCAAATGACCTTTGGTATTCACCCTTTGTGACCCTTCACTCCTCATGGAAAATGGTGCCAAAATTTCATGACCCTTTGGCTCCTTACATTTGAAAAGCCACATGGTGACCCTTCATGAGTAAATTCATCCTTTCCCATTTTGTCTTTATCTTGGTGACCTTTCAAATTCCTCGAAGTGTCCCTTTGTGAGAAATTGTGCCTTCTTCTTTTATCTTCACTTGGTGACTCTAGGAATTCCTCAAGATGACTCTTCATGGGAAAATATGTCCCATTTCTCTTTTGTATTTACCCTATGAGTCTTTGACTTCTCCATGGGCCCTCTTTTGAATTTTATGCAACCACAAATATATTCATTAATATTAAATAAATATCAACACATTTTAGCCAAAATATGCAAATTAAATAAAACACCTTTAGATAATAAATGTTATGGGGCCTTTATCGCCAATGCTAGACCTTTGACATCAATGAAAATATTTACAATGAATTTTAGTTCTCTATGAGGTTGAGCCATTAGAAATAGTCCCTAAAACTGACTATTTAGGCTGAGTTAAGGGGGAAGCTAGATTAGATACTATACCTATATATTAGATATACTAGATATACTATAACTATATAATATAATACTATAAATATAATATATACTATCTATATATGGTATTGATGGAGAAGGTCCCATATATATAGATGGGGCACTCATGATGACAACATTTATTTTCATTAAAGGAGGTCAAGGGGAAGGGTCTACCTTGATTAAAGATGGGGAGGGTCTTCCCCAACCCTACCCTAAATAGAGACAACCCCCCAAATAATAAGGGTCATTAGTGAAGTCAAGAGGCCCTACGAGCCTAGATAAAGGGGTGTCATATATATATATACAGGGTTGGTTGAGTGCCATGCCAACTATTGACTAGACTCTCTATTATATATCCTAGTATCCCTCATCCCCATCACCCCTATATATATGTATGGGGAAATAGTAGATAGTCATGCTCACTCCCAACCTCCTATATGGGCCCTACTAGATCTATCTAGGGGGTTGAGTGTCCCATATCTTTATGGTATAGGGAAATTGGTCAAGTGGATGTGCCTTATATTTATATATGGGCCCTTGTATAGAGGGTAAGGAGGGATAAGATAGAGAAGATAGTTAGGATATAAATAAAGTTATCCTACTCATTTAATTGAGTTAAGGAATATTCCATCCTCAACCTCCTAACCATAGTCAATGCCCCCTATATATCTAGGTAAAGAACATCCTATATGTATATATATATATATATATATATATATATATATATATATATGGTGATAGGATACCATATAGGTATAAATACGTTATATATATAGATAGGGTGTTGACATCTATAGTGAGCTCAATATGTTGAGCCATATAGAGTCTAAATACATAGTTCCTAATGTTGATAATCCTTTCAATTAATGTGGGTTGGGAGGCTAAGGGATACTATGTGAGATGTATATAAATTATAGATCTGGGACTAGTTCACTACACCTCTCATCCTGACCATCCCATCTCTAGTTCTCTAAGAGGTTAATACATATAGAGTTAGGCCCTCACATTGATTATATTGTATGAGTTGATAGGGAAGCCTAACTAGATACTATATTTATACAATATACTATCTATATATGGCCCCAATGGAGGAGGGATCCTATAGACATATGGGGCACTCACACTGACCACATTTCTACTTGGGAGAGGAGGTTGAGGGGAAGGGTCTCCCCTAACAGAGGAAGGGGAGGGTCTCCCCTTCCCCTACCCTATCTACATGGATCTCCATATAAATATAAGGGTATTTAGTGGATTCAATAGGCCCTAAAAACCTATATATATATAGGAGGAACCATACAGAGATAGGGGATCAACTTAGTTTCATGAAAACTAATAATTAAACTCTTTATTTTATAGATATAGGGGTCATAATTGGAGTCAAGAGGTCCTATGAACTCAAATATATAGATAAGGGATCAACTAAGAGTCATGACAAATATTGTAGACTCTCTATTCTATAGAGATAAGGGTTATCAGTAGAGTCAGGAGGCCCTATGAACCCAAATATAGATGGGGGTTCCATATAGAGATAGGGGTTGATTAAGTGCCATGCCAACTACCAATTAGAATCTCTATTCTATATTATAGTCTCCTTTATCCTCATTCACCCCTAGATCATAGGTACTCCCTTAATGACCTCATATATATATATATATGAGGTCATTAAGGGAGTCCCTATGATAGAGAGTAATAGTAGATAAAAGATAGTCTCCCTTTTTTATTTTCCATTATCCATAAATGGACCATATTATACCTATCTAGGGGGTTGGGTACCCCATATTTATATGGTATATGGTTGTTTTTTCAAGTAGGGGAGTGCCCCATATCTATATAGGGGGCTTATTATATATTGGAAGAAGGGATATGATAGCAATGAGAGTTGGGGGAACAAGAATAAGTTATCATGTTTATTTGAATGAGCCGAATAAGAAGCTAACTTCAACCTCCTAACTTTAGTTAAGGCCACTTTTGAACTATGGGGTAGTTAAAGGAGGAACTAAGTTCTTGAGGGTTCATGTGAAGATTTAGAGGCACACTAATAACCATGACTATTCAGAATTAAACTCCTCTCATAGTGAGATAAATGTGTGCATGTGTGAACCTATAGATCAATGACCCAATAGGCACAATCATGGTCTCCTTGTGCTCATTGGCCCTTGGATTTGATATATATAGTAGGCCATTGAGGGAGTGCCTACAATAAAGATTAATAGTAGATAATAAATAGTATCCCTCATTTCTTTCACCCTATCCATAAATGGGCCCTACTAGATCTATATAGGGGGTCAGGTACCCCATATTTATATGGTATAGGGTTATTGGTTGAGTGGGGAAATGCCCCATATCTATATAAGGGGGATATTATATGGGTTAAGGAGGGATAGGATAGTGAGGAGAGTAAGGGAAACAAGAATAATTTATCATGTTCATTCAAATGAGCGAAAGAAGAAGCTAGCCTTGACCTCCTAACTACAGTTGAGGCTACCTCTAAATTATGGGGTAGTTGAATGAGGAACTAAGTTTTTGAGGGTTTGTGTGAAAATTGGGAGGCAGACTAAAAATAATGACTATTCAAAATCAAATTCCTCTCATGACTAGCCAAACGTTTGCATGTGTGAACATGTCGATCAATGATTCAGTTAACATAGTCATGGTCTAATCCCACATATTCACACATAGGGACAAGTTTTACATTAAGTAGGGAACTATATAGAGATAGGTAAACCTCATGATGTAGAGATAGGGGAAACTAATCATATGAGATGACATCCTCCACTCAAATGTGATTCAAACAAGATGAAGATATATTCAACATAAACTAGACTGCTTAGCCAAACTAGATCCCCATAATCAGTCATATTAATTCCTTCATCTCTTCTGAATGACCTCAATGGAATCTACTTTATGGTATAGACATATGTGTTATTGCTTGTACAACACACCCCATTTTAAAATTGAAAATAGGGGCCCTCTTTTCACTTTGAATTTTGGTCTTATTTCTTTGAGGAGTTCATTGGTGGTTATTTAATTGAAGTGGCCTCCTTGGAAGTATATTTTTGATAGATATGGGGATTCAAAGTATGAATATTCTTCATTTTTTTAGCCAAACTTGAATAATAATAAATTTTCATCTTAAACACTTGACATAGGAATTACATCTAGGACTCATTAAGTTAAAATATGAATTTTCATGATTTTATTAGGTCTTGGTCTATCCCCATGCTTGTGTTTTGAAACATTTTTAAAGCTTCTTCTTAGAACATTTTGCATTGTATTTATGTAAAATTTTTAACTATTTCAAAGTTTTTTACCTCTTTTCCTAATCAATTTAATCCATTTATGCTTTAATTTTAGACTATTTGAGTAGGTGTTCATATGGATTTATTCTTTTACTTAGTCATTTTTTTGTAAAATGGATAAAATTGGCTTTAATTCAATAAATTTTGGTTTCTTATTTGTGATAAATTGCATGATTTCATGCCTTAATTTGGATTTTTTCTTTAGTCATTTTTTAGCTTTTGCCCTAGCCATTGTATTTTCAAAAAATCATTTAACTATTAGCTTTTTAAATTTGAAATTATTGGTTGTGCCTTTATCTATCTTGTTTGCAATATCTATGGAATTTATGATGCAACATGGTGATCTTACATGGATCCCAGTGGCCCAGACCCAATTAAAGAGGGTTTTTAAAGATTTTGTGAATTTTTGTCAATTTTTCTTAGAGCTACATGGCACTTTTTAACCTCTTAAAGACTTGGCTAATTCTAGAAACTCTACCCAGAGTGATGTGTAAAATTTATATTTGTCTAAGACTTACTCGATTATTTTAAAAGTTTACTAGATCCACATGGAATTTTTTTATCACTCTATAGGACTTAATTGATTTAAAATATTTGATCAAGAGCCTCAAACTCAATAAAACCCTCTAAGTAAGTAGATTAGTGGGATGCTGACACATGGCACCATTTTGGTGAACTATTATACTGATAAAATTCATATAAAGTAACACCTTTTAGGTGAGTAAATTAGTGGGATGATTCCATGTGGTGTGATCCTAGTGACCCACTTCCTTGGGATGGTCTATAAAATCTCCAAACACAGTCAAGCTCTAGGTGAACAAGATTGAACTACATGGCATGATCTCACTACATCATAGCCAAAGCATATTCAATAAATATAAAACATCATATGAGTAGTGAAAGAGAATGAAGAAGCCACATAGAATGACCCTAACAATAAAATACATGTTATCAATGATATTAGTGAGACCCATGTTTAAATTTCATAACCTATCTGGTTGTCAAGACTATCTAAGCTTAAGACAGGACTCTACATTTAATTTGATTTGAAGGATCAAGTTGTAGATTTTTTCCTCCAAAAAATGATAAAAAATAATATAATTCAATGTAGGAATAAACAAGAAAATTAATTAGGATATGGCATGCACATTTGGATCAAGCAAAGAGCATAAGCCAATTTTGGGAATTCAAAGGGCATGACACCTAAGTACACTAGACCTGGGTATCTAAAAATCCCAATGCAATCTCAACTGCATTATATTACATTCTAAAATAAATAAAGCATGGTCCCTAATATTTTTATGATGGAATTAAGTGAGGTTTCACATAATTGATCTCAAGTGGACCCACCATATTGATCATTTCTATAACCACCCCATTAGTGGGTGAAATTGAATTTAAAACTCCATGGATTTGTGGGTCTATATAAGATCAGCTTCAAAGTTATAATAAGGGATGGCTCTGTTAGATTAGAATAGAATAGTGAAATAGATGAGTATATCTTTTTAGGATTAGATAGATGATGCCTTTTTAAAAGTATTTTCCCATTTTATAGATTATTTTCTAAGTTGACATTATTTAGAATCCATGTTTATATAACTCACACATGAGTGTTTGATGAATTCTCAATTGATTCCTTTAATGTAAATATTTTAATCTAAAATTTGAAAACTTTGTCATTTGATAGACTTTGTTTGCACATGTATATGGTGACCCTATTTTCCCCATTGGCTCTACTACTTCATTCCACAATATCTTGCAACATCTTGAGTTATAGTTATGTTAGGTCTAGTTTAACTTAGGATTGGTTTGTCTAGGGATGTCTACTTGACAAAATCAAACTGGTCTCCATTAGAAAATTGGCTCTTTCTTAGCTTTTCTCTGTACCCTTCTCTCTTTTTCTCTTTTTTTTTTATAAATATTTTATCAACTTTTTTAGTTTAGTTTCTAAGTTTCAATCTAAATCTAATGTTTTATCTTGATTGCATGCTCCTTTGTTAATCTATTCCTCATTTATCCATTATTGAACCTATGAGTAATCGACATTCCCTTTTGAATAAATTATTTATATTCATAGTTAGATCATTATGATAGTTCTCTAGGCATAATATATATATATATTTAGAATCTTGTGATTAATTTGAAATACTCACCAAAGCCCCTTGAAATAGAATGGTCATAATGAACCAACTAGTTTACCCTACATACCAAGACATTGGGTAAATATGTTCATGTAAGTCTCATTTTAGGAGAGACAATGATTAACAACCCCCACTATTTTTAGCAATTTTAGGATACCCATCAACATATTCATCACTAAAATAAGGGTTCAAAATAGATTATTTTAGACTTATTATTTACTTTTAAGGAGTTGCCTAGTTGTTTTCTAGGTTCTTAGACTAGGAAAAATAATTATTTGAGCCCTCTAATGGCCCTTGTTTGGTTAGGAGATGTAACTATCATGTGAATGTTCCTAGACCATCCCATGACTTGCCAAAAAAACCCCATAAATTCTATGTAAAATATATCTATGGTGCAGTCAAGATAGTTGAATAACACATCCATGCTTTTAAGTAAGATATTATCAAAAAGAAAATTCAACATGAGAATATGTCTTATCACCTATTTCCCATTTCATTGAATCAAATAACCTATTATTGGTATCTTGGTATACTAGAAAGGTGCATCACCACTTGGGCCATCTTTGAAAAAAATTTCCTTAAACATTTAAGTGTGTCCATTGACCCTTTTATCTTATTTTATCAATTTTATACAACCCATAAAGAACCTAATGAATCAACTAGTGCATTCAAAAATAGATTTCATTAGTTACACACTAGGTTGAAGGACACTTTCCTATAAGTAAAGGATGCATATAAGAGTATATCTCAATGCATTAAATATTATAATTTCCATGTTCATTAAGATGAACCCATATACTTTTTTATCATTAGTATTGGTCTACCAAGAGGCTATCAATGTAGAGAAACAATCAATGTTTCAAGGATTTAGTGTTATCCCTTCCTATTATTTATAATAATAGGGTGTTTATGCCTATACTCCTTTGATTTTCATTGCTAAAATTCATCATATGGATCATCATATGCCTGATAATGAAGTATTACCCCAAGTCTTCACCCAACCAAACCTCACTATGACAAATGAGAGCCTTGACTACTCTTTTAATGAATGTAACTTAGTTAATTCTATGTAGAATCAGTAAGTTACTTCTTAATATTTTAGAGATTTAGTATATTTAGGTGTTATTACTAATAAAATACAATTTGTTATATGAGAAGATCATTAGGTGATGCATAATCCAAGCTATGAGGATACATACCTGAATGCACCATTTGGAGTCTATGAACCTAGATGTGTTGTTAATGCTAAATTGATCATGCATGTTGAGAACATCCCATTTCATAATCCTAGTCCATTATTTGGAGGATATATAAGTGGTGAAGATTATTTTGAAGATGAGGAAGCAACAGTCATTGAGTGAAAATTAGTGGCTGAAATGCAATTGATAAAGAGTTATCCACACATGGGGGAGAACTAGAAGTATCTTTCAATCAACCAAAAGAACAATAAGAGGAGTTGGATATATTGAAAGAGAAAGATTTATGTTATGCATTTGAAGAATTCTTACCATTTATTATTTCTCCTAAATTTAAAAAGTTGGTTCAAGATAATCAATAGCTCTGTGGTAGTGGTGTGACTTTACCTATATCATTAGAAGGGAATGAAATATAAAAAAGTAGCATTTAGTTGGAATACTTGTGCTAAGAATAAGAGATCCAAGAAGAAGGGGTTTGTCCCTTTTATTAAGACAAGTTGGAATAACTCAAGATTGATGATCCTTCCCCTCAGGTCAGCCTTTCTTTTGAACTAATTAAATATGGTTGCCTTATATCCATCCTAAAAATAAAGGTAGTCAAACTGGGAATGAAATACTAATAAAATTCAAGCCGTAACAAAGAAGAGTTCTCCTTGTGTCTAAGTTAAAAGAAAACAAGAAACTCATGAGTTATTTTAATGACACCATAATAATCCATGATTTCCCAATGCAAACATATTCCATGTCCAAAGCAACAAAGATGGTCAAGATACAAATATAATATCATAAGCATAGAGAAGTGGAGCCAATGGAGGTGTAAAATGAGAATGATCTAATTCAACATAGTTATCCACATAAATTGACCACTAATGACAAGGCCAAGAGATCATTGACATGGGAAGAACCATTCTCATGCTTACTTGGAAATAAAGGTGAATATCAAGATGCTACCATAACGTGCATTAGGTTAAGGAGAAATTAACCATGGGTATACTAATTAGTTTCCATCAATAACATGCCACTTTTAGGTTGGATATTCTAATCAACATGGTATGCATGAACTCCAAACCCTATGCTTCACTAAAATATAATGAATAGGATGAGGTATTTTCTTTATCCTATCCTAATTGCTTTCTAAAATTTAAATGTGGACACATTATTAAATTACACAATCTTAATTTAATAGGTAAATCTCTTTGGGATTATGTACATGAACATAAAGCAAAATATAGACGCAAGTAGATGTTTACTCTACCATTTTCAAATTATTGTAACATATGGGTCTAACTAAATTTAGACATACTCTTACTTAAAATAACCTATGCAAATAACTTCTTTTCTTTTCTTACTTTGTTTCATGCTTTTTCTTCCTATCCTTTGTTATTAGTATAGGTTTGCTTTTTTTTTGGTTTCTTGCTTTCATTGTTGTTTATGTCATGACTATTGTTTCCATGTGTTTCCCTTGTTCATCAAATAAATTAAAAGGTTCTTACATAGGTAGCATAAGACAACACTCAAAGAACCTAATTGTAACTTTGATTGAAAATATTATGTGAATTATTATGATTACTTTGTTCATTTTATGAATTTTAAATGTCAATGATTCATAATAGATCTTGTGAATTTAGAAAAGTTATTTTATTATTCAAAACCAACTAATACACTTAATGAAAAATCTAAATAAAAAGGCAGTGTTGATTTAATTTTGATCTGCCTTGAGTTATCATGAGTTCATTGATTTCCTTTTACCCTAGCTTGGTCTCCAACCTTCTATGGATGAAAATGAAAAGAATCCTTTCAAAATAAGATTTGCCCTATTTTAAAATCTAAAAAATCATCCTTAAAAGGATTATCTTTGTAGCCTCCACCACAGACATTACAACCTGGTTGGAATTATAACAATGCCTTTGGAAGGGACCAAAGGTATCTCTATCAAGGATATAGATGTCTAGCTAGCAGTAGAGCAATGCCCACATGACTTCCCCTCAAGCTAAATTGTAAAATATTTTTTCCTTTGATAATTTTGGCTTTATGTAAATTGAAATTACTGCATGTGAATGCAAATAAAAAAATCACTTGATCACACACATAAATGGTCTTTGGTAAGACTGTAGCTTAATATGTCACAAGTTAGGGCAGACCTTAGTACCTTTAAATTATGATTTGTACTAAGTGGGTAATTATATCTAATGTTTTTTATTATTTTGAAATCAGAGATCCTAGATTCTTGAAATATTAAGATTATTTTCCAGTAAGATTCATCATTTGTTGTTGCTTATACAACACACCCCATTTTCAAACTAAAAACATGGACTCTCTTTTTTACTCTAAAGTCTAATCTTCCTTCTTTGAAGAGTTTTTTGGTGGTATATTTTTACTATATATGGGGATTTATAGTTTGGATATGATTTATTATTTTAGCTAGGCCTAAATAATAATAAATTTGCATCTTAAATACTTGTCATATAATTTACATCTAGGACTATATCAAGTTAAAATATGAATTTATATGATTCTATTAAGTCTTGGTCTATATTCATTCTTATGTTTTGAAACAGATTTAAAGATTTTTTTAGACCATTTTGCCATGGACTTATGCAAACTATCTAACTATTTCAAAATTTTCTTCCTCTTTTCTTAAGAAATTTAATCCATTTCTACTTCAATTTTAGACTAATGGACTAGGTGTTCATACATATTTATTATTTTACGTAGTGATTTTTTTTAAAAAATGGATAAAATTGGATTTAATGTGGTGAAGTTGGGTTTCATGCTTTCATGCCTTCATTCAACTTTTTGCCTTAGTAATTTAATAGCTTTTGCCTTAGTTATATTTTAAAAAAAATCACTTAGTCATTAGCCTTTTACATTTAAAATTGATATTAGGCCTTTATTAGTCTTTCCAATAGGTAATTGTAGAATTTTTGATGCAATGTGGTGATCTTCCACAACTCTCGACAACCTAGACAAATTTGAAAATGGTTTTCAAAGACTTAGTCAAATTTTGATAATTTTTACGAAAGTTATGTGGAAATTTTATGCCTCTTCAAAGACTTGGTCAATTCTATAGACTTTTCCTAGAGTCCTGTGTTAAAATTTTGATTTTCTAGGACTTAGCTAACGCTTTCAAAGGTTTTATGGATCCACATGTCATATTTTCATCACTCTATAGGATTTAAGTGATTTAAAAGATTTTCTCGAGAGCCTCCAACTTAGCAAGACCCTCTAGGTGAGCAGATTAGGGGGATGCTACCACATGGAACCATTTTGGTAACATACTACCATGACCAACTTGTTAAACATTATCATTAATTGAGGGAGAGATTATCAAGCATTGTCTTTGAGTGTTGAGCTTTAATATTTAATGTTGTCTTTGATGTTAAAGATTCTAATTAAGATGCATGGTTATTTCATTGATGTCAATATAATGTCATTTTATGTCAAAGGTTCTTGTGAAGATGCTTGATCAAGAAAGCCTTGAGGTATGTATGATGTTTTTTAATTTCCATTATGAGTGTTGTTGTTGTATGAAAGCATTAATGAGAGAATATTATTTGAAGAATGTTCTGATGACAACTTGAGTGAAATCATTGAGAAGCAACATGAGTGAATACAAGTAAGTATAACACGTGTATATAATATTTTAATGATTTGTCTATACCTTGTGAGATGGTATTTTTAGGTGGAAAGATGAAATGAGTAATCTCTAAATAAGAAGTTGTGTGCTTTAAAGATTTGTGTAAGCAATTTTGAAGATGTTATGAATGACCTACGAAGATGATAATGCTCTGAAGATAATGCTATGAAGAAAACTTAATAGTATTTGAGCATGAGAAAGATTATTTGAGTTTATACATGAGGTGTTGAGGACCTCAAAAATGATTAGAAAATCAACTCTGAATATATATATATATATATATATATATATATAACACTGAAGATTCTCCAAAGATGTTGTAGTCAAGCTCTAAACATCTGTAAGTAGATATGAAGTTATATTGAATCTCTAAATAAGAGTGAGTGTGTGAATTCATTATAGAATACACAAGAGATATTTAAACACATGATAATTTTAATATGAGGAATACAAAGTGGATAGAAGGATAGATTCAAGGATTAATAAGACTTACAGGTCAAGGATTAGAAAGTAAGAAGAGAGATGATGATTAGATGAGATAACATGATTAGTTTACATAACATAAGTGAGTAGGTAAACATTGATAGGGGTGAGTCAAGTTATTTTAAATATGTGCATTAAGTTTTAGGTATTGGTTTACAAAAATAGGCTTGAAAAGTATTTTAAAGTTTCTCAAGTGCATAAAATGAAGAGTTGTCAACTTGAGAAGGTTTTCTCAGTGCTCGTTGGTATGTGAATCATCTACATGAGAACCTAAGATTTTCATCGTAGATGAGGAATGGTTATATATAAGATTTTTATGCATTGTTTTTTCTAAATAGGAGATAATTTTTATGAATGATCATTAAGAATGGAAGATGGTCTTAACCCTCATAAAACCCTAACTATGACCTAATATTGAATATCTTTTTATAAAGAGTTTTGAATGGTTTGATATGGTTAGATAATTGATTAGAGTTTGAAGAAAACACTCCAAAATATCTAAAATTTTTATTGGTTTCTCATATTTTTTTACAAGTTCCATATATTAGGTATGCAAAATTTATGATCAAAGTTGGTTAGTCACTAATAGACCTAGTGTTGTAGATAGTGAAGACATCAGACATAAGTGAGAAGATGTTTCTTGATATGTTTTCATATGAGAATCATGAATTAAAATGCATGATGATGTTTATTGGGACCTAAATGATCTATCCATTATTTCTAAAATATTGTAAGTTAGAGTAAGAAGGTTGGAACATTGAAACCCAAATGGCTTATCTGACTAAGTAGAGTCTGTCAGAGAGAAGAGCAGAAGATTGGTATGTAAGACTAATAGTTTTCATTAGATATAATAATATGATTAGTTTAGGTTAATATAAGTATGTTTTAATATCATATTCATGCATTTAAATAATTTTAACATATTTAATCATGTGTCATATGTTCATGTTTCTTTTACTGTGTTTTAGAGTTAGTTGGCAGTTCTAAGTGAACATCTTGTAGAGAAGTGTTTAAGCCTATTTACCCTAATTTGAAGTACCAAATGAATTTTGTGATGAACTTGAGTTCATGAGGTTTTTTAATATGTAAATTTTTTCCATGGTTGTTTTTAAAAATTGAGTGTATACCTTAGTTTTTCAAGTCAAAGTTTTTATATATATGTAGGCCTTTTATAAGTAGTGATTTGAGTCAGGGTTCAAGTGGTAGTTGGACCTAAAAGGTGTTTTGGACCTAAATTAAAGCTGAATAAGGGATATTGGAGTGAAATATGAATTTTTAATACCATGTTAGGTGTTTATTTATGCTTCAAGAGAGATCAAATGGTAAAATGTTAAGAAGATCTATTAGGTCTCCATAAGCCTAAAAGTGGAATAATGGATAATTGATGTATGACTGGCCTATTTTAGTGATTAATTAATGATTAAGGAATGTTATTTTAATATAATTTGAATTATTTATGGTTGAAATAATTTATTTTAATATGTATCTAACCTAGAAGGATATGATCAAGTGACATATAAAAGTAAAGAAATTAGGCCTATTTTTGTATGTGCTTAAGTGGATAAAAAGAGGATGCTTAGAGAGCAAGAGTAGAGAAGGATAAGTGAATGATATATATAAGTTATGAGTATAATGAGGTCATGTAGACCATCAGATATGTTTTATGAATATGTAATAAAGGTTTTGCATTCAAGGATCAAGGTTAGAAGACCTAATCAAGCCACAAAGAGGTCTAGCTGAGTGAAAAGGGTTAAAGGACAGTTTGAGAGGGATAGAAGTGAGTAGATAGATGAAAGAGGAGATAAATATTTTTTATATAAGTAATAAGGGTTTTTGAAGGTGATCAAACATTTAGGTGGCTGAGTTGGTGTGAGTCATGTATGGGGTTGGTGTCTCCTTACAAGTTGGTGCTTGGTAAATTAGGGGTCGGTGTTCCTTGCTAGGTTGATGCTTAGCTAAAGACTCTGCCAAGTTGGTGATTGATAGATTGGGGTTGGTTCTCTAAGTTGAGTGGGTGCTCAATTGAATATTGATCCATTAATTTATACAACTGTAGTGTAAGCTATGTTTTAGTGGGTTTTCTACCCCAAGAGGGTTTCCCACATATATGTTGTGTTCATGTGTTTCATGCTCTCATGTTTTGATGCTTATGATTTTTATAATGTACATGCTTGTTAAGATGGTTAATGAATGGTTAAATATAATTGAATGATTTTTTTTGAAATATTGATTCACCCCCTCCCCTTAGTCATCTTGTTTCTAATAATTGGTATCAGAGTAAGTCTTTTGGAGTAGGCTTGACAGCCTAAAAGTGATCCTAAGAAGCACAAGATGTATTATGATCAACATGAAAATGAAAATATATGTGACAAAAAAGTATTATATGATAGTAAATAAGGATAAACTGAATTTAACTTTGAAACTTAGCTCATAAGAGCTCTTGATGATTTAAAGAATCAAAATAAAACTATCAATGATCTCAATAGTCAGTTAGAAGATATCAATACAAGGTTCAAATCAAAGGAATATGAGTATAACTAGTTGAAGGTTGAACATGTGAAACTAATAGACAAAATGAGAAAGTTCAAGAGAGAGCATGAAAAGTCAAAACAAGTCAAGAATATCTACATAAAAAAATCAATCAGGTAACTCGATGCACTAAAGGATAAATCATTTCTTAGCCATGGTAAGTACAAAATTTATGTTTTATACATCTATCACAATACATAAAACATTTTTATATTTTTATCTAATAAATTTGAAAGGCCTAAAATATTCAAAAAAACATATGAAGCTCATATAATGTACAAAAAGGATCAAACATTTGTTTGGAAGCCAAAGCAAATCAAGGTGGATCATATTGAACCCAAGAAATAAGATGGACCTCTTATCAAAGAGGAACATAAGACTAAAGATGATTCTATGCCATCTCAAACTAATTTTCACATTTAAGATGAAGTAATGAAATGGTATATAGATAGTGGTTTCTCAATCCACATGATTGGAGACAGAAATAAGTTTATCTCATTAAATAAGAATGTTGCAAGAACAATGAGATTTGGAGACAACACAAATACTAATATAGTTGGTAAGGTTATTTTGAGTTTGGATAATGGAAATACCAAGAATCAAAATGTGTTATATGTGGAAGGTTTTAAGCATAACCTACTTAGTGTAAGTCAAATGTGCAAACATGGACATACACTAACCTTTCATAACAAAGGATGCGAGATAAGAAAGGAAGGATAATTGCCAATGCCAAAAGGATTGAGAATAAATTATATATACTAAATTAAATCAAGAATAAGAATTGTTTCATGATTAAGATAGATGAAATCTGGCTATGGCATAGAAGGATAGGATATCTAAACTTTGACAATCTGGTTAGAATTAACACTAAGAAATTTATGAGGAATTGGACCAAAATCATCAAACCTACAAACATTATTTGAAAGGCATATCAACATGGTAAGCCGAATAAAAGAATATTCAAGTCCAAGGAGTACTCTATAAAAAAAAACCCTATAACTAATCCACACTGATCTCTGTGGGCCTATGAGAATTCAAAGTATTCAAGGAGATAACTACCTCATGTTACTCATTGATGATTACACAATAATGACTTGGGTTGCTTTCTTGAAAGATAAATCAGAAGATCTTGATAGGTTCAAAACATTCAAGGCCCTTTTTTAGAATGAGAAAAATGGGATGATAAGTGCTTAATATTTGCTAGAGGAGGATATTTTTGGTCCAATGAGTTTGATGATTTCTGTGAGGCTCATGGAATAAGAAGATAATTCTTAGTAGTTAGGGCACCTCAGAATAATGGGGTAGTAGAAAGGAAGAATAGAATAATTCAATAAATGGCTGTTATGTTGCATGAATCTATATTATTTTATGGATATTAGAGAGAGGTATTTAACACTACTATCTATATTTTGAATAAAGGCCAAATAAGGACAAATGGTAAAAATATTCTTTATAAACTATGGAAGGGAAAACCTACAAATGTAGAACATTTTAGAGTTTTTGGGAGAAAATGTTTTATCAAAAGAGATGATGAAAACTTAGATAAGTTTGATTCCAAATCTAATGAAGTCATATTCTTAGGATACTCATCAATGAGCTCAAGCTTATAGATGTTACAACAAAAGACTACAAAAGATAGTGGAAAGTACAAATGTAATGTTTGATGAGACAAGAAAGTCTCACTCATAGTCAAAGAATACTTCAAAAAATTTGGAATCCAATAATGATGAGGATACTATAGAGGTTTATGAGGAGGAATAAGAAGCTGAAGAGAGACAAGACTCAAATTGACCTTCAAGATAGATTCAAAAAGATCATCTTGAATCTCAAATCATTGGCAACAAGAATATAGGTTGAAAACAAGGAGAAGAGTGGTAAGTAATATAAATCAAGAGAATGTTGCTTTATTATCTATGATTGAACCTAAGAATATTATAGAATCAAGCTAATACATTTTTTTAGATGTTATGAATGAGGAGTTAGATCGAATAGAGAAGAATGAAACTTGGAAACTAGTTCCTATACCTAAAGACAAAAATGTTATTGTCATAAATGGGTGCTTAGAAATAAGTTGAATATAAATGGATAAGTCAGAACAAGGATATATTGGTATACAAGGAATCTGAATATGTTGAAGGGGTATACTTTTAAGAGACCTTTACACTAGTAGCTAGATTAGAGGCAATCACATTATTTTTAGCTTATGTAGGAATCAAAGGATTCGAAGTATACTAGATGGATACTGAATCTACCTTTCTAAATGGGAATATGAAAGAAGAAGTGTTGAGTAACTTGAAGGGTTATCTATAATAGATAACAAAGACTATGAAAATTGAAAAGGGTTCTCTATGGTCTAAAGCAAGCTCTTAGAGCTTGGCATGCTAGGCTTGACAAATATCTCTTGGATCAAGGATTAAAAATAGGAGTTGTAGACAATAATCTATATATCAAGGCAAAATATGGACATCAACTAATAGTAGTTGTTTATGTGGATGAAATCATTTTTGGTGGAAATAATGAAAACATGACAAAGGCTTTTACAAGAAGTGATGAAAAAATAATTTGAGATGTCTATGTTAGGAGAACTATCATTCTTTATTGGGTTATAGATCACTAATCTAGGTGAATCCATATATGCTCTAAAAATGAATCCATCAAATTATAGAATAATCATCAACATAGTGTAGAGCTCATCAAGAGCTTTCTGGTGCAATTTGAATCGGTTTATTTTAAGCCTTTAATGCACAAAGATATCATGTGTCAAAGATCAAATAGGGTAAGTAAAAAAAATTGGTTTGGATGGAAAATCTAGTTTGACATCAATAAGTGGTGAGTGATCGATAAGTGGCAAGAAGAGAGTGGTCCACATGGTGTGTCCTCAAGCCACCATGTGTCTTACCACCACTTAATTATTTTACCATTTATATTTATGGTCCAATTTTAATAGTCATCTAATTGACTATATTGAAAGTAATTAAATTCTATGCCATGAAGTAAGTTCACATTAAACCTAGCATGTGACACATCCACATCATGATTTTTAATTAAATTCCCAAATTCAATGCCATGCTACAAACTTCCACACACATGCCACATGACCGAATGTTCAATCCACAAGCCACATCCCAAGTGTTATATGGAACCATCTAACATCCATGTTATAACCAAAAACATCCACAAAGACACCACATAACCCAAGATTAATTCTATCCACTTCATGGAATATGCCCTTAAAGCATTAACAACCATGAGTTTCATGGTATTTGAATATGTGAAAATAATACCCACTTACCAATGTGGGATAAAGGATTAACATAAGCCACCAAAAATGATGGAGAAGGGACTCAAACCTTGCATTTTAGATAAAAGGATAACATCCCCACTGGTGAAATTGTGGGTTTAAACACTATATAAAGGGCTTAAGTTTATATTTGAAGGCATGTTTTGAATATTATTCTGTGTATACAAGGCATGTGAAGGAGTGTGAGAGACTTATAGATTGTATTAAGGCCTTGAACAAGATAATATTATTTTGAGAGTATCTCTAGGATAGAATTAAGCCCATTAAGATGATTTGGAGACTTTTAAATAAATTAGAAATCTATTTTGTGACAATTATAATAGGATAGATCGCCATTGGAGTGGATTTGGAGATGTAGGATTTTAAATTCAACTCCATTATCAAATTGTGTGTGGTATTTATATCAATTTTTGTTTCTTTAATTATTGTACTCTTGAAATTCAAATTATTTTGGATATTTAAAAGCTGATTTTATTTTTGTAATCATTTTAAATATTGATTTTGTTAAGTTGTTAATAAGGTTTTGATTCATTATTCAAGTGTATTTTTTCCAAATTATGACACTTGATTATTATCGATTACGAATTAGATTTTTTATATCAAAGTGAAATTTGGTATTTAATCATGTGGATTGCTAATGTATGTTGATAAGGTTGAGATCTAAGCATGTTGAAGGAGTATTGGCTGAGTATAATCTAGAGGTTAGATCAAGACATGATGCGGAAATGGGAGATGACTTCAAGTCTAAATGAGCTTTTTGAGAGGCCTTCTTGGAAATGAAAGATATGGTCGATGAGATTTATTGTGAATGATGAAGGAAAATGGAGCATGATGAAGGTGGTAAAAATTCTAAGAAATCTTCCTCCTCTATGAATGATATTAAAGACAAAAAAGACGTTGAATCTTTCCCTTCACTAAATCTAGATATTAAGTTTGAATTATCAATGTTTAATGGTGAGATTAGTGTAGAAATGTTGGATAATTAGATAAATAAAATTGAAGTATATTATAGGGTCTAGAAGATTGTAGATGATGAGGATAAAATTCACTTGGCTAATTTTTGAATGGGAGGCACAACTCTCATTTGGTGGGAGAGTAAGTTGAAGGAAAACAAGATTAACACAAGCAACTAAATTTTTACTAGGAGTGAATTTGTTGATGTAAATTGAAATCAATTTTATCCTTTAGACTATATGAAGTAAGCCATGATGGATTAGTAATATTTTAGACAAACTAAAGGTTAAAGTGTTTAATATTATATACAAGAATTTAGGAATAAGGCTTTACTTTTGAATATTCCTCTTTATACACAGGAAACACTGCTTAAGTATATAGGTGGGTTGCATAGTTACTTGAAACACATGATTTTGGTTCTCAATCCCACTAGTTTGTATAAATCATGTGTTAAAGCCATTCATTTAAAGGCTAGAGGAAAATAGATAAAATAATCTTTTCCTAAAATTAAATGTAAGCAATCTGATGTTAAGCATTCTAAAGGGCAAAGTTCTAGAAAGGTTAAACAAAAATCCATTGTTATTATTCATAAAGAAGAGGGTAAGACATTTTTCAATCATTATAAGAAAAATCATAATGATTCTAAGTGTTGGAAATTACACCTAAGTTAAGACATTTCAACAAGTTTAAGAAGAAGGATAAGCAAACTAATATTGTGGTTCAGGATCTAGGTTCAAACTCTAGGGATGAAACTAAGATCACAACTATGAGTATGCAAAATTGTTCCTCTTTTTATTTATAGCACTAAGTAATCTAATGTTTCTTCCTCTTAAAAATAGAAATATGTGCTTGATGATAAGAAAAGAAATGAGTTGTTCCACATTAGGGTTGTTGCAAAACATACTAACATTGACACTCTATTTGATAGTGGATCTCAAGCAAACTTCATTATTTAAGAGATTGTTATAAATTTAGTCCTACAAAAAAATCCCCATCTGAAGCCATATCCACTTGGTTGGGTATGTGATAATGCAAAAATGCAAGTAACCAAAACTTGCAGATTGAAATTTGCCATTGCATTTAAATTTGTGGATGAAGTTTATCTGGATGTAGTTCCTCTGGACATATGTGGGATTTTTTTAGGAAGCTCTTATCTTTATGATAGAAAAATAATCTTCTGTAGAGAGGAGAATAAGTACTTTCTTGTTAAGGATGGCATTAAATATATAGTCAGAACACATCAAGTTAAGATGAGTCTTTCCTTGGTTACAATAGGGCAAATAAAAAGACTAGTCAATTCAAGAAAGATCATTTGTCTCATGTTGATTAAGTCGAAGGAAAAAGAATATTCCCAGGCTATGGAAAATTTTGATCCTAAACATAAGAAATAATTGGTTGAAATCATTTCTAGTTATGATGATGTGTTTTAGGATCCCAAAGGGTTACCCCCTAAAAGGGGAGTTCAACATGAAATTCAATTGTTACAAGATTCTCCTCTCCCTAACATTGGCATGTATAGGTTATCAGTGGTGGAAATGAGGAAATCAAAAAGTAGGTAATGAAACTTTTGGAAAAGGGTGTTATTTGTCCTAGTATATCTCTTATTAGTTCACCTATCATTTTAGTGCCAAATAAAGATGACACATGGTGAATGTGTGTTGATTTACATGCTTTGAATAAAATTACTATTAAGAGTCATTACCCTTTTCTTCATATTGATGATTTCTAGATTAGTTAATAAATGCTATCTATTTCACTAAGTTAGAATTGAAAAGTGATTATCATTAGGTTAGGATTAATGATGGTGATATTTAGAAAACTACTTTAAAGACAAAATAGGGATTGTTTTAATGGCATGTCATGCCTTTTGGATTATGAAATGCACCGGCTACATTCATGTGTTCGATGAATGATGTTTTTAGACCATTCCTTGATGATTTTGTTATAGTCCACTTAGATGATATTTTGATCTTCAATAAGTCTTGGGAAGATCATGTGATTCATATTAGGAAATCCATGGATGCATTGAGAATGGAGAAAATTTGTTTAAAATTGTCTAAATGTGAATTTAGCAAGACCTCTTTGGTTTACTTGGGTTATATTATAAGACATGGTGAATTGAAAATTGATCTTAAAAAAGTGGAGGTTAAAGTTAAATGGCCTGAACCTAATAATGTAACTGAGGTTATAATTTTTCTTGGTATAATACAATATTAGAGGAAATTCATTTCTAATTTCTCACTTATTGCATCACCCTTGCATTTTTTGACTAGTAAAAAATAGGTTTTTTAATGGCGAGGCAAGCAACAAAGGGCCTTCAACACTTTAAAGACAAAGATTAATACTACTCATATCTTGGCACTTCCTAATTTGTAGCAGCCATTTAATATTGAGACAGATGCAAGTGATTATGCTATGGGAGCTATTTTGATGCAAGGAAAGAAGCCATTATGCTATCATTTTGAGACCTTCACAAGTGTGGTAAGAAATTATATAACTTATGATAAGGAATTGTATGCATTGGTTCAAAGTGTTAAGAAGTGGAAACATTAATTGATGCATAAGGAGATAGTGATACATACAAATCATCAGCCTCTCTAATATCTCTAGTCATAGGCCAAACTACAACAATTTAGGCATTTTTATTGGATGGGTTTCCTACAACAGTTTCATCTTGTGATCAGGTATAAGAAAGGTATTTAGAATAAAGTTTTTGACATGCTTTCAAGGCTTCCTATGGTAGTTGCATCTATTATTTTATAGCATAGTTATTTGACTTATGAAAATTATAAATAATAGTATGTTGATGATGAAAACTTTAAGGATGTATATAAAGACTTGATGAGTGGTAAATAGGTAGAAGAATCAGACTATCATGTGCATAATGCACTCTTGTATCATTTAGGTAAACTTTGTATTCCTAAAAATGAAAGGGTGTACATGATTAGGGAAGTAAATACTTCTCTTATTTTTGGTCATTTTGGAGTAGGTAAAATGGTTTCACATTTGAGAATGTATTGTTACTGGCCTCGTATGTAGGAAAATGTTTCCAAATATATCAAGAGGTGTGTTATTTGTGCCACAAGAAAGCCTAATAATAGGAAACCAGGCCTTTACACTCCCTTACATGTTCCTACTCATCCCTAGGAAAGTATTTCCATAGACTTTGTAGGGGGTTTGCCTATGCCATGAAGGAAACATGATTACTTGTATGTGGTAGTGGATAGATTTAGCAAGATGTGTGTTTTGATTCCTTGAACTACATATATTATAGAGGAAGGTATGACATACTTGTTATTTTAGCATGTATGGGTTCATTTTGGTTTGTCCACTTCTATTATTTCTAATCATGATTCTTAGTTTCTTGGGAAATTTTAGTCAACATTATGGGAATTGATGGACACTAAGTTGAATAAGATCACTACATTTCATCCACAAATTGATGCTTAGACAGAGGTTGTAAACCACATAGTAGTACACTTAAGAGTTATTATAGTAAACATCCAAAGTTATGGGATGAAAATTTATGCTCTATTCAACATGCTTACAACTATGCACTTCATTCTTCTACTATGAATTCTCATTTTGAAGTTTTTTATGGATATTTGCCTAAATATCCTCTAGATGTTTGTTATGGATAAGATTTAGCTGTTGATGAATGTAAAGATGTTTCTAAAGCCAATAATTTCATTGAAAAGATATAATATGTACACCAGACTATCCGAGATCAATTGGAAAAAAATCAGGCAAAGTATAAAGCAAGACATGACAAACATCATGTTGATCACCAATTTTTTGTAGGTGATTTGGTATGGCTTCACATTAGTAAGGAAATTCTAACATGTGAAGGTAAAAAGTTGAAATCAATATGGTATGGTCCTTTTTGGATTATCGAAAAGATTGGTAAAAATGCTTTTTGGTTATATTTTCCATCTTATATGTAGATTTATTCAGTTGCGAATGTGGAAAATCTAAAATTATATGAACCTCTGATGATTGTAAATCATGATGAGATTGTATCCATTCCTTTTACTAATGATTTTGCTCCCGAGTATCTAAAAAAATTACAGGAAGATACAATTCTTGACAGGAAGGTTTAGACTTCATGAAGGGGAGATGTTGAGTATCTTCATGTTGGTCTCAAAGGGATGTACTCAAACAAGGCAAAATGGATGGAAGTTAGAAGAATGAGGGAGAAATACCCTCAACTCTTTACCAAATTAACCAACTTTTGGAGGTCCAAAATCTCCTAGTGTGGAGGATTGATCTAGGTGGATCCATATATGCTCCAAAAATAAAGTCATCAAACTATAGAATGATCATCAACACATAATATAGCTTATTGAGAGATTTCCTACACAATTTGAATGGGTTGATTTTGAGTTTTTATGCACAAGATATCACACACCAAAGATCAAATAGGGAAAGTAAAAAAAAATTGGTTTAGATGGAACATCCAATTGGACTTCGACAAGTGATGAGCAGAGAGTGGTTCACATAGTGGGTCCTCAATCCACCACGTGTCTTGCCACCACTTAATTATTTTACCATTTATCTCCATGGTCTAATTTTAATAGTCATCTAATTGACTATATTATAATTAATTAAATTCCATGCCATGAAATAAGTCCATGTCAAACCTGCCACATGACACATCCACGTCACAATTTCTAATGAAGTTTACATGTTTAATGCCATGCCAAAAAATTATACACACATGCCATGTGAATGAATGTTCAATCCACATGCCACATCCCAAGTGATACATATAAACATTCAACATCCATGTTCTAACCCACAACATCCATGAAACCATCACATAGCCTAAGATTAATGCCATCCACTTCATGGAATATGCTATTAAGGTATTAAAAACCATGAGCTTCATGGTATTTTTATGTGGAAATAATACCCACTTACCAATGTGGGATAAAGGATTAACATAAGCCACCAAAAATGATGGAGAAGGGATTTAAACCTTGTATGTTTGGATAAAAGGATAACATCCCCACTGGTGAACCTATGGGTTTAAACACTATATAAAGGGCTTAATTTTATATTTGAAGGCATGTTTTGAATATTATTCCATGTATACAAGGCATATGAAGGAGTTTGAGAGACTTAGAGATTGTATTAAGGCCTCAAATAAAATAATATTGTTTTGAGAGTATATTTGGGACAAAATTAAGCCCATTAAGATGATTTGGAGACTTCTAAATAAATTGTAAAGCTATTTTGTGATAATTATAATAGGAGCGATCCCCACTGGAGTAGATCTAGAGATGTAGGCATTTAATCTGAACTCCATTATCAAATTGTCTATAGTATTTCTATCAATTTTTGTCTCTTTAATTATTACACTCTTGAAATTCAAATTATTTTGGATATTTAAAAGCTGATTTTAATTATGTAATAATTTTAAATATCAATTTTATTATTTTGTTAATAAGGTTTCAATCCATTATTCAAGTGTATTTGTTCCAAATTAAAACACTTGATTATTGTCAATTACGGATCAATCACTCAATTTAAAATAGGTATATTTATCTCATAAGCCAAGTACATAAGAGAAATGTTGAAAAGGTTTGAGATGGAAGAGTTCAAGGTAGTTATTACACCCATGGCCATATGATGTAAGTTGAGAAAAGTAGATGAGTCTTCAAAGGTCAATCAATCATCATGTAGGTCAATGATTAGAAGTTTGTTGTATACCACTACCTATACACCTGACATCATACAAGCAATAGATCTTATGGGAAGATTTCAAGTAGATCCAAAGGAAAGTCATATGCAAGAAATTAAAAAGATACTCAAATACCTCAAGGGGACTATGGAATATGGATTATGGTATCCAAAAAGTAAGGAGTTCAATTTAATAGCCCACAAAAATGCAGATTGGGAAGGTAGTATAGATGATAAGAAGAGTATCAATGGAGGATATTTCTTCCTAGGAAGATGTCTAATGTCATGGAAAATCAAAAATAAACCATCAGTAGATTTATCCACATGTGAGTCTAAGTACATTGAAGCAACTTCATGTTGCACATAGCTCCTATGGATGAGACATAATCTAAAAGACTATAAGGTGGAGTATGATGGTCTAAGCCCCATATACTATGATAGTACAAGTGTTAAAAGTGTCTCAAAGAACTATGTCATGCACTCAAGAACCAAACACATTCCCATTAGATATCATTTTCTAAGAGAGCAGGTAAGTAAATAAAGTGCCAAACATGAATATGTTTCTACACAGGATCAGATTGTAGACATCCTAACCAAACCACTACCGAAGGTAATTTTAAACATATAAGATAGGAATTATGTGTAATTAATACCCCTATCGATCATTGAGATACTAAGGGGGAGATAATCATGCTCATTACATTCATGTACATGTGAGTATTTCAAAGAAGGTATGCATGGTTTGAGGGGGAGTCATTAACTGAGCTTGATTTGTGTTGAAGTGGTATTGTAATATAAAGTTCATTTTGGATGAGGTGATAGTTGTAGAATATCTATGTCATTAATGTCAAAGGGTGGAGAAAGGATGAGAAAAGGCAAGAACTAGGTCTAATAGACGATTTCCATCAAGAGTGGCTGATAGTTTTTTTGAGTGTGTTTACCATCAATGATAAAGGAGGAGATTGTTAAACATTGTCATTGATTGAGGAAGAGATTATTGAGCATTATATTTGAGTGTTGAGCTTTTATATTTAATGTTGTCATTGATGTTATAGGTTATAATGAAGATGCATGGTTCTTTCATCAATGTCAATATAATTTCATTTGATATCAAAGGTTCTTATGAAGATGCATGATCAAGAAAGCCTTGAGGTACATATGATGAGTTCTGATTGCCAGCATAGTGAGTGTTGCTACTATATGAAATTAGTAATGAGAGAATATTATTTGAAGAATGTTATAATGACAACTTGAGTGAAATCATTGAGAAGAAGTATGAGTGAATATAGGTTAGTATAAAAAGTGTATAACATCTTGTAGTGATTTGTCCAAACCTTGTGAAATGGTATTTACAAGTGGCAAGATGAAATAAGTGAGCTCTAAAGATGAAGCTGTGTGATCTAAAGATCTATGTAAGTAGTTCTGAAGATATTTAGAATGAGCTATAAATATGAGAATGCTCTGAAGAGAATGATACATAGAATACTTGACATTATTTTAACATGAGAGATATTTTTTGAGTTTATACATGAGGTGTTGAGGACCTTGAAAATTATTAGAAGATCATCTCCAAAGATTTGTACATACAACATCGAATAGGCTGTAGTCAAGCTCTAAAATATGTAATTAGCTCTAAATAAGTTCTATTAAAGCTCCAAAGAAGAGTGAGTCTATGAATTTTCTTGAGAATACACAAGATACATTGAAATGAAGGAGAGTTTTAACATGAAGAATAAAAAGTGGATAGAAGGTCAGACTCAAGGCTTAATAAGACTTGCAGGTCAAGGCTTAGAAATCAAGAAGAGAGATGGTGGCCAAATGAGATAACAAGATCAATTTACATAACATGAGTGAGTAGGTGAACATTAATAGAGGTGATTCAATTTGTTTTAAGTATGTGCATGAAGTTTCAGGTCTTTATTTTTAAAAAAATGCATAAAAATTATTTCAAGGTTTCTCGAGTGCACAAAATGAAGAGTTGTCTATCTGAGAAGGTTTTCTTAGTACTCATTAGTCTATGCATCATCTACCTGAGAACCTAAGATATTAATGGTAGATGAAGAATTAATATATATAAAATTTACAAGCATTGGTTTCTAAAAAGAGGAGATAATTTTTATGAATGATCATTAAGACTGGAAGATGGTCTAAACCCTCTTAAAACCCTAATCGTGACCCAATGTTGAATATGTTTTTTTAAAGAGCTTAGAATGGTTTGATATGGTAATAAAATTGATTGGATTTTTAATAAAACACTCCCAAGAATCTCTAGGTGTGATTTTATATCATATTATAGACAATTTCCATATCTCAGGTGTGCAAAGTTGATGATCAAAGTTGGCCAGGTGCTAACAGACCTAGTGGTGCAAATAGTGAGGAAACTAGACAAAAGTGAGAAGATTATTATTGATGTGTTTTCATGTGATAATGATGAATTAAAATTCATGATTATGTTGTTTATGTATTTAATTATCTAACCATTATTTTTATAATCTTGGAAGTTAGAGTAAGAAGTTTGGAACATTGAAGCCAAAATGGCTTATCTGATTGAGTAGAGTTTGTGAGAGAGAAGAGTGAAAGATTGGTCTATAAGACCAATAGTTTTCATTATATATCATAATATAATTAGTTGAAATTTATATAAAGATATTTTAATATATTTTTCATGCATTGAAATCCTTTTAATGTATTCAATCGTGTGTCAGATGTTTATGTTTCCTTGACAGTGTTTTGGAGCTAGTTGGCAGTTCTGAGTGAACATCTTGTAGAGAAGTGTTTGAACCTATTTACCTTGAGTTGAAGCATCAAATAAAGTTTATAATGACCATAAGATCATTATGTTTTTAAATATGTAAATTTTTTATATGGTTTTTTGGAAAAATTTAGTGTATACCGCAGTTATTCAAGTCAAAGTTTCTATATATATGCATGCCTTTTATAAGCAGTGATTTAAGTAAGGGTTCAAGTGGTAGCTGGACCTAAAAGGTGTTATGGACCTAAAGTAAAGTTGGATAATGGATATTGGAGTCTTTTATGACTTTTTAGTATAGTGTGAGGTGTTTGTATATGCTTCAATAAAAATCAAATGGTAATGTGTTGTTAAGAAGACCTATTAGGTTTACATAAGCCTAAAAGTGGAGTAAATTGATGTATGGCTGACCTATTGTAGTGATTGATTAATGATTAAGCAATATTATTTTAATATGATTTGAATAATTTATGGACAACCTAATTTATTTTAATATGTATCCAAACTATAAGGATATGATCAAGTGACTTATATAAAAGCAAGGCAATTAGGCCTATTTTTGTGTGGGCTTAGAGTGGATAAAAAGAGGATGTGTAGAGAGAAAGAGTATAGGAGGATAAGTGAATGATAGAGATAATTTGTGAGTAGAAGGAGGCCATGTATACCATTAGATAAGTGTCATGAATATCTAACAATGGTTATATATTTGAGGATCAAGGTCAGAAGACTTAATCAAGTCATGAAGAGGGTTAGCTAAGTAAAGAGCCGAAAGAAAATATCATCATCTATTGTAGAAGCAATAAGGTTTTTTGAAGGTGATAAAAAATTTAATTGGTTGAGTTGGTGTTGATTCATCTAGGGGGTTGGTGCATCCTTATAAGTTTGTGCTTTCTAAAAGTGAGTGGGTGCTTGGTAAATTAGGAATCGGTGCTCCTTGTTTGGTTGGTGTTCATCTAGAGTAGGGTTGATAGATCAGGGTTGGTGATCCAAGTTGAGTGGGTAATCAAATTAAGATTAATCCATTACTTTATAAGAGTGTATCCCAAGCTATGTTTTAGTGGGTTTTATACCCCAAAAGGGTTTACCATGTATATGTTGTGTTCATGATGTACATGCTTGTTAAGATGGTTCATGAATGGTTAAATATAATTTAATGAAGTGTTGAAGACTGATTCACCCCCCTCATATTCATATTATTTTTAACATGATTCCATATAAATTAAGACATTTTGGGAAAATGGATTAATGGGATGCTACAACATGACATGATCTCGATGACCCAATACCTTGAGGTAGTATGTATAATCTTGGAACACATCTGAGCTCCAAGTGAGTGAGATTGCACTGCAAGGCATAATCTCATTACATCATGACCAAAACACAATCACATATAGCAAGCCTTAGTATAATAGAGAAAGAGTGTGAAACAACCACATGGAATGACCTACTAATGAAGTACATGTTGGTGATGATGTCAACAAGGTCTTGGTTTAAATTTGTTGGCCCATCTATCCATCAAGGCTATCAAAGCTAGAGATGGGATTATGAATTCAATTTGATTTATAGAATCAAGTTATAGATCTTTTCTGACCAAAAAATGGTAGAATTTAATACAAGACTAGGTTATGGCATTAATTAAGAGATAACATGCATATTTGGATCAAGAAAAAGGTATAAGACAAATTTGGGCCTTCAAGAGATATGGAGCCTAACTGCACTAAACTTGAGTGGATGGTAATCTTGATGAAATCTCAGCTACATTTTCTTATATTATGAATTCAATCAAGAATGGTCCCTAATATTTTAATGAAATATTTAAGTGAGATTCATCCCAATTGATCTCAAGTGGACCCAATATAATGATAATTTTTTAAACCACCCATTAGTGGGTGAATTTGAATGTGAAACTCCATGGAACTACAATTCTATGTAAGATCATCTCTTGCATTGTAATAAGGGCTAGTTCCCTTATATTAAAACAAATTAGTAGATCAAATAGATATATCATTTTAGGATTATAAATATGATGCCCATTTGTTTTTAGCATTTTCCTATTTTCTAGATTAGTTTTTTGAGGTAAGGTTGTTTAGGAGCCATATCTATAACTTACATGAGTATTTGATGAACTCTTAATTGACCCCTTTAATGTAAATCTATTTATCTAAAATATTTATCATTTGATAGACTTGGTTTGTGCATGTATATGGTGACCCTATTTCCCTCACTGGATCTACTACTTCATTCCATAGACTCTTGCACTATCCTTAGTTAATGTTGTGCTAGTTCTAGCTTAACTAAGGACTCATTTGTCCAAGGATTTGTCTAATCGACAGAATCAGATTGGTATCCATTAGAAAGAAGACTATTTCTTCTCCTTTTTCCCTACCATTCTCTCTTTTTATTTTTATTTTTATTTTATCAACTTTATTTTTTTAGTTTCTGATTTGTAATCTAAATCTAACACTTTATCTTGATTGCATGCTCTTTTATTTGTCTATTTATCATTTATGCATTATTGAACTTATAAGCAATAGACATTTGCTTTTGAATTAACTATTTATATTCATAGTTATATCATTTTATTAGTTCTGTAGGAATAATCTCTACATTTATAATACATGTGATTAGTCTAAAATACTCACTAAAACCCCTTGAAATGGAATGGACACAACAAGCCAACTGGGTTACCCTGCATACCAAGGATTGGTAACTAAGACCTTAGGGATTTTTTTTGTGTAAGTCATCTTTCAAGTGACATGGTGATTAAAAAACCCTACCTATTATTTATTGTGTCAAAAGACCCATCAATAATATGTGAGTAGAATAGAGTCACTCAACTAATTATGGATTCCATCTAGCATCCTAGTTGGTAAATTTGATATCTGATTACATCATGACTTGATCAGTTGGAAGGATATAACCAGTCTAGTCAGGTGATCTCCATAGGTTAAAAATATTTGTAGTGAATTAACCCCTAAATCAAACAAGCCCCTAATTCTATATATCCCTAAGTGATAAGGCATGGGAAAGTGCACTCCTAGTGTAGGAAAGTTTATCCTTCACCTTCATAGGTGATTAATTATCCTGATCATAACAAATTGATTGATTATGCACCCTATCCTCAAATCAATTATCTTGATCAAAAAAGGTGTATAACCAACCACAAATCCACATTATAGAATATGTGACTTATTTATTGATGAATCACATAATCATTGCCTTACCTTTTCATTTGTTCACTCAACCAACTTGCACATATTTTTATCTTTTTTATACATGAGGAGTAGAAGAGGATAAACTTGACTTGATCTCTTTGATTTCAATGAAAATAGGTCATAATTGTTGTTCCCAAAATTTGTCACTTGTTTTTGTGGACAACATATCAACTATTTTGGTCTTGCAGGCCAAAATGATCTCTTCCTTTTTCAAAAAATGTTCAGAGCAGCCAAGTTCTTCAATTATTCAAGCATTTTTAACTAAGGAACTCACAGGTTCAATAGGCGGGCTTTCTTTAAAGGAAGTTCAAAACACTTGAGGCTTTTCCTTAGTGTTTTGAGGCTGGTTCAACACTAAGGTTCAATAAAAAGACTTAACGGCAAGCTTCAAACAAATGGAATGAACCATTGAACCCTGCCTTCAAAAGGTTCAAACGTTCAAAGAGTTCAAAGGTTTAATGACTTCGGTGGACTTAAAGAAAAGAAGGCTTCAAAGAGTGAATATTGAACTGTTGAACTGATTGAACCTTGAACCAAAAAGAGTTCAATGTTTCAATGGTTTAATGAGTTCAATAAGTTCAACAGACTTAGAAAATGAAAGGATCCAGAGAGTTTTAAGCTTCAAAGGATTCAAAGAAATAGATTGAACCATTGAACCTTGAATTGAAATGGTTCAAAGGTTCAAAGAGTTTAGAGTTTGAAAGGAAGCTTTGAGTGAATGAAGGAAGTGGAAGATTATAGAAAGAAGTTCAACCAAATGGTTTAACAAAAGAAAAAGAGAGCGAACACGGCTCTTTGCAAAGTTCTAAACTATCGACCATTGAACCACTTTGAACCATTGAACCATTGAACCAATATACTTTGAAAGGTTCCAATGTTCAAAGTTTAAAGTGGTTCAAGTGACCAAGTGACCAGTGATGTCCCCATAGATGTCAAATTCAGAGTAACGAAATATCTGTGGATCTTCAAAGATGCACACCTGGGAACAAACTCAACGAGCAACCAAAGAAGATAGCTCGAGAGCTCAGATCACCAAGGAAAGAAAAAATGTGGCAAGGAAGAGAGAAAAAATGCTACAAGAAATTTAGAAATATCTATAGGAGAGTTATTTATAGTAGGTGGAATAGTCCACTAGGTGGACATCAGAGAGCACAAACATTCAAAGGCATGGCCTATTTTTTGCATTAAGTATAGGCGAATGGACAAACACTTTGAACCATTGAACCAATATACTTTGAAAGGTTCCAATGTTCAAAGTTTAAAGTGGTTCAAATGACAAAGTGACCAGTGATGTCCCCATAGATGTCAAATTCAGAGTAATGAAATATCTGTGGATCTTTAAAGATGCACACCTGGGAACAAACTCAATGAGCAACCAAAGAAGATAGCTCGAGAGCTTAGATCACCAAGGAAAGAAAAAATGTGGCAAGGAAGAGAGAAAAAAATGTTACAATAAATTTAGAAATATCTATAAGAGAGTTATTTATAGTAGGTGGAATAGCCACTAGGTGGACATCAGAGAGCACAAAAATTCAAAGGCATGGCCTATTTTTTTGCATCATAAAGAAGACCAAACAACCCATGCTTAGGAGGAGACATTTGAGATTATTTAAAATACCAAAATTTAAGGTCGATGACTCATTCTAGCATAGCCCTTTCACAGATATAAAAGGCATTCAATTCAGCATGGGCCATTTTCATGAAAACAAACACCCAAGTCTTTCTTGGAATGTTATATATTGTAATATCCCATTTTATGCAAAAGAAGATCTCTTTGTTATTAGAAGCATTACTCTACCCAAATTGAAAGGCATTCTTAAGACTTTGAGCTCAATCTATTAATCATATTTTGTTATTTGAATGAGAAAGCAAGTGACCTTTCAGACTTTGTGTTGAAATAGCTTGTGTTATCTAGGAAATTGTTCTTATGTCTGTTTCCTAAATACAATATTGTACATTTAATCAAATAAGAAAAATTAGTGGAAGTAATCTGGAAGGTGTCTTGAAGTCAACTGTGGGGACTTTATGCTGCCATCATTGTCTTCAGTCTGTTTGTTTTATATTTTAGTGTAAAGGATATTGGTGAGACTTTGAGCTCCCATTACCCTTCGTAACCTGTCACTCTATTGTAGTTGAGGTGGATAATTTGTGATACACTTCATCCTACTATGTTCCTATGTCCTAATTAGTGAGAGAAGCAATGAAAGACTGTGATTTTTTGAGTTTTTTGTGGTTATCATTACTACCCAGGAAGCAATCATCTGGTTTTCTGAACATCATTTCTAAAAGAAGAGAAATGCCTTCAACAATTACCTAGGATTTCTCTTTGTCCTTGTGAACATCATCTCTAAAAAAAGAGAGATGGATGGTATGATTTCACCCCTATGTGTATTTTAGCTTACATATATATAATAGTTTGTAGAGAACCTCCCCTTGCTGAGAGGAGAGATTTATCTCATTGTAGCTATGGTCAACACACTCATTTTATCACATAAACCTCCTTATGTTGTGGTTGATGTAACCATTTTTATATCAATTAGCTAGTGACAAAATATTCACCCAATAGTTTTTTTGGTGACTCAGCTAGGGAAGAACACGCAATTTGAAGCCTCAAGCTTCCAATTGAAGTAGTTCCAGTTCTTTTCCATTTCCATTTTTCACTCTAGAAGATCCATAGTATATACAAAGCCAGAGAGCTCAAGGTATTATTGACCCTGTATTTGAGTTTGTGTGGAAAAATAAATTTGATCTTTCCCCTCCACAAACTCACCTTCAGCAAACTAGGTGTTTTCCTCCTACCAAGGTCAGGTCTCCAATACCAAGTAAATCTTCTCTTTCCTCTGCTAGCAAAGCTTTATCTATACATAACCTACCAAGATTTTTTATCCCTCCCTTCCATTATCATATCATGGTAGCTCAAGGCCCCTAGGGTAACACCTTTGGTCCCCTAAATCTAACTCCACCTCTACATGAAATACCTCACAATTCAAGGAAGAATTTCCCCAAGTTCTTTGGTGATGGGAGAGTTCATCCTGATGAACATATTGTAGTCTTTTACATAGCCTGTGGTGTGATAGGCGTGGAGTATGAGGACATAGAAGTTAGACTATTTGTAGAAATATTATAAGGTGCTACTGCAAACTAGTTTTATCATCTGCAGGCCCAGACTGTGACTAATTGGAACACCCTCAAAGCCAAGTTTGAAGCAAGGTTCAAGCCTACAGAAGATACACATTCCCTATTGGCTCAGCTCACACAAATGAAGAAGGAGCCTCATGAGCCTATGAGGGACTTCATAGCTAAATTTGACAAGCTGAGAAATAGGATTCCTACAATAGCTCAACCAACACTTGAGAATTTCAAATGCTTCTTCATCAATTCGTAGCTTTCTAAAGTGAGTTTCCTATTGAGGTGAGCTGGCCACATAGACCTTGTTGCAACTCAAGATTTGGCCATTGAGGTTGAAGATGATATTATCTTAACAGGAAAGATAAGAAAGATCTTAATAGAAGTAAATCTTCTTCATCTTCTGAATATTCTTCTTCAGGCACCACTAATTCTATGATGCAAAAGATGTAAAATGAGTTGCTAACTCTAAAAAAGCAAATGGCACAAGGGATGTCTACTCCTCCTTTGTAACAAGATATACCAAGGAGGACATTTCCCAACCAGTCATACCAAGACAATGCTGCCAAGAATAGGGGGCAACTAAATCATCTTCCTCCCCCACAAGGGAAGCTTACCATTGAAGAAGCTCTAGCTAAATCAATAGTTGGATATCTTGAAACTAAATCTAATTTTTCTTTCCAACCTGAGTTGAACCAAGAAAATAATGCTGATATCTTTACAGAAGACCAAGAAGAATCAGCTAGTGACTCTAACATTGGTTTCCTAAATTACGAGGATGAACCCAGAAGTAAAGGTGAAGCATTTGATGGATCATACATAGTATTTACCAGGTCCCAAAATCAGTCAACTCAACAAGCTGATAAGGAAAAAATAGGGGAAGAATCTTGATGAACAATTTCAATTTCTAAATGAGGAACTTCACTTCCTTTCCAATCAAAGGACCCGGTGATCACTAAAAAAGTAACTACCCCAAACATTTATACACTTTCTTCTTCAAATTCTCAGACTAGTACCACACCCCCAAAAAACTAGAAGGATGGACTACCTTCCCCTATCCCTAGTCCATTTTAGTCATTTGATATAATTGACCATGTTAAGAAGATCAAAAATTTAAATGTTTGAGTTTGAATTCTTGCAATCCAACTCTGAGCAATTGGATAGGTTAGTTCAATGCGTAAAAAATAAAACCATCCCTATAGGACAAGATATTTTCAAAGTAATTCCTAGTCCCCCCAAGAACACATCCACCTAGAATAAACTTGTGATTACTCCTCCAACTACCCCTAGGAAAATAGAACCATTTTATGTTTCCCTGTTGATAAATGGTCATCAGCTGAACAATTGCATTATAGACTCAGGCACTTCTAACAATGTCAAGCACACCAAGGTGGTAGAATATCTTGGTCTCATGCTGACCAAGACCTTTGGGAGATGTTTCTCCATGGAAAACAAACAAGTGCCACTTCTAGGAAAAATCAAAGATGCTCAGTTTGCATTTGTGGCTTTTCCAGATAAGAGAATCAATATGATAGTCCTGGTGGCTAACATCCCAGCCTCATACAACATCCTTCTTGGGAATTTTTTTTTCAAGGTTTTTTATGGAGAATTGAGCATGGACCTATCTGAGGTGAGGATACTTGTGAAGGGCATCATGCAAAGGCTACTTCTTGAGAAGGAATCAAAGTACATTGTCACCCAAACATCAGCCCTTGAAGCTCAAATTCTATTTGTCTTTAGTAATGGGTAATTAAATCCTATCCATAAAGTATGTTCTTATGTCATCTGATGAAATTCCTATAGGTAAAAATCTAAAAATTGATTTAGATAGGACAACAGAAGAATTGATAGAATGTAGTGTAGGTGCAAAAGGATCTCCCTTCCCAAATGAAGTAAAATCTGAAAGAGGGTCAGTTTTTGATGATGTGTGGATTCTAGAATTTGATGGTAGCTATTCTTATACCAGTTCTGGAGCTAGGATTGTGTTGATATCTCCTTAAGGAGATATTTTCCCCTATTCTTATAAGTTACAGTTCAGCAACACCAACAACACTATCGAGTATGAATCTTTGTTACTCAGGTTGAAGGTTGCTCAAGATAAAGGTGTTAAGCTTCTTCACGCCAAAGGAGATGCTGAGCTGGTGGTTTGTCAGGTAAGGAACTTGTATCAAATCAAGGATGAGAGATTGTGACATTATCACAATCTAGTGTGGTACTACATTAAAAACTTTGATGCTTTTAGTATTTGTGCAGTGCCCAAAGAGTTTAATGGCTGAGCAGATTCATTAGCTATTTCTACAACCCTCATAATTCCTCCCCAAAATTTCAAAATAAATAGGTACACTATCAAATTGGTCTTTTGACCAAGTTTACTAATAATGCCAACCATTGATAGGTATTAAATGGAGATAACCAAATCATTACTTTTTTGAAATAGATGGACAACTTTGAAAAGCTTCATTTTGAAGGCAATGAGTCTCCACCATGGGAATTAGCTCCTAAAACAAGTTCAAACATGGGTGAAGAATTCCTGTAGCTAAAAGGGAATAAAATCCCAAAAGGATTGGTTTCCCTTGAGAAACTGTTTGATAAGCATGATCGGTTCGTCAAACAGCAACAAAAAGATTCAAAATCCTCCAAGGATTTTGATCAAATCAATTTGAGTATAGAGGAAAATCCCAAAATGATCAATATTGGGAAGTGATGTACCCCTAATGAAAAAATCAAATTCATCGCTCTACTTCACCATTACATTGATGTTTTAGCATACTCTTATGATGATCCAAAATATCTCAGACTTAAATAAATCTAGCATGAAATTCCTCTCAAGATTGGGTCATTGCCTCACAAGCAAAAGTAAAGGTATTACAACCCCAAGATATCAGGCACGATTTTGTCTGAGATATAGAAAATACTAAATGCAAGAATTATTAATCCATCATTCCACTTGGATTGCAAACATAGTCCCTATGAGAAAGAAGAATGGAGAAATTCACTTATGTGTTAATTTTATAAATTTGAATCAGTCATCTTTAAAGGATAACTATCCCCTACCCATCATGGATCAGTTGCTATAGACAGTGACTGGCATTGAGATGTTATCAATGTTAGATGGTTTCTCAGAATATAATCAAGTGAAATTTGGTGAAGTAGACAAGTATAAGACCACTTTCACAACACCTTGGGGCACTTTTGCATATCACAAAATGCCTTTTGGCTTGATCAATGTTGGCACCACTTTTTAGAGAGCAATAGATCTTGATTTCAAAAATGAAATAGGGAAATTCATTATGGTATACCTCGATGACTTGATAGTGTTTTCTAAACACTGTCCTGATCATGTGCATCATCTACAATAAGTGTTGGAGTGATGTAGGTAGAATGGTATTTCTCTTAATCCCAAGAAATAAATTTTTGGGGTTACTAAAGGGAAAATTTTCTCAATCACACTATGTCCCAAGAAGGCATAAAGGTCAACCCAAAAAGGGTCAAATCCATCCAAGAGCTTTCTCTTCCTACTAGTAAGACTGTAGTCCACTCTTTCTTTGGAAAGGTAAATTTTATGTGAAGGTTCATCCCTGAATTCATAGAGAAGACTCACCACATTGTCAACATGATGAAAGGCAAAGCCATTTTTAGTTGGACAAAAGGAGGCAAGTCAGCATTTTAAGACATCAAGGAAGCTATCACCCATGCCCCAATTATAGTTTGTTCTAATTATACCAAAGACTTCATGATGTACAATTATGCTTCTAAACACATGATTTCAGCCATCTTGGTTCAACAAAACAAAGAAGGTATAGAATCTCCTATATCCTTCATGAGTTTTCCTCTCAAATCTTATGAGCTAAAGTATTTAAACATGGAGAAGTATGCTTATGCTATGGTAAAGGTGGTAAAGCACTTCCATTTTTACATCTTGAACTCACACACTATTCTTCTAGTTCCTGATACAACAATCAAGTCCATAATAACTCAGCAGGAGTTTAGAACTAAAATGGGTAATTAGATTGATAAAATCCATGAGTTTGATCTGGTTATTAAATCAACAAAGCTTTTGCAGGGAAGGGGTCTCTGCCAAATAATTATTGATAACATACCAGAAGAAACAGGGCATGAAGAAAAAGAAGTTGAAGACACGCCAATAGTTCTCTTTGTCACCACTATGAATGAGTGGTATTTAAATATTACTCATTTCCTTACCTATGGTGAGTGTCTTGCTCACCTGTCTCATAAATAAAAGAGGACTGTTAAGTTGAAATATGCCAACTTTTTCTTGTGGGATAATGGTCTGTATAAGAGGAACCTTGATGGGGTATTCCTTTGCTGCGTGGATAAAGTGTAACAGAACAAACTTTTGGAGTCCTTCCACAATTTGGCTTGTGGAGGACACTTTTATACACCTGTGACTACTCATAATATTCTACGAGGTAGGTATTATTGACCTACTTTGTTTCAAGATGCATATAAATTGGTACGTAGATGTGAACTGTGTCAACTATTCATTGGAAGATCCAAATTGGTTGCATTACCTCTCAAGCCAATAGTAATTGAAGAGGCATTTTAGTAATGGGGAATTTATTTTATTGGCACTATAAATCCATCCTCGAGTGTTGGACATGATTATGTTCTCATAGCCATAGACTACTTTACCAAGTGGGTGGAAGCCATTCCAATCAAGCATGCTACTTTAGAAGTAGTATGTAATTTTCTCAAAGAAAACATCATTTCCAAGTTTGGGGTTCCAACTAAGATTGTAACAGATAATGAAGTATATTTCTCTTCTCATGAAATTACCTAGTTCTGCTATAATTATGGGATTATCCTCTCCCACTCCTTTGACTATTATCCACAAGGAAATGGTCAAGCAGAATCAAGTAACAAGAATCTAGTGACCATTATTAGGAAGCTGGTAGATGCAAATTAGAAAACCTGGAATAAAGCATTATTTGATGCCTTATGGGTAGACAAAATTACACCCAAGAGGGTGATTGGTATGTCACCATTCCAACTTATGTATGGTCTCAATGCAGAGATACCAATCACCCTGGAATTACCAGCATTGAAGTTGGAAAAGGAAGTAGAAGATTCAACTTGTGAAAGTTCCATCGACAAGAGGATCATGTGCTTGACTAAACTTAATGAGAAATGAACTATGGTGGTGGACTGAATTGCTATGCATCAAAGTCTGGTAAAGAGACTCTTTGACTAGAAAGCAAAGATCTGTGATTTTTAGATTGGATATCAAGTCTTGTTATGGGACAAGATGAGAGAACCAAAAGGAATGCATGGGAAATTTGATTCTTTATGGAGAGGCCCATTTGATATTCATCAAATCAATGGTGAAAATAGTTTTCTATTGAAGTATCAAGATGGCATGCCATTTTCTCTGCCTCACAGTGGTAAGCATTTGAAGCACTTCAATCCTTGAAGTATCAGAGAAGTCCAGTTGTACATTTGTATATATGTATAGTCTTTCTTTATTTTCTATTTTTCATTTTTTTTTGACACCTTTATTTTTGGGTATCATGACTTCATAGCCCAATGAAATAAATGAAGGTGCTGAGATTCTAGACTCTACTCCCTTTAATTGTTTCAAAATTTCAATCGATGGAAGTTCCCTAACTGGAGCCAACTATTGTTTCCAAAATCTGTCACTTTTTTTTGTGGAAAACATATCAACTATTTTGGTCCTACAGGCCAAAATGATCTCTTCATTTTTAAAAAAATATTCTGAGTAGCCAAGTTCTTCAATTATTCAAGCATTTTCAGCTAAGGAACTCACAAGTTCAACAGGCAGGGTTTCTTCAAAGGAAGTTCAAAACACTTGAGGCTTTTCCTTAGTGTTTTGAGGCTAGTTCAACGTTGAGGTTCAATCAAAATACTTAACAGTGGGATTCAAACAAATGGAATGAACCATTGGACCTCACCTTTAAAAGGTTCAAAGGTTCAATGAGTATAAAGGTTTAATGACTTCGGCGGACTTAAAGAAAAGAAGGCTTCAAAGAGTGAAGATTGAACTATTAAACTGATTGAACCTTAAACCAAAAAAATTTCAAAGGTTCAATGAGTTCAATAATTTCAATGGAATTAAAAAAATGAAAGGATCTAGAGAGTTCGAAGCTTCAAAGGATTCAAAGAAATAGATTAAACCGTTGAACAATGAACCGGAATGGTTCAAAGGTTCAGAGGTTAATATGAGTTCAAAGTCTGAAAGGAAGCTTCAAGTGAATTAAGGAAGTGAAAGATTCTATAAATAATTTCAACTAAATGGTTTAACCAAATGGTTCAATAGAAGAAAAAGAGAGCAAACACAACTCTTTGAAAAGTTTTAAACTGCTGACCATTGAACCACTTTAAACCATTGAACCATTAAACCAATATACTTTGAAAGGTTCCAAGGTTCAAAGTTCAAAGTGGTTCAAGTGACCAAGTGACTAGTGACATCCCCACATATGTCAAATTTAGAGTAATGAAATATCTGTTGATCTTCAAAGATGCACACCTAGGAAAAAAACTCAGCGACCAGCCAAAGAAGATAGCTCGAGAGCTCAGATCGCTAAGGAAAGACAAAACATGGAAAGGAAGAGAGAACAAAATGCTATAGGAAATTTAGAAATATCTATAGGAGAGTTATTTATAGTAGGTGGAATAGTCCACCAGGTGGACATCAAAGAGCACGAACATTCAAAGGCATAGCCTATTTTTTTGCATTAAGTAAAGGTGAATGGACAGCCGTGTAAGCATCATAAATAAGACCAGACAACCCATGATTAGGAGGAGACATTTGAGATTATTTATAATGCTAAAATTCAAGGCTGATGATCCATTCTAGCATGGCCCTTTCACAAATATTCAAGTCATTCAATTTAGCATGGGCCATTTACATGAAAATAAGCGTCCAAGTCTTTCTTGGAATGTTATAAATTGTAATCTCCCATTTTATGCAAAATAAGATCTCTCTATTATTAGAAGCAAAAATCTACCCAAATTGAAAGGCATTCCTAAGACTTTGAGCTCAGACTATTAATCATATTTTGTTATGTGAATAAGAAAGCAAGTGACCTTTTAGACTTTGTGTTGAAATAGCTTGTGTTATCTAGGAAATTGTTCTTATGTCTATTTCCTAAATATAGTCTTGTCCATTTAATCAAATAAGCAAAATTAGTGGAAGTAATCTGGAAGGTGTCCTGAAGCCAACTGTGGGAGACTTTGTGCTGCCATCATTGTCTTCAGTCTATTTGTTTTATGTTTCAATGTAAAGGATATTGGTGAGACTTTGAGCTCCCATTACCCTTCGTAACCTTTCACTCTATTATAGTTGAGGTGGAGACTTTGTGCTACACTTCATCCTATTGTGTTCCTATGTCTTGATCAGTGAGAGAAGCAATGAAAGACTATGCTTTTGTGGGTTTCTTGTGGTTACCATTACTACCCAAGAAGTAATCCTCTGGTTTTCTAAACATCATTTCTGAAAGAAGAGAAATGCCTTCAGCAATTACCCAGGATTTCTCCTTGTCCTTGTGAACATCATCTCTAAAAAAAGAGAGATGGATGGTATGATTTCACCCCTATGTGTATTTTTAGCTTATATATATATATATATAGTTTGTAGGGAACCTTCCTTTGCTAAGAGGAGAGATTTATCTTATTCTGGCTGTGGTCACTACACTCATTTTGTCACATAAATCTCTTTATGTTGTGGTTGATGTAACCATTTTGTCGTTAGTTAGCTGGTGACAAAATATTCACCCATTAATAACATGCATCAAATTTGAAAGTGGCTGTGATTAACTCTCAACATGGTCATGCATGTTTAGGACCTATATATCTAGAGGTCCTTCTTGATTGATGGGTGCCCTCACTTGAGTGGAGGATCAAATACTCATATCAAATGCACTTGATCAAGTGCAGTGAACTTCTCAAGTGAAGTAACTTAGAGAGGAGATTGAGAGATGATGAAATAAATATATTTAAAACATCAAGATAAAGATCAAATAATTAGATATAATGACCAAACAACATACCCATATTTTAATTATTGACATGACTATATGGATAGCACTCAACTACCAAAAAATGACCTATCCTTAATCGAGAGGTCAAGCCACACATATATGGATGAATAGTTTACATCATTCATTTATATATCAATCACCACTATTATCATGTCTATAATATATGTTTAGGACCTATATCTCTATATAGAGGTCTTTATTGATTGATGGGTTCCCTCTCCTAAGTAAAGGAAAAAATAATCTTATTAGATGCACTTGATCGAGTGTGATGAACATGTCAGGTGAAGTAGCCTGCAGAGGAGATTGAGAGATGATGAAAGAGATAGATTCAAATCATTGAGATAAAGATAAATTAATAAGTGATAAAATTTTAAATCATTACCATATATTAATTAATTAAATTACTAGATGGATAGTGCTTGACCACCAAGAAATGACCTATCCTCAATTGGGAGAGCTCAAGACACACATACATGGGTGACTAGTTTACATCATTCATTTCTATATTAATCACATGTCATATCATTTATATAGTATATATATGTGGTGATTGAACCCATAACTCTATATGGGGTCAAGGGATTCTTTTGATGTCAAGGACCCATATCTCTATCTATATCTAGCTCAATTAAGAGAATAAGTCAAGGTACTTGATTTACAATATGGATTTTACTCTCTCAACCACTAGGAGGGGATTTAATCCAAAATCCCATAATGGTTACTTTGATGGGAATCCATGTCTCCTAATTGATTAGCCCTGATCGATGAAATCAACACATAATCATAACTATATCATAAATTATTGAAAATCATTTCCATGTCTTTTTGTTGGAAATATTGTCATTGGTGTCAAAGGTCTAAAATTATTGGTGATAAAGACCCCATTGAATTTAATGATATTTTTAATATTAATATCTTGGTTAATGTGTGTTAATATTTATTTAATATTATTTAATATATTTTTGGTTGCATATAAGTCAAAACAGGGCTCATGGAGAAGTCAAAGAGTCACGAGGTAAAAGATGAAAGAGGAATGGGACAAATTTTCCTATGAAGAGTCATCTTGAGGAATTTCAAGAGTTACCAAGTGAAGACAAAAGAGGAAGGGTGAAATTTCTCATAAAGGGACACTTTGGGGAATATGAAAAGTCACCAAGATAAAGACAAAAGAGGAAAGGATGCTTTTGCTTATGAAGGGTCACCATATGACTTTTCAAATGCAAGGATGTGAAGGGTCATGCAAGTTTGGCACCATTTTCCTTGAGGATTGAAGGATCATAAAGGGTGAAGGCCAAAGGTCATTTGGAAAGCTATTAATAAAGGCTCGAGAAGCCATTTATTATATACAAGAGATGTGCATGGTTTGTATTTGTTTTAAAAGAGAGAAAAGTAGGAGTTATTGTAGAGTTCTATCATTTGTTGAGTAAGAAACATTGAGAGATAGTTGTGTTTTATACACAAGAGGGGTTGGTGCTCCTGTGGGTTGGTGCTCACAAATAGTTTCTATGTTGGTGCTTGGCAAAGGGCTTGGTGATCCTCCAAGTTGGTGCTTGAAAACTTTGTATTTTGAGTTGGTACTCACTCATATACTTGAGATTGTTCTCTATAGTTTATCCCACTTTGGGTTTCCACGTAAAAATCTGCTCTCTCTCTCTCTCTCTTGTGTGGTGCAAATTATTATTTTAGTTTTAATGCATATCTTGAATGTATGATTGAGTGGTTAAAGAAAAGAAATCAGTTTAAATATAAGATATATATAAGATACTAATTCACCCCCTGCCTCTCAGTATATTTTGTGTTTAACAATTGGTATCATAGTAGGTTCCTTTTGAAAAAGTTTTACAGCTTGAAGGAAGATCAAGAAAGCATGATGGTTGGATCACATGAAGGATTTTATACAAATAAGGTACCTTTTTTTGATGGAATAAATTGTGTTTTTTGGAGCATAAGGATGAAGACTTATTTGATGGCCCTTGGATTTGACATATGGCAAGTAGTGGTGGAAGAATATGAAGAGCCACAGACACTTGTAACTACTCTGACAAAAAAGAAGGCAAGTGAATATAATGTTAAAGCTTTAAGTTCTATTTTATGTGGTTTATGTGAATTATAAATTTTTAAAGTTATGCAATGTAAGTATTCTCATGAAAATTGGGTAAAACTTGAGAATATTTATAAAGGTGATGGAAAGGTTTAGCAAGTTAAGCTTTAGAATTTCATATGATAGTTTGAGAGTTTGAAGATGGAAGAAGAAGAAAATGTAGCAAGTTATCTCTTGTGGTTTGATCGAATAGTTAATCAGATTCAAGGTCTTAGAGAAAATTTAGAAGATTCGACTGTGGTTCAAATTTTTTTGAGATCTCTACCATTGAGATATGATGCAAAAGTTTTGGCAATTGAAGAGATGAAGAATTTAGCCAAGCTAAATATGGATGAGCTTCATGCTATTCTTATAGCATATGAGATACAGACTGAACAAGGTAAACCCTCAAAGAGAGAAGTGGCTTTCAAGACATCAAAGAAAGAGAAGGCTAAGATTCAAGAATCAAGTGATAGTTTTAGCAATGATGAAGATGAAAATGGAGCTCTTTTCATTCACAAGCCAAAAAAGGGCATAAGTAAATATCAAGGAAAATTACCATTTAAATGTTTTAATTATGGAAAGATTAGACATTTTATAGATAAATGCAGAAATAAGGGTAATGATGCTAATGAAGGAGGAAAGTTTACATACCAAAAAAATTGCAAAGGCAAATTCAAGAAGGGATTCAAGAAGAAGAGTTTGTATTCTAAAGATCATAGCTTAGCCAAAGATAGTGGAGTTAGTGACTCAGAAGAAGAAGATATTCTATTCATGGCCAACTATGAAGATGCCTCTACAAGCAAAAGTATAGATGATCAAGAAGAAGAACAAGATGAAGCTGAAGTAAATATGGAAGGAGAACTCCTTTGTGCCTTAGAAGAGTTCAAATCTCTTGAAAAGAAGAATCAAAGATTAAAGCTCTAGATCAAGAAAAATGAAAAGGAGTCAAAGGAAATAATTTAATATCTACAAGCACATTTTGAAGAAGTCAAGAAGAATGAAAAATATCTAAAAACATAGTTGAAAATAGTAAGTAAAGAATGTGAAAGATATGTTATTGAAATTTCTTCTTTAAAAGTAGATCTTGATAAAATAAATAAAGCAATCAATGATAGAGCAGCCAATGATTCAAAATTTAAGAATAACACTAATATGTTGAATAATATATTAGAAAATCAAAGATCAATGTTAGATAAGATAGGTATTGGATTCAAAAAGGAGAAAGAGGAGGTCACTACTTTCACAGACAAGGAAAAAGGAAAGATCTATGATGAAGCTCTTATAAAATAATAAATAAAAAGGTAAGAAGTTAAAATAACAGAGGATATCTCAAACAAAGAAGGCAGGACGGAACAAAGATATAAAAGGCAATCAGGTCAGAGATACACAAATATGTCATATTTTTATGGTTACTATTTTTATTGTAATAGATATGGTCATAAGAAATTAGAATGTTGAAAAAGAGCTAACAATTTTAGAAATAAGGAGAAGGAAAGTCATGCAGAATCAAGTAGAAGCCACAACTCTTTTGCTCCTCTATTAGGCTTTCATGAAGATGCCATAATATGTTACAAGTGCAAAAACTTTAGACACATATCTCTGTACTATAGAAGTGTGTTTGAGTCAGTCAAGAAGGACCAAAGTTTCAAGGATCCATTCATTAAGAAGAAAGTTTAGATAGGTTCTTGGCAAAAGAAACAACCTGAAAAATCTATGTTGGTGCAGATAGCTTTGCATGCAAGAAATGAAGAAAAGCCATGGTTCATTGATAGTGGATGTTTGAGGCACATGACAAGAGACAAGAGTAAGTTCATAACCTTGAAGAAGATCAATGGTGGCACAATAAAATTTGGAGACAATACTACTACCAAATTTTTTGGAAAAGGTACACTAAGTTTGTATAATGGTAGAACTAAAACTGAAAATGTTTTATATGTAGAAGGTCTTAAGAATAATATTTTGAATGTAATTAAAATGTGTGATTAGGGGTATACAATAAAGTTTTATGTAGAAGGTTTTGAAGCTATAAGAAAATATTTAGATGTATTGGTTGCATATGCTCAGAGAACAAGGAATAACCTATATATGGTATCAGACATCAAAGGTCAAAGATGTTGTTTGAGCCAGATTGAAGAAAGTTGGCTATGACATAGGAGAATGGGGCACATAAATTTTGACAATATTGTCAACATAATCAAAATGAAAGTAGTCAAAAATCTTCCAAAGATTATAAATCCATCTGACACACTTTGTGAACCTTGTCAACATGGGAAGCAGGCTGGAAGGTGGTTCAAAACAAAAGGGTACTTGACCATTCAAATGCTAGAGATTGTTCACACTAACCTATGTGGACCTATGAGGACTCAAAGTAATCAAAGTGAGAAATATTTCATGTTGCTTATTGATAATTTTTCACGTATGAGTTGGGTAATGTTTAAAAAAAATTAAAAGCTTTTAGATATTTCAAAGCATTCAAAGAATTAGTTGAGAATGAAAATAGTTTAAATATTAAGTGTCTAAGATTAGATCGAGGAGGAGAATTAATGTCAGATAAATTTATTAATTTTTGTGAAGATCATAGAATAAAGAGACATTATTCAACAACTAGAACTCCACAACAAAATGGAGTAGTTGAACGGAAAAATAGAATAGTTCAGTTGATGGTGAGGACAATGATAAATGAATCCAAGATAGCAGATAAATATTAAAGAGAGGTATTTTATATAGTAGCGTATATTCAAAATAGATCATTATTGAGAGTCAATAGTGGCAAGACTCCTTATGAGCTATGGAAAGACAAACCAACAACAATTGATTATTTTAGAGTTTTTGGTAGCAGATGCTTCATAAAAAGAATCAATGAAAAACTTGGTAAGTTTGAATCTATAGAAGATGAAGGTATATTTTTTGGTTATTCTTGAAAAATTAAAGCTTATAAATGTTATAATAAAAGAACCAAGAAAATTGTTGAACGTGCAAGTGTCAAGATAGAAGAAGATGAAACATAAAGAATCAATGATCCAGTAGACATTCCTAAAATCATTGAAGAAGAAGGTTTTAAAGAATCAAATGAAGATGAGGAGAATGAGAAAAAGGGTACCAAAAATCCATTAAAATATGTTTAGATAAATCATAATGAAAGTGACATCATCAAGGACATAAATGAAGGAATTCACACCAGAAGAATGATGGTAAGTGAATTTGAACAAGTTAATTTCTCTTTGTTATCCAAAATTTAGCTTAGAACTTTTTCAGAAGCTAGACATGATAAGCATTGGGTTAAGGCTATGAATGAATAATTAAATAAAATAGAAAATAATAATACTTGGGAATTAATGCCTAGACCAAAATATCACAATGTGATAGGAACATAATGGGTTTATAGAAATAAGTTGAATGAAAATGGAGAAGTGACTAGAAATAAAGCAAGATTAGTATGTAAAGGATATGCTCAGATTGAGGGAATAGATTTTGAAGAAACTTTTGCACCAATGGCAAGGTTAGAGGCTATTATAATATTTCGTGCATATGTATTGTTAACAAATTTCAAAGTGTTTCAGATAGATGTCAAATCTGCCTTCCTAAATAAAAATATTGAAGAAGTATATATTGAGTAGCATAAGGAATTTATTCTCTCAAATATTAGTAACCATATATGCAGATTAAAGAAAGAATTGTATGGATTAAAACAAGCTCCTAGAGCTTGGTATGCAATACTTGATAAGTACCTACAAGATCAAGGTTTCAAGAGAGGATTTACTGATAGTAATCTCTACATCAAAATAGAAGGTGAGCATCAATTTATTGTTGTGGTATATGTTGATGATATCATTTTTGGAAAAAGTATTGAAAAGATGAAAAAAGAATTTTATAATAGAATGCAAAAATAGTTTGAGATGTCTATGCTTAGAGAATTATCATTTTTCTTAGGATTGCAAATAATTCAATCAAATAAAAAAAATTCATATCTCAAAGTAAAATGCCAAGGACATGTTGAATAAATTTGGTTTTGAGGATTGTGCACCAATTGGCACACCAATGTATACAAGAAATTAGGTGAGCAAGGATGAAGATTCACGTATTACAAATCAATATTTATATAGATCTATGATTGGTAGTCTTTTATATTGACAACATCGAGGCCAGACATCATGCATGTAGTAGGTATGGTTGCAAGATATCAATCATCTCCAAAAGATAGTCATGTTTAGTTGGTGAAAAGAATATTCAGATATATCAAGGAGACATTAGATTATGGATTATGGTATCCCACATGTAGAGATTTCACTTTGGTTGCTTATATAGATTTAGATTAGGCAGGGTGCTTGGATGATAGAAAGAGTACAAGTGGAGGAGCTTTCTTCCTTGGTGATAGCTTAGTATCATGGATAAGCAAGAAGCAGAATTTAGTATCACTTTCTACAATTGAAGTATAATATATTGTAGCAATATTGTGTTGTACTCAAGTTTTTTGGATGAAGCAAAATTTGGAAGATATCATGGTAAAGTATGATGAACCCATTTCTATTTTTTATGATAACACAAGTGCTATAAATATTTTGAAGAATCCAGTGATGCATTTAAGAGAAAAACATATTCTCATTAAATATCACTTCTTGAGAGAGCAGGTTACATATCAACAGGTTAAGATGGAATATATCAGTACTACAGAGTAGATTGCAGATATTTTCACAAAGGCACTACCAAAATACACATTTGAGTATCTGCAAGAGAAGTTGGGAGTAATTTCTTTTACTTCTTACCATTGAAGTTTAGCATGAATTCAGGGGGAGCTAAGTGTTAGATCTAGGTAGGCCCTTTGCCATTGATGTCAAAGGGGGAGATTAATAAGTACATGTACAAGTGTATAAATAGGTATAGGGAATAAATATAGGTTGTTACAATAAGGGGGAGTTACTATATGTTTTTTAGATGGTAGTATGTGCAAGTTTTAGGATATGTCAGTTTCAATTTGAGGTTGCCATCAATGACAAAGGAGGAAATTATTCTAAATATTTTCATTGATGTCAAAGGTCTAGCATTATTGGTGATAAAAGCCCCATTACATTTAATGATGTTTTTAATAATCATATCTTGGCTAATGTGTGTTAATATTTATTTAATATTAATGAATATATTTTTGGTTGCATATAAGTCAAAAGAGGGCTCATAGAGAAGTCAAAGAGTCACCAGGTAAAAGATGAAAGAGGAATGGGATGAATTTTCCTATGAAGATTCATCTTAAGGAATTCCAAGAGCCACCAAGTGAAGACAAAGAAAGAAGGGCACAATTTCTCATGAAGGGAGACTTTGGGGAATATGAAAAGTCACCAAGATAAAGACAAAAGAGGAAAGGGTGATTTTTCTTATGAACAGTCACCATATGACTTTTAAAATGCAAGGATACAAAGGGTCATGCAAGTTTGGTGCCATTTTTCATGAAGATTGAAGGGTCACAAAGGGTGAAGGCCAAAGGTAATTTGGAAATATATAAATAAATTCTTGAGAAGCCATTTGTTATATGCCAGAGATGTGCATGGTTTGTATTTGTTTTTGAAGAGAGAAAATAAGGAAATATTATAGAGTTATATGATTTTTTGAGTAAGAAACATTGAGAGATAGTTGTGTTTTATACATAAGAGGGGTTGGTGCTCCTATGGGTTGGTGCTCATGAATTTTGTAAGGGGTTGGTGCTCTTGTGGGTCGGTGCTCACAAATAGTTGTTGTGTTGGTGCTTAGAAAAGGGGTTGGTGCTCCTACAAGTTGGTGCTTGTAAACTTTATATTTTGAGTTGGTGCTCATTCATATACTTGAGATTGTTCTTTGTGGTTTTTCCCACTTTAGGTTTCCACGTAAAAATCTGGTATCTCTCTCTCTCTCTTGTGTGGTGCAAATTATTATTTCAGTTTTATTGCATATCTTGAATGTATGATTGAGTGGTTAAAGAAAAGAAATTAGTCTAAATATAAGATATATATAATATACTGATTCACCTCCCCCCTCTCAGTATATTTTGTGCTTAACACTTTTAGGAAAGTAATATCGATCATCTCAGAACTGATATCAGAGGGATAAGTGGAGTTATTTTATGAGTATAAGAGATATTATAAATAAAATATTGAAGTTAATCAGGGTTGAGATGATCGATATTCCATTCCTAGAAGTTAAGGGAAACTTTAAGCAAAGGGCCACCTTGGACATAGTTGGTTAATATATATAGTTTCAGATTGTGTGAGATAGGGAGAGGATGACCAACTAAGGGGTAAACTCTTTCATATATCTTTAAAAACAAGATATTTTAAGTCTTTATCATCATTCATTCCATTTCTATAATGGAGATAAATGGAAGCCAATGAATTAATATTAGAAAGAAGATTTACTCGAGTTAAATATCTGAGGGGGAGTCTATTTGAGAGGAGGCAAAAAAAACCTTCCCTAGGATGTAATGGACAATAGATAGATATATGTTTAGGCTATTGGATTTTTCATTTCATCACCCTTGTTATATATTTTCTAGGTATCTTTATAGTGTAGAGTCATATGGAGCTTGTAAAGTGATGAGCACCCCAATTTTAAAGCAAGTAACTAACCTGACTCACCCTAGATATGATATGAAAAACATCATTGGGGGGAGGAAGGACTAGTGTTGACTTGATTTCTATGCTTATTATAAAACAAAAATGGGTGGGGTGAAGTATGCAGATGATGCGTTATGCCCCCTTATATAGATATGATGATTTTGGCTATGGGGATATGTTAAGATAATTTGGTAGTGCTTACCACCCTCTGTGTATGTGTTTGGTTATAGGGTGGATCTCCTAATCACCACACATTTATCTACTTCACCTACCCATATCTCTAGTATGCAGCATATAGATTTGAGTCAAGTGTAGATAGGGTATAAATTTGATCTAATGATTAAATACTCAAATGCATTTATTATATATGTGATACAAATAATGACACCCCTATATATCTATGTATGTGGGGGGGGTCAAAAATAGTCCATTATATATGTTATATTAATGTTGTCATCCACCCATAGATATATATATGGTCACATATCCATCCATTATATACATGATATTAATCTGTTTTATTATCTTCAAAATATTAGAGTTATATTCTTAGATGATAAAGGGGCTGAGCAATGTAAATTAGTAAATAAATATACTTTAATTAACCTACTGATTTGTGTAAATGGACAATATTTTTTTCCTTTTCTAAATATAGTAAGAAGTGAGAGAGATTAAAAAATAGCTTATTCTAACTGATTTGGACCAAGACAAGGTTTGATATTGGAGGAACAAGATAGATAAATAGTAAAAAAAAGTCCCTGGACTTCATTTCTTGATTAGACAAGAGCACTAAAAATAGGACACCTTACTGTCCAATGCTATAGTCCTATTCTAGCACTATTATTTTGAGGTTGAAAGATTTTTGGGTTCTATTCAGAATGCCTATGTTACTATGCCACTAAAATTTTAGGGTTAGGGACCTCTAAAAGCTCATTATGTGCTTGTTTTAATATTCAAAACTCTTAGGAGCTCCTGGTGCTTGAAACTGAAAGGAAATTTAGGAAAGTGAGAGAAGGGGTTAGTGTGTAAAGGATATGTTGGATGCACTTCACACACCGTGTGTGGGTATGTTGCCTACATACCAATACTCCAAAGAGGGATCAAGTTAATGTAGTTATCTTATTGAAGGGATTGGTGAAATTTGTGTATGATAAATGAAACTAGAATGAAAAATTGGATGTGCTTTAGCTAGTTAGGGATTAGTGCAATGGCTTGAGTAGGCTTGAAATAATGTTGGAAGGTTGTGTGCAAAGAATAGAGAAGAGTACTCGAGTGTACTTGATTGTATTCTTGTATCTCTCTTGAAAATGAGTGTCAACTCCTCTAAATAGACTTAGAATGGCCTTTTATATGGAAATAGATGATTGTGCGTTCAATGAATTCGCATTAGGCTAACAAAGGAAAATATGAGGAACTAGAAGAATCTGATCATTAAGACAAAAAGTAAACTTGGACAACAACATTGAAAATAAGACACTTTAGGTTCCATCACTCCTATCTTATTTGGGAACTATTATCCAAAGGGAAAAAGACCTAGGGGGATGGATCTAGGCTCAAAAGGGCTACTTGGGTCTAAAAAAGCTAAGTCTAAAAAGCTTTGGATGACTAGGAATCAGTGAAATAAGTAGCCTAGAAGGGTTGTGTGAGAAAATAGGATGACCTATGGATTGGGTGTCTTAGCCATACTAAAGTTGTAAAATTTCACATTTTACATGTCTATATTTTCCCCTCTTTATTCTAATGATGCAAAAAACTGAAATACTAGGATAAAGGAAAATAAAAAGCATACTTGAACTTACATGTCAGGATGAAGCATATGAAGCTATGTGATGTTGGATGTGCATAGAGAGAGCACATTATGAATTATGAATCTTAGATAGAAATAAATAGTAGATCAATTCTTATTAGATATGCTATATCTAAAATAAGAATTTAAAAGAGCCGAGCAAGAGGAAGAGAAAGGAATGAGTACACCTCACTAGGTATGTGGACCAATACAAAACATGTTGTGATGCTAGAATGTGTTGGATGATGCTAAGTGTGTGTTGAATCAAGAGTAATATCACGAATGGATATGAGTGCTCAATTCCCCAGAGGGTGGCTCAAGAATGCAAAGGTTTCCCCTTTATCTCTATCATCACTGACTATGTGAAGTAAATGAATCATGCATGTGCTAATCTATGTTTGGACTATGTGTCCAATCCCTCTAAATAGGTGGATCAAGAATACAAAGGTTAGCTAGACCTTTGGCTCCATCATTCCCCAATAAGTGAAGCTAAGAAGTGATACTAGTATAGAATATATGTCATATGAGATGGATCTTAGAGCCCATGGATGCTATGGAAATATAACAGTGTGTTGTGGATGGCCTAAATAGATTTTGTAAACTAGACCATTCTTGGCCATTTCAAAATATGGAGGTTAGGCTTGTATGAAATCCTCTCTAAAACTGATGCAAAATGCTTATGTGAAATCCAACTTAGGAACTTGAGTACTCAAAAACCTAAACTTGTATAAAAGTTTAACTCAAATGTGATGTCAACCACCTATAGATGGAGTAAGGCATGCAACTACTAAGAATGCTTGGAATAAACTAAACTCAAAAAGAAAAGAAGATCAATGTGCTACACACATTTCCCCCAATCACTAATGTTTGGAACATGTATTTTGATCTAGAAGTTATGTCAACTAGCTAATCTAAACTAAAAGTGAGACCCATCATGTTATACATAACAACCCATTGTATCTGAGAAAACCATACTAAAACTACTGAATCTAACTGATCTAAAAGTGCAAAAATTGTCCTTGAACTAAACTTTTTGCATGTTTCTAGAAACCATGAGTGTTTTATGCCTAGATATTAGTGCCAAAATGTGGAAACCCTATGTTTGACACTACTATCCATTTTTGGCACTATTGTTTGGTATGAAACTAACTACTGATATGAAACTATCATTGTTTTTTTGATTTAGTTTGACTAGTTTGACCTATGGATTATGTACTGAGTGTTCTAAATACTGCTATTTTAATTGTTAGGAGGTTTGATCTCTATGAAAAAACCCTATTTGATGCCCACTCTTCTAAGGGTAGGAATGATGAACCTTTAATGACTTCCCTCGAAATAAAATATTCCTTCAGGTGTGTTAAACTATATAGATATATTATATAACATTGAATATTTGACAAAATATTTCAAGATATAGAAATATTTGAATTGATAAATTGTTAGATCAACAGGGGTATGCCTAAATATATATAACAATGTAAGAGCATGTACATGATACTAAACTAGACTGGTAATGTTAGATATTAGTTGTTAGTTGTTAGTAAGCATAGAGGGATGGAACATGATGTCCATCATGGCATCCAAGAAGAAGATAAATGCATGATTAGAATCATGGAATTACACACATTAAGGATAAAATGAGTAAACTTGCATAGGAAAAAATAATCAAGAAGCATACAAGGGTGGCCAAGGGGCCCTACAAATTAAATACATGGGCACATGTCTCTTAAACCAGAAAACAAGCATACAAATCATGTTCAAATTCCAATTACACATACAAGAGGAAGAATCAAAGTTGGCACAAGGGCCATTGACACATAGAAAGGTACAAGTAAAGGACATTGGCAAATGTCCTAAGGCACACACATGAATAGAGGCAAAGGACATTGGTAGATGTCTTAAGGACCAAATAGAAGACAAGTAGGAATTGGAAATGCAATCACACAAGCTATGCTAAGCAAGGAATGAAAGAAAAAGTAAGAACTATAAGATATAAATGCATCTAACTAATCAAATAAAATGTGAAAGTATGCAAAACATATGTATTATAAGACTAGGCATATGCTAATAAATACATAAGTGTTAGGTAATAGTGAAATGTCAATGTAGTAATCTATGTAATCTAGTAAGGAATGTGCATCAGTATGATAAATCAAAGTGTGTAGTGTAGGAATGACATAACCTAGATGGTGTAGTCATGTAGAAGATGCCCCCAATGGGTATGTATATTGGTGTGTGTCTCTAATGTAGAAGTAGAAGTTCTCCCTTGATGGGTAGAGTGAAGTAATCAAAGAGATGGAAGTCACTATGCACACTCAAAAGAGATCAAGTGAAGCATGGTAATGTAGATAAATTTAAATATAATAACATAAAATAACAAATGTAATTTCCTAGCATGATATTAGTAATGTAAACATGGATGATGTATACAATCAAAAAATATTTTTAGTATTTTTGCAATTTTTGAATGTTTTTATATTTTGAAGTGTTATATTGTTTTTGTATTATTGAAAATATTTGAACTATGTATAATCAAGCAAGAGATAATATGTACAATTAGTGCTAGAAATAAATTATGTACAAGTATATCCATCATAATATAAAAAACTAAGCTGGTGGTGGGAAGGGATCCAAATATGGAGCCCACTAGACATGGAGATGGAGGAAAGGATCTTAGCCATCATCAAATTCATCAAAATCAGCATCATATGCTACAAGTGTTATGTTGATGATGTAATCATGTCAAAGGCAAATTGATGGTTGCTTTGGTGGTAGAGATGTTAATTCTACTCTTAGACATTTAGCCTTGTTGGTAAGTGACTTCAGTGGAAGTGGTAGAGCTGGTGATGTTATAATCTAAATAATACCTTTATCCTGTAGTTTATTCAATCTTTGATATAAGGTTGTGCATGAGTTTTTATCATGGCCTATAATCCTATGAAAGGTATAAAATGGGCAACCATCTTGATGTGACAATTTGTTGATAGATATGTGTCATAATGTAGGTAATGTGATCAATCCATAATCAAGTAATATCTGTAATAGAAACTATGGTTGATGCTATGTGTTACCTGCTTAAATATAAATAATTGGCTCTATATCCATAGAGGTGACCATGTGAACTATATGTTCCAAGTGATCTAATTATGGTTGTGAATGTGGAGGATGTCATAAGAGTGTAGTGTGAGATGCTAAAATCACTATAAGATGTGGTATGAGAACTCTAGAGTTAGCTCGATACTCTTCTAGGTTGATTGGTGTAAATATAAATACATATAAATATTCATCTATGAGTGTGGGTGTTGTATCATCATCTAAAAAATCCTATGAATCTATATCAACATCATGTACATATGGTAACTCAAAATTTACCACCAGAGGTAACTATGATATAGGAGTCTCATTAGTTGTAGTAGTAGAAGATGGTACTACTACCAAACTATCTATAACTAGTGAAGTAACTATGGAATCAACTAGAACTATTGGTGCTACTGTCAGTGATGGTGGATGTGTAATCAATGTCTAAACTATGACTGATGGAGTAGTTGGAATGGTAGAAGCTATAGTGGCCAACAAAAGAGCTAGTGTTGATGGTGTAAATGTAAGTGAAGTAGTGCAGGAAGTGTTAATCTCTCTAACTTCATATGTATGTATTTGATCAAGATAAATTCTATGAAGTGGTAGTTGTACTATGAGATATGGTGTCCCATCTGATGAAATAGTTAAAGATGACTCTATAAGCTGATAATATCTAAATGGTTGGTTATCTACTAGACATGTATATAAAAATCCCTCATGAAGAAACTTAATACAATGATGAAGGGTAGAAGGAATAACACCCATGGTATGTATCCAAGGTCATATGAGTAGAATATTATAGTGGAGAGGACTTGGTATGACCTGAAATTGTGTGGAGAGGGATTTTGGTCCCACCATGATAGCCAAAGTAATAGTACCCAAAGTCTATCATGATATATCATCAAACCCTTAGATTTTATTATATGTTTTTTTACATTGATGCCAAATATATACCCATGGCCTATAAGAATGTGATATTACATAAATCTATTCTAAAACCACTATCAATGAGATTTTCTTGACTACATTGGTTTTGAATTGTACTTATATGAATAGTGGAAAATTTTGATCAATAACTATTTGAGAAGGAATGTCCTCACTATCAAAAGAAATTACATCTTCTATATTTTTTAGAGTATTGACCACTGATGAAAAATTATAAGGTTATGAATAAAAAGACATAGAGTCTAAGTGAGTACCTGATAAAGAATGTATTTGAATATATTATTTTTTTGAAGTAGTTCTAACATGGAAATTTTAGCTGGAGTGTTTTTTTCAATTGATCAACAATGTCATATGCCTTGTATGAATCTGCTTGTGCTAGTTGGTTGAGCATGGGATGTCTTGCAATAATAGGGTTATGGGGATCCTGGGTAAGGCATAATTACACATTGAGTAATAGCTCTCATTGCATTATATACTATTTGTATAGGAGTTGTAGTTGTTACAAGAGGATAACAAAGATAATCAATGGGTTGAGGAGGTGGAGGAACAAAAGGTGTATTTTGGGCTCTATGGTGATGGGTAGTGACTCGAGAAAGAGTAAAATAGACCATGCAAAATGACTCGATATGGGGAAGAGGCTCCAAGGGAGGTGATGCATGAGATGGATTAATATTTTTAAGAACAAATTTTTGAACATCATCCCAGATAATGACAAATAAGCATGAAATGTAGAGAATGAAACTTTTTACTAACATATGATAGACTTCATCATCATGTACATGATAACGCCTATTATGGTTTCCTTATTATTTACAAGAAATGTAAGAAAAGTTTGTAAATAAATGAGCAACATTTTTTCAATTTGGCTATGGATGTAAGGTGATACCTAAAGAATCAAAGTAGGAACTAATATATACAACTAGGGATTTTTCAAAAATATTTATGCAAAATACTATGAATTCTTAAATTTAAAATTGATTTTCTAAGTTTGATATGTGATTAATAATTTAGAAAATGATTGGAAAATTACTAGAAAATAGTTGGGAACTAGTTGATGAAACTAGGGTTTTGGAATGCTTTTTTAAAAATTAGTATTGTAATTTTAAAATTTTTATACAAATTTATATAAAATTTGTATAATTTTTCTTGAAAAATTTAGGAAAAATCATAAAATATTTCTAAAATTAGCAATATATTTTTCCTAGTGTTTGAAATGTGTTTGTATGCAAAAAGGACCTAGTATGTGCAAAATAGGGTTTTAACAAAATATATGATAATTTTACAATTAATTTGTATATTTTTTATTTTTAAATATAATAAATATCAAAAAATTATTGTAAAAAATTAGAAATAATTTACCTTAGATTTTCTAGGGTTTTTGTGCAAAATTTGAAGTTAGTTTCACCAAATATTTAATTATTTTCAAAATATTGGAGTTATACTCCTAAATAATAAAGGGAATAAGAAATTTATATCAATAAATAAGTATTCTTTAATTAACCTACTGATTTGTGTAAATAGATAGTAATTTTACCTTTTTAAAATATAGTAGGGAGTGAGAGAGATTAGAACTTAGCTTATTTCAACTACTCTAGACTAAGACAAGGTCTAATACTAAAGGAGTAGGATAGAGTAATAGTCAGAAAAAGTCCCTAGACTTCATTTTTTGATTGGATGGATTTCTAAAAATAGGACACCCTACTATCCGATACTATAGTCCTATTTTGACATTGTTGTCTTGAGTGTAAAATCTTTCTGGGTTTTGTTCAGAATGCCTGTGTTACCCTGTCACTAAAATTTTAGGGGTAGGTACTTCATGGAGCTCATTGTGTGCCTATTTTAATCTTAAAAACTCTTAAGATATCCTTGTGATTTAATTTTAAAGAAAATTTAGGAAAGAAAGAGAAGGGTTTAGTGTGTAAAGGATACGTTAGATGCACTTCACACCCCTTGTGTGGGCACATTGCCTACATACCAATAATTTGAAGAGGGATCAAGATAATGTAGTTCTCTAATTGGAGTGCTTGGTGCACTTTGTGTATGATCAATGTAACTATAATGTAAAATTAGATGTGTTTTAGTTGGCTAGGGACTGGTATAATGACTTAAGTGGGCTTGAAATAATGTTGGAAGGATATGTGCAAAGAATAGGGAAGAGTGATCAATTGTACTTTCTTGTATTTTTGTGTCTCTATTGAAAATGAGTGCCAACCCCTCTGAATGGACTTAGAATGGCCTTTTATAGGGAAATAAATGATCATGGGTTAAATGAATTCACATTAGGATAACAAGGGAAAAGATAAGAAACTAGAAGAATCTGATCATTAGGATAAAAAGAGAACTTGGAAAACAACACCAAAAATAGGACACCCTAGGTTCCAGTGCTCCTATCCTATTTGGGCACTATTGTACAAAGGGAAAAAGACCTAGGGGGAAGGATTTGGGATTAGAAGGGATACCTAGGTCTGAAAAAAATAATTTTAGAAAGCATTAGATGATTGGGAATCAATAAAAGAAGTAGCCTAGAAGGGTTGTGTGAGCCAACAAGATGACCTATGGATTAGGTGTCTTAGCCATACTAAATTTGTACATTTTCACATTTACATGATTACATAATAAATAAATAAATAAATGTTTGTTATTATTAGTTTATAGAGAATAGATAATGGTCACGTAGTCATCCATCCATCCATCCACTATATACATAATATCAATAGATAAATTAATAATAATGTTGGTTGTCATTAGCCTATAAAATGGTCTAGCGATGGGGGGATAAAACATATCTATAGGTTAGGGCAAGACTATCCCTAATGAGTCTCTAGTTTTGTGGACATGGGGTGAAAATTTACCTGAGTTTTTTTATGATAGGTCGATCTAAAAATTATCACAAATTTTTACAGACATGGGGTGAAAAGTGACCCAAATATTTTTTAGGGTAGGACAATCTCAAAAATCTCACAAATTCTTGCACACATGGAGTCAAAAGTGACTCAAACACCATAAAATAGACATGGTAAGGAAAGAAAATTTCATATTTGATGCATTATATATCCATATGGTCTTACAAACATGGGATACATATTTATTCCATGAGTGACCTGAGCCCCATAAAATCTATAGCATATATATATTTGGGGTGTTTCCCTCTCCTCATGCTGTCAATATAGAGGCCTATTTATATAGAACAATAAGGGGAACTTAATTATCCCTATATAATATTCTGTGGATATGGGGTGTTAGTGTGCCCCTATAAAATATTATGTAGGTATGGGGTGATCATGTTCCCCTATATAAATATATCATGTTTAGCCATTAAAGAGGATACCCCCACCCCTTTGCCTTCCTATAAATCAAAACTATCCCCTCCACCTCCTAATAGATTGAAACTATTTGGGGGGTTGACACCTACCAATAATCTAGGATGTGTTCCCACTAATGTGCCAATGGATATATATTTACTAATATACTCCCCAATATATATTCAACCAGCCCATATCTATAATAAAGGGACTATATATATCTGGGTGGGTGGAAATCTTGCCACTTATGTGGTTAGGTAGGTGGGGCTTCTTGTAAATGGGTTGTATATATCTACTTACCTAATTGATTATATACATAATAAGAAGGGTAACTTTCTAGCCCCATATACGATGAGTAAGCTATCTAATCTTTCCCATATCTATATATTGCAAGTTATGGACTAGAAATGCCACTAAGAGCTTTTGATCTAATCGATAGGTTAACTAGTCAACTTTGTTGTGGACCCCTTTATATATGGATATAGAACCATTAATGGGATCCTAAATTTATATTATTAGGCTTGCAATATATAGGTGAGGCATATCCGATGGTATGGGATCCTCATATTGTTGATTAGGTGGGGTTGATGAGGTGGTATGGGATTTTGTGTGGTTATGCCCCCCATTATATAGATATGATATATATATGGTGGCTCATTCCTCTTACATATATTAGTATTAGAATCTAATTAAGTGAATATATAGAGTATAAGTTGATGATAATCTTGTATACTACTATGGTAAATTGATCATCAACTTGTTTTTCTACAGTAAAATCTAATACTATATATATAGGTGCACTCCCCATACCAAATAGAGAATTATCTAGGTTGAACCAATTAGATGATTTTGTTTACCCATATCAACTTCATCCCAAGCTAATCAGTCCCCATACCTATCTAGATATACTGATGTCATTGCATACCAACACATATATACAAAGTTAGTTAAGAGTGAAGATGATTATAGAATTAGGTTCCCCTAGATCAACTTGTGGGATGCCAGATCGATTTGCCAAGGCATTTACATTAGGGCATTTATTTACTCATCCCCTATCTATAGTTTTATAGTTAGGGTATAAATTGATGCTCCACTCGACTAACATTATTATGGAAAATATACCAGATTACTAGACTCAATCCAATTTTCACCACACCATTATAGAAATGTCATATCTTTCCTTGTCTTAGTAACCAACATAGGGTACCATGGTCCTTGTAACTTCAAATGACAAGCTATCACTAAGCTACATTCTTAATATTTTATATCATCCCACTTAACAAGTTGAATGGGAGAGTAGAAAGTAGGGACTCAAACAATTATCTATGTTTTATATGTCCCATTACAATATATGGCCAAAGATTCACACCCACTAAAATATTCACTCCCACTACAACCTAAAAAAAACCCACCACTAGATTAGATATATCGCCAAAGATTCAACTCATAGTTCATTATCCTAGCCAA